>JBBPBO010000005.1:17075887-17151378 GCA_037974295.1 Cicer cuneatum | reverse complement strand
AAAATAAAAAAAAAAAAAAAAAAAGGAAAGACCTTTAAAGCAATGGTTCCAGCAAGAGCATCAAAATCCTCAACGAGCTTTCCCATCCTAATATGATTCCAAGGGTTTCTATATTGCTCACGAAGTATAAGATCAGAAGAGAGATTATACAAGATACTAGTCCTGCTTTGAGACGGAGATTTAGGAACAGGTAAAGAAGAGGGATCACGCTCATTACTATTTTCATTAACACGGTTTTCAAAAATGGTGGATCTTGCTTCCCAGAGAGCGTGTGTAGCTGGGGAATGATGCATCCCTGGCCATAAACTAATTGGTTTTCTGTTAGAAGAACCTGCATCGATGGGATTGGGAAGAGACGTTGTTGTTGGGTCATTAGAATCAGTGGATAGGGATTTGATTTGATGATTCAATGGATATGGAGAATTGAATATGATTTTGAATCTGAAAAAGTGATGCAATTGATAACATAGTTTTGATTTTCTGAATGGTTGCATTGCATTGCATTCAATGGATGGTGTTGTGGAGATTATGTGTCTAATAATGTTGCCTCCTAAATTGGAGGTTGGAACCAATGTTTCTAGCATTGGTAAGTTTTTAGAAGACTCAACTTTTTCTAAACGACTATTTTTGTCTTTTTTTCTTTTTTTCCAATTATTAGTATCATGTACTGTGAGTTCATCAACCTACTTGAAAAATACCACATTTTTACTTATTATTATGTGAGTAAAAAATTAAGACAGATGAATAATAACTTTATTTATTAGAGACTTAAATATATTTAATGTTGTTATTCTTAAAAAATAAACTTTTCAATAAATATATTTTCATATAAAATTAAATGAAAAATTGTAGTTAGGTAAATATAATTATCTTTTTATTACATAAAAAGTTAAAAAATGAAAAATTTATTTTTAATATATGTGTAATTAGTTAATTTTACTTATACTAGTATGAACATACAGACGTTTTTTCTTTTTTTTTGACAAATCCAAGAGTTTGTTTAACTAAAATTAAATTTAATATTTGTGTTGATAAAAAAATCACACGTTTAATTAAAAATTCACATATAGGATGGACCTAGCAAGTTTAAATTACACGTCACATTGAAGATAGACCACTTTTTAAGTGGGTGTCACGACGTGAGATTATCACACATTTTATTAGATTTTGTTAGAGTATAGTGAATATGTCAATTTTTATTATATTTTTTATTAACAAAGTCAAATTTTGTTATACTTAAATAAATTTAGGTTGAATTTATTTTATATTTTTTTTATTATTTAAAACTTATAAGACAGAATGCAACTACATGAAATAATTTTTTGTCTTAATTATGAAAATGCGATCATCTGTTGTCAAAATAAATATTGTGTTATATTACTTAACAATTCTCCTATTATGTAGTCTATTACACAAAAATTAGCAACTTCATTTTATTTTATTAACAATTCTGTCTTATTTTTCCTTCGGATCTAATAAATAAAAATGATAATAAAAAAACTAAATTATATTAATAAAATCAAACAACATACATTTAATAGAAAAAAAAATTCAAAGTTAATGTGGTTGAGTGGATTTGACAAAACAAATAACATATTATATTGTTTTAACAACTCAGATAAATTAGCAATTTCATTATATTTTATTAACAATTAATATTTTGTAGCATATTTTTTTGTCTAAAGTTGCTAATTTATCATTAATAGACTACATGGAGTTGTTAAAATAGTACAATACATTTTTTGTTTTGACACATCCGCACTAACATTGATTTTTTTATTTATTAAAAATATTTAGTTTGATTTTATTAATATAATTTGGTTATTTTAACTATTTATTGTTTATTAAATTAACAATTATTTATTTATTGTAATAAAATAGTAATAGGGATGCGACCTCCTATTGAAGAAAAAAATATCCACGTTGTCCTATTCGGATTTCAACAGGTAAAAAAAAAATGGAGCTATATAAATTTCAACATAGCGAGTAACAAATAATTTTAAATGAAAAGAAGATATAAAAAGTATGAAATTTGTGAATATAACAAGACATACTATGAATATAAAGAAAATTTATGAATAGTTTACTTGGGGAAAATATTTTGTTTTATATTATTTAGTTTTTTTTAATTAATTTTATTCGTTAATAAAGAAGTAAGATATTTTTAAAGTTAACAATTATTTATATATCTTTTGAAACAATGAAAAATGTCAAAAAAACTATTTTTATTAATTTTAAAAATATATTTTCATTAACTAATATTTCATCTTATCTATGTGACAATGAGTTACTTTAAGAGTCTCTTTTTAAAATAAAATAAACCCACATTTTAAAAAATAAAATGTGATAAAAAATATTTTCACACAGTATATCTCTTAATTTTTTTAACAATATTATTAAAACACAAAATTTAACATAAAACAAAATATAAATATAATACTGTATAAAATACAGTTATTTTTATAAAATATCAAAATATTATATTTATGTCATCCTGTATATAAAATTTTGTGTTTTCATATAACATTTTTTTTAACTTATCTGTTATTGCATTTCTATCAGTTGTTTTTGGTACCTTCAAAAAGTGGTACATTATAATGGTCCATTGGAAGACTATGTATGTGTGTGTATTAGTTCTTATTCAATTTTTATTTGAAATTTGATCCGCACTCCTCTCTTTCGTTCTCACTTTTTTTTACCACGATTCTTATGATTTGCGGTAAGAAATAGAGTTATTTTATTTTTTAATTACATCTTCTTTTTGAAAAAAATAATAATTTAAAATATCTCATTTTAAAACTAATATATTGCCTTATTTTTTGGCTTTAAAAGGTCATACAACCGAGTTTCAACCTAAACTTTGATGAAAATATCCTCCCTTCAAGAGGTTGAAATTTTTTTAATGCATTACATGGTTGTATATCTATCTTGTGACTGCTTGAAGACAAAAAAAAATATATAACATTTTGATATATTAGTTTACAAGTAGAGTATTTTATAATTATTTTAAAAAAAAAGATATAATTAAAAAAATTCAAATAGAGAAATGGGTGGGTTTTGCTGGAACCGTGTACTTTGTTGATTACATAAAAATTTTAAGTAAATTTTTGAATCATTTAATAGAAAAATTAGCGAATGTGATAGCATTTTTCATACTAATTAGTGGATAGTCTCCGTCAAATACGAGATATATTATTAGTTAAATAAATTTATTTAATTGTTTTAAATTATTTAAAAATGTTTGATTTGTTTATAATATTATATTGTGTCAAACACATGTTATTTATTGTCTGTATAAATTTTTCTTTGGAATTGTTTTAAAATTGTTTTTTGAATAAATTTGATTTATGAAGTATTTTTGTGATCATATAATAACATAGTCATTGATATTATATTTTAATTTAATGTTATGTATATGGTGTGTTAGATCGTAATCTATATGACTAAATATCATGGTACTTGTAATTTTATATTTAAGAGAGAGGGATGATTTTATCCGAAAAGAGAATAGAATAAGTAGCAAACTATTACCAAATTTAAAAATTTAATAAATGATTATAAACATAAATATTTAAATAAACTAAATTCAAATAAATTCTATTGGTACGACAAAAAAAATTATAATGATAATAGTGTCAAATGCAACAAAATTAATAACAATTCATGTGATTACAAAAATGTTTTTCAATTGAAGTTAAAATAGCATTCCAAAAAAAAAACTCATAATGTACTTGGTTATTGTCCAGTTTAAAAAAGTAATATGATTTTGAATTTGTATTAGTATTCTACCAATTTGAATTAGTAAATATCATTTTCTTTTTGTTTTGTCTAAAAAAAGTAAGGTTTAATAGAAAACTCCAAATAACATATAACTCTCAAGGACTGAATACAAAATATGAGATCTCTTGTTTGATATAAGAAAAAAAAAACACAAATTAAAAAAATATAATTAATCAAATACAACGTTCATTACACATCTATCAACTCATGTGAATCTTTATGTTCAAACTATTGCGGATAACTCATCGCAAACAAATACTTATTTTTAATGTATAGCTCGTCTCAGGGCAACATACAAATCACCGCAACACAAGATAGTAATAATCCATCTAGGTTTATAATACTTGTTCACACCATGGTTTTTTTTTTCACTTGTATCACACCTAACATAATTTAACTCATTTCTTGTCTTATCTTTCATTTACTTCACCTTTTTGTTGAAGTATAAAATATATCTAGTTCTTTTACAATTTTATTTTTTTTGAGAAATTTGATCTCTTTTCACTTTTTAGTTTTTACCAATGAGCCAATGACCCACACCCACAAAAGCAACACATTACACGCTGCATAGCAAGGAAAAGTTTTTATAATAAACACATATTTTTTAATATTTTTTTTTATTGATTAAAATTTATATGTATTTATCAAATTCATATTAAATTTATATAATTTAATAAGAATTATGAGAATTTTAATTAATTAAATATTTGTTATAAAATATTTATTAGAGAATATATTATTAGCATTCTTAAATTTATAATTACGTCAATTTTAAGTATAATGGTTCAATCAATAATTTTAAAGTTCTGATATCTGTTTTAAAGAAGTGAATAGTGAGTTACTTCTTTCTCTTGTTTAAATCTAATATATTTCTTTTTTGCATTTATCAATTTTATTCTTCTTAGTTTTCCTTTGTTGAGCCAATGCATTTTAAGAGTTAGGGAGGATTCGTGATCTTTGTATGAAACTACTGTAGACAAAAAAAATACGTTCATTGCTTTTTAGAGTTGTCTTTGGTATTTCATGCGCTCACTACAACAACTAAAATAATTTTCTCTATTATGATTATTATCATCATTTAAAAAATTGAATATTATCAAGAACCAAATGCTAAATCCTATGAAAGATGAATGGTTAAAAAATTATTTAGTTACTTATATAGAGATATATATTTTTATTGATATTAAAAATAAGAAAATCATTCAATGTTTTTAGAATATAAAAGACATAAATAGAGAGGTTTTCAATAGAACCTTTCTTTTATCTACATCGTGTGTGAAGATGATATGTGTGCGGATTGACTTATTAAGAAAGGAGCCTCACAAGATTTTTTCTTAGTTACCTTAAATGTGAACACACATTTAGTGATCTAATTCTCTTGATGCTATTGACCATGTAATCCCAAAAAGTTAGTTTGTTTGTTTTTGGAATTCATTTTTCTTATGCATAAAAAAAAAAAGCGAATATGAAAGACTCTAGAATTTTGTTTTTAGACTAAAAACGGTATTAACTCTTTCACATTGATAAAAGTTATATTGATTGAGAACTATAGAATTCAAAGTAATTAAAACTAAAATGAATGAATCTACGAACAAACGCAAAACATTCAGGTTAATAGCATGAAAAGTCAATGTCTACAAATATGACAAGATTGAAGTGTCTGAAATACTTGTGTCCTCGGAGCTGTAAAGTTGAAAACACCAAAATTGTTGATTGAGTTTGCACTGAATCGGAATTAAATCTATCAAAACCAAATCAACACCACACAAAGACGGGTAATCAAAACACCACATCAAGATGAGAAATAAAAAATAATGTCGCACTAAGACGAAGAAATCACAAAAAAAACTAAATATATGTAAAAATCACTTATTTAAATATTAAAAAATAAATAAAATGATTTAAAGAGACAATTTTGAATCAAAATTTGGTCGTAAATCTCCAAATTGAAGAAAAGAAAAACAAAACGAAAAATAAAAATGTTGAATAAGTTTTTAGTCCCAAGAAATTAATTATATTTATGTTTTTAAAATATAAAATATTATTATTATATAAATATATATTAAGTTACAAATTTATATGCATATTACCCCTACTCAACATTTATGAATCAATTCCCTAAGTGAATATTAAAAATGAGAAATGTTATCTAACACATCTTTTAAACACCCCTCTCTCTATATATATATATAAAGAGCCATGTCATATTATTTTGTTATTCATCTTTTAAACACCTCTCTCTATATATATATATATAAAGAGCCATGTCATATTATTTTGTTATTCTATTAATTGGCAACCGATTTTCATTTTAATTGAGTGTAGTTATTTATTTTATTTTTTATTATTATTTAAATTTAACATTTGATCTCCAACCGAAAATAACAAAAACTACTCATCCATTCGTCCTCTTAAATATCTTGCCACTTTAAATGCAGAGAATTCCAGCAACAAAAATGAAATCTACAAAAAAAATCAAAACACCCTTATCACATTAACTTAATTGTTGTTTCAAACATGGCTTACCTTTTCAAACTATGTAAAAAAAAAAAACCAATAGAAAATACATTAAATAATTTTACAATATGCCCAATTTACAGTAAAAATAAAACAAGAATCTAAAAATTAATAGAAAGTGTTGTTATATTTCAACTTGTAGATCATGTTAACAGGTAAATGAATGAAACAAGAAGGTGATGCGGCTAAATCCACGTGAGTGTGTTTAAAATAGTGTCTAAGAATGTTACCAAAACTACCCATTTTACCTATATTTTTTGAAAAAACAAATTTTTTTCTTTTTCAAAATACAATAAACTTAAATTGAGTTTTTTAAAAATACAACCATTTTTTTAAATATAAAAAACCAACTTACTAACCGGTAAACTTAAAAGTAGCGGTAAATTTATTTTAATTTTTTCATAACATATTTATTTTAAAAAATTAAATTGAATTTTTTAAAATAGTTACAAAATTTAATTTAAATTTTCTTAAACACATTCAAAAAAACAAATTTTTTGAAACTTAATTTGAATTTCATATAAATTACACAACTGTTTTAATACTTACATTATATTTTTACTACATAATATTTATTCATTATTAAAACACAAGGTCATAGATAAAATGATTTATATTTTTATGAGTGAAAATTACTTGTACTTGACACTGGTCATGCAATAGTTCATAATAAATAAAAATGATTTCATGGTTGGTTTCGATATCTCCAACTAATTCTATAATAATAGTAATAATTTTGTCAAATTCTAAGAGTATTTTAAGGACATTCAGAGTGATGAGTGTTTCACTTGTTAGTACCAAACACAAAAATATGCACTTTTATTGTGCAATTTATTTTTTATGTTGCTTACAGAAAAAAGTGGTTATGAATCATCTTATCTTTCTTTATTTTTTTTATATCGCATTTAACAAATTTTAATAAAATATAGGCTAAATAGTATTCGTGGTCCCTTAACTTAATTTTTTGTAACGATTTGGTCTTTTATCTTTTTTTTTTTTTTCCTATTTTGGTCCTTTATGTTTTTAAATAATTTCAGCCTCAACCTTTAAGTGGGGTTCCGTTACAAAAAAAGTTAAAAAGTTACCCTTCCGTTTCCTTTTCTCTGGGTTTTCTCTCACGTTTATGTTTCTTTTGTTTGGTTTAGGGTTACCTTTCTTCTCCCATTCACTTTCTCCCTTCATCTCCTTTCTTATCTTCTCAAACAAAGTAATTGCATCTACATTCAATGTCATAACTCTACAATTGATGAACAAAGACAACATCAATAAAAAAAAATTTCAGCAATAATCGAATAATTTTTTTTTCATCTGAACCAAATCTAAAAACCCTAAATCTTAAAACCCTAAATCCCAAAGGTATTTATGCTTACCACAAAATTCCTACAACCCCAAAATTTTCTTCCTCTGTTCGGACCCCATTTTGTCACTGTGCGAATTACAGGTTTCAGGCCACAAGCACAATTTAACAGCTCACGAATTCCATTGGAATCAAAAGAACCATAGTTGTAGGATGTTGAGTTGTACGAGGTTGAGTTTGACACATTTGTGAAAGAGACAACCATAGATTTAGAGTTTTGTGAACCATGATTTTCCATGGAAGGGAGATGAGAAGGGAGAAGACGATGAAGGAAAGAGATGACATGGGAGAAGAGAAGAAAGGAGATGAAGGGAGAAAATGAATGGGAGAAGAAAGGTAACCCTAAACCAAACAAAAGAGACATAAAAGTGAGAGAAAATCCAGGGAAAAGGAAACGAATGGTAACTTTTTAACTATTTTTGTAACGGAACCCCACTTAAAGGTTGAGGCTGAAATTATTTAAAAACATAAAGGACCAAAATGGGAAGAAAAAAAAGATAAAGGACCAAATCGTTACCAAAAATTAAATTAAGGGACCACGAGTGCTATTTAGCCTAAAATTTAATGATATAAAATTATTTGTGAGAATGATTTATTTTGTGATGGTGCATTGGATAAATTGAATAATTATTAAAGAGATTTAGTAATTATTAAAGAGTTGTGTAAATAATAGAGTGAGGAAAGCTTTAAAGATTTTGTTTCTCAATTGGGGTATTGCAAGGGTTTTAGGGAAAACTATAACAATATACTTGATTTGTATTAAATTATTAAATATATTTATAATTTCGATATATTTAAAGATTATAATGATGATGTTTTACAAATTCAATAATTAAAATAATTATTTACTTTTAACCTTGAAAAAATATCATGAAAAAATATCATAACAAAATTAAGTAATTCAGTTTCAGAGACTTTATTTGAAGATTAAAATAAGCAAGTAAAGATATGTCTAAGAATTAAAATGATAAAAAAAAATATTTTATAATTTTAATATATTTGTTTGTTGATTAATTAATAGAGTAATGACACATGAACGTGATAGCAATGTTTATCTCTATATATCTGAAACCTGCTCTGTTTTCACCAGCACCTTACTCCTTCTCTGTTCATTCATTGAAATCCAAGGCAGAGTAAAAAAAATTCCCAAAATCATTTTTCCAATTTTGTCTTTTCCTATCTACAAATGGTTAACATGAATACAATCAAGAAGAAAATGTGGATGTTTTCACATTGATCTACTTCTCCTTCAATCCCCTCTCAAAGGTTCTTTCTTTTTATTCCCTTGTTGCGTTATGGAAGTTGTTATGACCAACAACACTATCAACAAAAAAAGTAACATTTTAGGTTCAAAAACCATAATCCATCTTCAAAAGCTTTCATTTTGGTTCGCCCCAACAACTCGTCCACCTGGTTTTCTTCTTCTCTTTCTCAAGTAGTATCACAATCATTCATCACACTACAAATATCTGAACTATGGTTTATACCTTTTGTGACAAAATTTCTTCATCTGGGTATGATAATTTGGATTTGTTTAATCCAACTTTGCATGACTTTGGAGCTTCTAATGGCGTTTCGAGAAATGGGTTTTCAACATCAGATTCATTGGTTTTAGAGAATGAGATGGAAAAGGTGGTGAAGTGCCCTGTGACTGCAAAGGTAGGTAAAGATGATATTTCTGAGGCTAAAGTTTTGGCTGCTATGAAGAACCATCGTGAAGCAGAGAAGAGAAGGAGGGAGAGAATAAATGGTCATCTTGCAACACTACGTGGTCTTGTGGCTTCCACTAATCAAAAGGTATGTTTTTTTGTCTCAGTAGCATTATACACTTCTGATTGAAGGCGTGTGTCACGTGTCTCATATTTGCACGAATATATATATTAACATTGATTTGATTACTTTTATTTTTCATATTATTATTGGTATTAATGTATTTGTGTTGTGTCCAATGTTCGTGTAAGTGCTTTATAAGTTTTTGTTCTTTTCTTGACATGTGCCGGAAAATTGTTCTTTTTATGCGAGTTTTATGATTCCATTTGGATTTTAAAATTGGTGTAGAATTTTGTCGAACTATTAATTGTTCTAACTGAAAAGATTGTGATCATAATAGTGCTGCATAAGAACCAATGACAGTTCTCTATAAAATGTATGTAGTGTGATCATGATATAGAGAAATAGTAGATTTAATGGAAAGTTTAAATTGGTTGAGGAACAACTACAGTCTTGATTTTTGGGTAAACCAGTTTAAGTTTGAAGGAAGATCACAATACAATGAGCTTTCAGGAAAAGTTGAGAATAAAAAATAATGCGTAAATAGCTAAATTGGTACTTGAAATTTTAGGGTTATATTAACTTAGTCCCCACACTGTTAATATTCAAGAATTGCAAAGTATTAATTAAGTTTGTCTCTTTATATGATTCTATTATCAAAAGCATCATTGCCATTATTTACTTAGTTTCAAATTTATCTCCAATATTACTAACTTAATATCGTTCTAGTCTCCGCAAGTATCAACAAAGGAACAAATTTAATTAAAATTATTGATACCGTAAGGAAAAATCGAATCATCAACCAATGCTCCTTGAGAATAGAAAATCCTGACTTTTGACAGATTTGCAGTTTTATGCACAATTTTTAATTGAACTCATACCTCCATGATTTTATTTATTTTCAGTTATTTCTTAATGCTTATTTGTTGTGAACATATATGTCACTTTCATGCTGTTTGATAATTATGATAGAAAAATGAAGCTCAGTCTATTGCTTACTATAAACACAACTTTTGAAATTTGAATTGCATTATTGTAAGTAAATTAAGGGCTTCTGATTGCATCATTGTTGTCATTGTATGGTCAACTTGGTATGTAAGTTACTAATTGCTAAAGTCAACTATCATGGTGCATCACTTTATTATGTAATGTACAATTTTTTATTATGTGACAAACAACCTCACTAATTATTATATAGTTCATGATAATAGTATTTTTATGGTGATTTCTTTTATGCTCCCAAACTAGAAATAATTCATTAATTATTATACATGTAAACCAAATATTACTTCCTTGATTAGGTCACATGAACAAAACCACAAAAGTATAAAACATTAGAATGTCAATTATGATAAGGTTTTTTAATTTGATGGTCTTTATCAAAAGACAAGAAAAAAGAGCAGAAACATTTTCACTAGAATCAGATTGATTAATATATATTGCTTTCAAGTTTTATTGTGAACATGCCAGTTGTTCTTTTGGATGGCATGACATAGTCAGTTTCTTTTTTAGTTGCACCGCCATCTTATCTTAATTTGTTGCCTAACCTATAATGGTGATGTGTGGGACAATGAAAGCTATTTTATTTAAGTTTTAAGCATTCATAACCAAAACTAGTTAGACTTTAATTCCATTTGTTGTCTTCCAATTATTCATCAATACTCCTATATTATAATAATCATTCGAAGTGGGCTAAAATATACTTTTTATATTCTATGTAAACTAAAAAATAAAAATAAAAATTATACAGGCTAATGTTTATGAATTTGGATTTAGTGCAACTGCAGTCAGCATATTTAGACTGTCCAATCTTGATTGGATAGTCTAAATGTGCGTGATTGCACTGCAGTCAATCCTAGTCCAATGTTCATGGAGTGTGATTTTATAGAGACAACAATATATTATTTAACGAATTAAAAACTATATATTGGATGCTGACTAAAAATTTGATGTTATCTGTTTTCTTTGAGAAACATTAGTTAAAATGTGTTGAATTTGATTTTATTAATCAATGGTTTACTCTTTAGATGGACAAAGCCACATTACTTGGTGAAGTGATTAACCAAGTTAAGCAATTGAAGAAGAATGCAATGGAAGCAAGCAAAGGTTATCTCATTCCAATGGAAACCGATGAAGTGAAAGTTGAACCATATAATGTTGAAGAAAGAAATGGATGCATGTCTTACATAGCAACTATATGTTGTGATTTCCAACCTGAGATACTATCTGATCTCAGAAAAACACTTGATGCACTTAAACTTCAACTAGTGAAAGCAGAAATGTCAACATTGGAAAACAGAATGAAGAATGTATTTGTTTTTACATGTTGCAAAGGGGATAGTATTAATGATGTTAAGGCATGTCAAAGTATTGCAAATGTTGTTCATAAGGCACTAGGTTCTGTGCTGGAAAAGGCTTCAAATTCATTGGAATTCTCACTCGGAAATTCATATCCAAACAAGAGGAGAAGAATCTGCTTCGTTGAAGCATCTACTTCATGCAATCATGGATCTTGTTGTACATGCTAAAAGTAACCATTTTTTATGTTGTATTATGATATATGTTTCTGCAAATCTATATTTTTTACTAAGGTAAATTGTAATGTTTAAGAACTCTATATATAGCTAATGTTGAAGCTGTTGTTAGTGTGTTTGTGTAGAACAGTTGTAGATTTGGGTTATTTGCGGTGTAACGCAATCGAAACAAGGTATATAACCCTTGGATGCTTAATATTAGAGTATGTTTTAATAATAGTTATACAATTTACCTATAGAGTATTAGAGTATGTTTCCTTCACCAATTTAATAATAGTTATACAATGTTCAACATGTGCCTAAATATCAATTTATTAAAAATATAATTACAATTATTGTCATTTGTTATAAACTTCTAAATTATATTTCCTACTACATCATGTCTGAATTTTATTAAATTAAAACATTTTCAAATTTCAAAATACTAATGTTTCACATCAAATAAAATGATGAACATTAATAAAAATAAAAAAACTTAAGGCCCATTATCCAAAAATCAAAACTCAAATATTAAGACTGCACTGGTGGGATGCGCCAGCCCATGCAGTAGTGCAACTCACGGGCGACACATGAAAGCCCAAGTAGCAAGCTACTTTAATGAACTCTCTCCCTTAAAAAAGTAATTTAATATCGTGTGGACCATTGGCCCACATATCAGATATTAAACTGATAAGAACAGATACTACACTTGATCTTAGCCAAAAGGCCGAGAAAGGTATGCTTAAATCAGTGAAGGAATTCTCTTTTTATAACAACATTTGGTGTGTTTGTTATATGATTAAATGATGTGGGACTAAATATCTACTCCTGGTGCAGATCCAAAAACAACAGTCATCAATCAAGTCTGTGTAATACTAATATTTGTTGGAACTTGATATGAACAACTGATTTCAAACACATTAAAATCTTCCCAATAATATAATCTCTTGTATGTTTATTAATGTCCACATATAAATTTCTTATCCTTTTTGTGAATCAAAATTTTAGTTATTTTGGAATAATGGCGGTCCTTCTACTAGAATCAAGCTTGTTGCTTAAACAACTAATGCTGATACAGAGTGAAAAAACTAAACAACTTGCTTAGCTTAAATAAATTCACAATATTAGATTTACAGCTTAAAAAACTAAACAACTAATGCATATACACAGTAACATCGAGTTCTTCTCTTTTAATTGCCTCATTTGTTAAACTTTCTCTCTTTATCTGGGTTTCAGAATTCACCAGCACAAATAAAATACAAAAACATAAAAATCTCTCTCCTTGTGTGTCTCTTCCTCAAAACTCAACACGTCTTCTTTTTCTTTTTTTCTTCTTAGCACAAAGCACCTCTCCTATTAATTTGACACATCAAAAAGAAAAGAAAAAAAAGGTTGAATATCAAATGATTGTATTGCGAAGCTGTGTAAAAAAGCTTCACTTTGGGAACTGGGACGAGAAAGAGGAAGCAACAAAGGAAATTGAAATGTTGGCTAAAGAAGACATCAAGGTCACAAAGTTGATGACTGAACTTGGTGTGCTGCCCGTGTTGGTGTCGATGGCTGCGTCCACGGTGGTTAGCCGGCGGCGAGTAGGAGTGAAAGCTTTGATCCAAGTTGGTAATGGAAGTTACATGTAAGTTTCACATTTCTTATGTTCGTTGTTCATTCTGCTATATCTATATTGCTGTTCAGTAAGTGTTATAAGATTAGTGTTTCAATTTTGTTTTTTAATTTTTTTTTTTAAGTTATCGGAAAACTTTTTAAAACTTTTTTTTTAAAGTTTTTCATAAAATTAACACTACCGAAAAACTTGTGAGAAAATTTTCTGATAACTATAACTACCGCGAAAATCTTCCTCATAAGTTTTCTCGTAGTATTCTAATTTTTTTTTCAAATTGTTTTTTAAACTATCAGAAAATTTGGAAAATTTTTTCCCATAAAGAAGCCTAAAATTAACACTACTGGAAAAATCTGTGAGAAATCCTAAACCCTAAACTAGAAAACTTTCTTACAAATTTTTCGATAGTGTTCTAATTTTTTTTTTAATTTTTTTTAAACTATGATATAGGTAAAAATTCGAATCTGCAACTTTTTTTTTTAGGAAGAATCCGCATCTTATCAAATGCATAAGTACAAGAAATTGGTGAAGTGGAGCCACTATGAGGATCCGCATATTTTGACTTTAGTAGAGCAATGACGAGTTTTTTTTTTTTTGTCAATACAAGAGTTTGTTTTGTTAAATACAAAGTAATAGTTGGCGTTTTTTATTTAAATAAATAGAAAAAAAAATCAATTTTTATAATCGCACATTTGCTTTGTTACTTTTAGTGATAATGTATGAGGTGGATTCAGGACTTGATACATTAGCTCTTTTTTCAGGAACAAGGCTTTGATATTGGAGGCTAGAATACCATCCAAGTTGCCTAAAAGAGTTGACCTTGAAGATGAATCCACAATAAGTGAATTTACACACTTGCTCCCTTCCTTGTTATCTGTATAGTAAACATTACATTCCCTCGTGCTTTACTATTAGACTTTCTCCCATTTCTTAGAGACATTCTTAAGTCATGCTCAAATTTTGATACCAAAAATCATGCGTTGCATGTCCATTGATTTCTAATGGTGCAGTACCAATTCTATTGGAATTGGCCTCAGTGAAATAAATTTCAGAGAAAGTACTTGCCACTGATGGAAACTAGTAGTGACTTCTATAGGAAGAAAAGCAATAGAGATATCTCAATGTGTCACAATGCTTCATTGAGATCTTATCTTGAGAAGATAAACATGAAGTGACTAGAATATCACTAGAAGGGTGGTTGAATAGAGATATTTAATGTTTAATAATTTCTTTTAAGTTTTAAAGCTTTATCCTCTTCTAGAGGATGAAAATAAGAAGTTGGAAATTCAGACTAAGTGTAAGAACAGATTAATTATAAAAGAGAAAGAGAGAGATTGGAGATTGACACACACAGCTTTATACTGGTTCACCCAAAAAACGGGTTACGTCCAGTCCTCACACACTTGTGAGAATTCATTAAGAAAACAGTCAACCTCTCGCAGAGGTTAGTTACAGCTTTTGTGTTCTTAAGCTTCACCAAGCTTACAATATCTTCTCACGAATTTCAATTATTTCTAAGTGTAACTCACTTAGAAATTTCAGTATAGTTTGAAGGTGTTTTAGATGTTTCTCTTAACTAGCACTTTCTAAAAGGATGTTTCAAAGATCTAGTGTAATACAATAGAAAGTGTAAAGAGAGGATGAGAATGACACTTGATAGCTCTTAGCCTTTTTCTTTGATTGCTTTGTAGTTGTGTGTTGAATAAAGAAGTGCACCATTGCTTTTATAGAGTAGTAACAATGTCTAACAATGGGTTTTGAAGCTTCAAGTCCGTTGGGCACATTGATCAAAAAGTCAAGGCCTAGTATTCTGAATTACAGAACTGTCATCCAGTTGTCTTTTGTCTTGTTTGACTGCAGGAAGATGAGAATACAGTCCATCCTCGTATGGCAGATGCAAACCTCCTGGAAGTCCGTGTCTTAGCTGTCCTTTTTCTTTTTCATTCTTCAAGGCATGTCAGATTCTATTTTGGGCTTTGTTTGGTATAACCTTTATGTGCATGTGTAAAGGTGGAACCATTTTTATCATAAGCCTATGCATAGAGCTAGAGGTCCATTCTTCTATATTCCAAATTTCTATGTTCATCCTCTGCCTTTCTTTTTTCTTCAGTTGACTTTGTTTTTCTTTCAAACTTCAATACTGAATTGATTTTGCACATGGAAAGAAATCAAAGTTAACGTGATTCTGAATATTTTGACTAATAGTTGGTTCATCCTCTTTGAAGATCCATCCTCTAGTCCATCCTCTCGTTTGAAAACTTGTTGACTTTACATAGATTTTATCTCATTTGAAGAACAACCTGTTTTCTAATAATAATACACTCAAGAGCACAGATTAGTCTTAACAAGAATCATAATCATTTAATTTTGTTATCATTAAAACCATTTGAAAGAGATTTTGTCTCAACAAAACCAATATGTCAATGATTCTGGCTCATCAAAGCTCATCACTAAGAGATAAAATGGTCCAATTAGGTGTTGTTCATGTACTTCTTCAAGTGGCTTTTATTAGGGAGCCCTTTAGCTCAAAAGAGAGCAATGAAATTATTGCATTGGTTTAAGTATGAAATGGAAATAAAGAGGACACCACATTCAGACCTACACCTACAATGTCCATGAATTACAATGAGTTCATCTCTAATTTAAAGAGAGACAAAAGAAAGGAAGAGAATGATGAAGAACTTGGTTAAAGAAAGATTGCATAGAAATGCTGAAACAATCTCAAAGAGCAAATGCAGTGGAGGAATCTTCTAAGTTGAAGTCTTTGTTTATCAGCACAAGTTCAAGGAGTTTGCGTACTAAGTTTCCCCTCTTTTTATATTTCATTTCTTGTATAGTTTGAAGTTGATTCAATTTGTCAATTCAGGCTCCCTCTTGATTTGTGCTATCTTTGATGGCACCCAATATAGAAAAGGATGGAATGTGATATCACTTCATAAAATAAATCATACATTTCCATTCACGACATTATCTTGAGTTATTTGCCATCTATCTATAAACCATATATACAAAAGAGAACACAGATTTTTTTTTATGTATCGATAGTGTTTTTTTTCTTACTAGTTACTTTAAATATTTTTTTTCTTATAAAACGTCATAACAAAAAAACAATAGTTCAGTTATAGGGTTCACTGGATGTATCAACACAATTTTTAAAAATGCAATAAAAATATTAACGAGCAGAGGCAATGATTTGTGGTTGTAACGAGCAGGAGTCGAACAAGAGCATCAAGAGGGAGATCATGTAGTCAATGGAGCAGGAAAGGAAAGTTGTAACCGCATAGGATTGACAAGAAGAATCTCATTGGAAACTAACAAAGCAAAGTGGTTGTAACGAAGGTGGTGGAAGTACGAGAAGATAGCCAAAGTAGAGAGTGTTGGGAAAGTGTTTGGGGATGGTCTTGCAAAGCTACTAAGGTCCATTGCCCTTAATGATGTCGCATGCTTCAAGCAAATTTACCAATGATGACTAGTTGAGTATTAATATGAGAAAAGAGGCGTCTGTTGCTTATCTTGACCTATATAGATAAAAGGTTTTCACCGATTAGATATAATTTTTAAAATATTGTTGACACAAACTCAACTTTGGAGCAACAACACGGGAAATAACGATAATTAGTTATTATTTTGTTAAAAGGATCAGTTCAACCTATGATATTTTTCTCCTCCCAAACAACCTACCTTATCATATCTAGTTAATTTAAAGGCAAATAACTTTACATATGATACTCAGAAGAACTCTCGCCAGATGTTTGAAGGACTCTGACGTCTCAAGGTACCAACCATGTCTGTACACCAAATGGCCTTAGAGGAATGGTTTCAAATTCCACGCGAGTCAGTTTAGCCCCGATTCCCTCCACCCACGTCTTTATATATCACAAACTAAAAGTTAGTAATCTCTAACACGTGCCTCAATCTCGACCATGAACAATTAGCTGAGTGCCTGGGGGTATCATGTCACGTTCGAGTATTCATTCTGATTCCAATTGATCACCAACCAGAAGCACTGTGCAAAAGCATGCATCATCTCAATGACTTCGTTGTCATAAATCACAATTAAACAAGTATACCCAGACAACTCTTCACTTTTTAGCATCAAACAGTAGATTCCCAAAATATGTAAAAATCCAAGCAATCATTCTATGAAGTATGCGAACGAGTAACCTTGTAACCACAATCAAGCGCAACATATTAAATATCAA
Source organism: Cicer cuneatum (assembly GCA_037974295.1). NCBI lineage: Eukaryota > Viridiplantae > Streptophyta > Magnoliopsida > Fabales > Fabaceae > Cicer > Cicer cuneatum. The sequence continues at coordinate 17,133,621 of JBBPBO010000005.1, read as the reverse complement.
ACCATTTCTCTCTACACTTCACCTAAGATTAGCATTTATATTTCATTAAAATATTTATTACAAAATAATTGTTCTAATGATACAAACAAAAATAAATAGTTTGGCCCCTTCACTAGACATTTCGGAGACCAAACTGGCATTCAAGTCCTAAATCCTAACCTCGGAGAAATTGTGCAATGCAGTTTGGCCGATCCACTTCAAATGGAATATGGGAGAGACAGGAGAACCACCTCAAAGATCATTAGAATTAGCAGCAAATAACATTCTCAAGGTTTGACACAGAAGCCATCAAAATCAAAATTAGAAACACAATACAGAAACTTTCAGTGGCAACAAACAATAAGTTATTTGGCCCAAAAGGTAATGGGGTAACAAACAAAAGAAAACACCAAAACATAGCAAAGCAACTTGCATATTCCTTTTAAGAAGTTTATTTATCTCCACTAGAACCCAAACAAAGGACACCACATACTCAAGTGCAGAACAGTGCAAGATGAGGTAAACAACTAAAACATTATGTTATGCTTTTTACCTTCATATCCTACTTTTAGCTCAAAAGAAATATAAAGAATTAATTATTACATTATTTTCCCTTGTCTTGCTCTCCTTTCATATGAGCACCTAGGGTCAATCAATCATAACTGATAAATCATATTCTTGTTATATTAATGCCCTTTTAAAAATCACTTGATGTGCGCTTGACAAAACTCGATTGTGTGTTACACAAGCCAAATCAAAATTGTAGAATCATCAACTGTGGAAATTACAAGACATACCCTTTGATTTTTGCCTATATTGAAAAATGTTTTTCACAAAAAATAAAAGTCTATTTAAAAAATCATTATATGTTAAGCATATAAATTAAAGGTTTACACATGAAAACAAATGGCAATGCAGTGGCAAAATCGTTTTATGGTTGGCATATAAATTAAAGTTTTACACACGAAAACAGCGCATTGCAATTTCCACATCAAGCTTGAGCTTTGATTCCCACAACAAAAAAGGCAGGTAATCTCAAGGTTGACAATCATCAAAGGAGGTGTTTACACAAGAATCCATGACAGGGCCAAATAAGTAGCAGGACTTATCTTAAAAGACTATAAACATAAGCCTCTAAACTCTAAAGACTTCACTTCACTGATTTCTCATAAGACTTGATCCGGACTTTGTTTACAATCAAATAAGAAGAATATTTCAAAACATGTTAAATATAACATGAGCCCGACCATAATAATAAACACATACTAGCAAATAAGGAGGTAAAACAATAGAGCATCAAAACTAAATTTAGGTATTACCATAACAACCACATAGAGTACACATATGAACACAGGAGCATAGAACACAATGACACGTTTCAAATTCAATGTAATGCACCTTGCAATTTGATCAAGAATTTGACAAGCTAATTTAGGAAGGAAAAAACTCCAAATAATAAGTTCAACAAAAATTCCACATAAGTACTACATTAAAAAGCTACCCCCAAGTTATGTAAGCTTTAACTAGCATCTATAGCATGGAACCATAACACATAGAAGCAGAGGTAGTGAAGCAGCAACAAATTACAGCAGTCCATGTAACGAAAACCAAAGATTTCATTGTCTGCAAGCACGAAATCAGCACAACCATTTAACGCACTAGCGCCCAAGAAGCCATCACAAAGCTGAATGAAACACCTATTCAAAACTCAAACCAATAATTAACATTTAAAAAACACAGTGAACAGTCAAAAATCATAATAACAACACAAAAAATAAAAACAAACAAACAAATGAACTTCTGCCAACATCATCTTCAACCATGCAACATCACCAAATAATTTATAAAAGCATGTGGATAAGATGGGGAAGCCATTAAATAATAGGCCCTTGTAACATGCAAACCCACAACAAACTTCACTTGTTTAAAAACATAACATGCAAGTTTCAGCTAATAGTAACACACACACAAAAACGCACATTTAATGATGGATAAGGGCATAGACTACTCACAAATCAATAAAGCTTTTGAGTAAAGTGGAACAAATAATCAACAACCAAGTGAACCTAAATCCAATTTTTCATAGGATAGTTGAAAACTGAAGCAAGTAACAAACTACAACAACACAGAACCAAAAACTAATAGAAGCAAACACATATTGCCTACTAAACAAAAATTGAAAACCAAACACAAAAAATTACCTCAATAATAAGGTGGCACGCCTTGGTACATTCCTCCAGGAGGAGGTCTCGCCATCGGCATAGGTTGTGACGGGTAACCGTACTGCGAACCATCAGGGTATCCTCCAACTGAAGCCGGAGGCGCTCTTGGACCTGAAACAGGCCCAGACACATGCCCAGGCCCACCATACTGAGAAGCACCTCCTCCAATTGGAGGCCCATACCCGCCAGCAGAGGGAACCTGATTACTATACGGCTGTTGCACGTAAGTATTATGAGGAGCACCATACTGCGGCATCATCATAGCATTAGGAGCATGTAAATTAGAAGAAGAATTATCCACTGGAAAGCCCGATGGGTTTTGGTTACCGGGCTTGGGCTTTTTATTATCGACAGCCAACTTGCAAATCACTTGGTGACCATCAACGGTTTTAAGAGACTCCACAAGCGAAGCCCTCGCACCTTCTTCGGTTTTATAAACGAAGAAAGCGAAACCTCTCGTTTTTCCACTCGATTTATCAAACCCTAGAGGACCCTCTTCGATTTCACCATACTTGGAAAACTCACTCAATAGACTCTCCGAGGACACTTCAAACGGAACGTTTCCTACGAATACTTTACGAGCAGAGACATCACCGCCGGTCGATCCAGCACCCGCCGCCGCAAGCTGTGTAACCGTCATCCTACCGTCGATTTTCTTGCTTGGTTCTTTTAGGGCAAGAATTGCACCGTCTACGTGTCGGAACACGACGAAGCCGTAACCCTTGGACCTGCCAGTGGACTTGTCGAATATCACGATGGCTTCTTCTAGGTCGCCGTAAGATGAAAATACGGCGCGGAGTGTGTCGGTGGTGGTATCGCCTGCGAGGCCACGGACGAAGAGTTTACGGCGGGTGTTGTCGCGGTCGGCGATAGAGCGTACGGAGTCGAGAACGTTGGGGTGTTGGAGGGAGGCGGACTGGAGAAGGTCTAGTAACTGGTCCTGTGTGAACGGTTGGATCATCTTGCGGATATCTTCTGGGGTGAGAGTGGCGGTGGTAGTTGCGGCGGCGTCTGTTGAAGGGGGCGGAGAATTGACGTCGCCGTTCTCTTCTGTTTTGCGCTTCTTTGAGAAGTCCATGGCGAGAGTGGTGAGAGGGGAATTGGGAACTAGGGATTTGAAGCGAGCAAATATGAAGTTAAACTAACTAGGTTTTACAAACTGAACCAGAAGAATGCCATTACCACAATGTGCACACAAACAAATATATAATAATTTTGTTAAAAATATATATTAATCAATTAAATTTTTGTTCTTAAATCTTTATAAGGATGTCTAATTTTATTTACATAAATCTATTTATTAGTTTTTGTTATTATTTTGTATAAGAATATTTATTTATAATTTTTAAAACACAAATCACAAAAACATTGTATAACTTGTTGATTTTAGATAATTATTTATTTAATAGGATGTTATTGAATGAGTGTAATATTTAGTTGTAATTTATTTGATATTAGTTGACACTCTTTTATACATGTGTGTTGATGGGCAACTCAAGCAAAAACTAATAAGGGAGAAAAATATAATTATAGGTTTGCTATGGGGTGGAAAAGAAAAACAAGATTTAGACTACATGAAGTACATAAGTATGAGAAGGTAAAATTTAGTTTGGGAAAAACATATAAAAGATGGATAATGGCAAGGCTATTGAGCCGTATAACATAATTATTGATGCATGGAAAAACTTTGGAGATTGAAGTATTGATTAGTTTACAAAACTTTTTAAAGAAATTACGAGGTTGACGAATAGGTTTAACGAGGGATGGAGAAATACTTTAACTCTGATTTATACAAAATTGCACAAATATAGGGGATTAAAGTTATAAGTCTTCTTCTTTATTTTATTGTAATTGGGCCTAGGGCTGGACAAATTTGATGGACTTGCACTGTACTGCCTGGCCCGCAACGGGTGAGGTGAGTTGGGCGGGTTGGATCGGGCCCAACGGGTCATACGGGTAGCACTAGAGGGTCCATTAGGGTAGACATGGGCGGGTTCGGGTCACGGGTTTTGGACCGGCGATGACCGATGCCGCCCCGAATGGGTTTTGTTAGTAACTGAAGTACTATTTCACAGCCTCACATCACATGTAACAGAATTAGGGATTTATCAAAATGAAATAATCCTAGGGTTAGGGATTTATCAAAATGAACAATTGAAGAAATGAAGAATCGGTTGCGGAGGTGGGAGCTTTGTTGAGTCATTCAGTTGAGTCGGTGTAGAAGATGATGAAGAATCGAGGATGAAGAATCGAAGATAAGATCGATGACGAAGAATCGGAGCGCACCTTTGGTAGTTGGTACTTTGCTTATCGCTTTTTTAGGTTATCACTTTTTTAGTTGGTACTTTTATCCCCACTGCTTGTAGAAATGAATGGATCAGAAGAGGGGCTGCTAGGTTCTATTTCCGGGGCGGGCGGGCGGGAGGTGAAGGCCATAAGAACCGATGATGATGAAGAAATGAAGTGTAGAAAAGGGTGCTGAAGTGATGATGATGAAGAACCGATGATGAAGATGAAGAACCAATTGTAACCACCCGTTTAACCCGCAAACCCGTATTTGACGAAATTAGGCTTCTGTTTGTCAACCGTGGATTAGGCTGGTTGGTATTTTTGAACCCGAACCCGCCCTACCCGACCCGTTGTCCAGCCCTAATTGGGTCTACCACCCTTGTCTTATTCCTCAACCTTTTAACAAATTCCATTTTTTATTAAAAAAAAATTATATAGTTACTATTGTAAAATACTAATATTTCTACAATAATTTAACCAAACAACAATCAAATCAACAAAAATAAATGAAATTTGAAGTTTTGGTCCCTAAAATCTATAATTTTGTGTCCCCTATTTTTAAAAATTTGAAACTTTAATCTTTCTATTTTAAAATATATTTTTTTCCCTTTATTTAACTTCTTTTTCTTCTATATTTCCACTCCCGCTCCAATTTAAGGACATTTTTTTTTGTTGATGTGTCATACTCACTAACGATGTAGCAACACTTGTGTAGTCTTACATAATATCCACACCATTTAAGATTTTCTTTAATCATTAATTATTATTTTAATAGTATATAATTACTAAAAAACTAAAAAATATATATTAAAATAAAAATAAAATTACTAAATCAAGATAAGTTGTAAAATATTAAAATAACAACTAAAAAAATTAATGAGTAAATTATAATGATATCATATTCCCTAATAAGATAAGTTATGACTCAAAATACCCACCAACATCATTCACATAAAACTAATCTTCAAAAATCATAGGTAGTATGTTCTAAATACGACACAAAATTACAAAAAAAAAATTCATCCAAAATAAAATGTAAACAGTACTTGAAGATTTAATATATCTAAATTAAATTATTAATTAAATATATCAAATTTTCATTTATAACTTTTATATTTCATTTTAGAAAGAACTACAAAAGTTACTTATATTCGTATTTAAAAAAACTTTATTGTTATTTTGCTTTTTGGTCAACATTGTTATTTTGCTGTGATGGACTAACTTGCATACCCACATTTTTACTCACATATGTTAAATATACTATTAAATTTTGGTTTCCGGTAATGTATTTCACTTAATGTTACACGTCTGGAAACAATAATCCAATAAATTATTTATCTATTAGAGACTTATCAGCATTTCATACATGAGAGATTTTATAATTCTTTAATGCCGTAGTTTGTACGGTAAATTCACCTTCTTTTTGTTTTGCCAAGAGTAAATTTAACTCTCTCAATATAAGTTTGTTTTGTATGTATTCTCTCAAAATAGGATTAAAAACAAAATTGTAAAAAAGAAAAAAACTGAAAAAGAAAGTTAAAACAGCCTTTTACTTTAGTGAAAAAGCAAAATAAAGAAACAGCCTTTTTGTTGTATTTTTTGTACATTTTTCCATATATCTTCCAGTTTTACCAAAAAATTATATACATCTAATCTATGACAAATGACATATTTATGTCTGATTTGGTAAACCGTAGCATAGTTGTAAAAACCTACCAGTAAAAATGCTATATATCAATTTGAAAAGTTTATTTCAATTAAAAAATGCAAAAATTATAGGTTGTATATATATTTCATATTTGAATATTAAATTTCGTAATTATATACCATCTCATCTAAAAAAAAAAAAATGTTATATATAAAGAAATTAATTTTATGGGTGTGTTATGACGAAGCAATGTTATAACATTTCTTTATATAAATATATGTTTTTTACTAGTAGTTTAAAAACATCTAGTTAATATGCTTTTTGAAAATCAACATGTCTTAGCCAAAAATTGCATGATCATCTCTCTATTAAGTGTCAATTTTTTTTTTTCATAATCTTCTTGTTCTCACGGAAAATGAAAATAATTTGATAGTTCGGAGTTTAACTAAGACTATTTTAAATAGGGATCAAATTTGAATTCTCTAAAATAATTTTTTTTTACAAATGTCGATTTCAATAATAATATTCACGTACCACTAATAATAATCTGCACACTATTGATATTGATTAATAATCACAATAGCAACGTTTCATTTAATAAAAAAATGTGAACAATCTGTTGGTAGGTTCTATACTTAATCAAATTTTAAGATATCACAGTGTTCGTCATTTTTTAAATAAATGTGTAGTTTAATTGTGTCTCAACTCTCACGAGTACAAGTATATCTATCTTTGTCATGGTACAGAAGAACTCACCATAGAAAAATTATTTAAGATGCTAGTTGTTACAAAATTATTGAATAATAACCACAAAATTATTTGCTACCATTTTCATCTTTCTCTGGATTAGCACATGTCTTGCTAAATCCAAATCATTGTATGAACATTCAATTGCCAAACAACATGAAGACTGGATGGGCACATATGGTCGTGTCTATGCTGACCATAAAGAGAAGGCCACACGTACACAAATATTTAAGGAAAACTTGGAGTTTATTGTGAAACACAACAATGAAGGAAGCAAGAGTGTTATAAATTAAAATTTAACCGTTTTGCTGATTTAACCAACAAAGAATTCCTTGAATCTTATACAGGAGTTTTCTATAAGCCACAAAATCAACCAAGGTTGTCTAAGAGTCACAACAATCTTGGGTACCAAAATGTTAGTGTGAGTGACATTGAGACAAGCTTGATTGGAGAAAGAGCGGTCACTAAAATAAAGCACCAATTCCGATGTAGTATGTATTGTAGTATTAGGTTATATGAAAATGGGATGTGTGTATTTAAAAAAATATATATATAAAATGGGAATGTGTGTAAAGTAATATTTTTTTACATAAACTTTTGTTTTTTTCCTTTTTAATTTTTTAACAAGTATTCTTAAAGTATTGGTTAGCATAATCCTAATTTATATTGTAGGATTATATTTTCTTTTTTTGTCTTTCATTTTCGTATTAAAATATAATATCTCAAACAACTAACACGATCTGATACTCTAAATTCTTAAACATAGTGTTTTCTAATTAGATTTGTTCTGATATCATGTTAAAAATCACATGATCATAGAGATGAAAATTCATCTCATATTAGAAATAGTATGAGAGGTTGATACTAATAAAAATTCTTAGAATATTTTATATTAATAAACAAAATATACCAAAATGATATATGAACTGATCTATATATATATAGAACTAGTAGAAAATTAACAAACCACCTATAACTAATTGTATCATCTATAATACAAAAACATTTAATCCTAAATGGTTGGTTCAAACATAGTTGGGTTTTGGTTTGTTAAAATTGGATTAAACTGGGTTGAACTGACATTTGGTTCGTTCAACCCATTTGTTTTTTTTTTCTTTCAAATTTTTTACATACTTTTTTATTTATTTTGATATTTGATCTAGTTTTTAAAATATTGTTTAATGATTTTTCTAGAGATTGGTCACGATTAATTAACAAGATAAGTGATCTCTCATAAAAAATCGTTTTCGATTGAGTGATAAAAAATGAAAATTATTTTTTATTATAATAAACAAATACAAAATAACTTTTTTTTTTTATAATCCGTAACAAATTGTAGCTCATGATTTGAATTGCATTTCCTTTTTCTTTTTGATGATGTTTGATTGGGCCTGGGCTTTTTCAGCAGTGGCAGCAGTAGAAGGCATAATCAAAATAAAAACTGACAAATTGATTTCATTGTCTGCACAAAACCAAGGTCTTGCAACTGAAGCAAATTACCCGTATAAAGCAAAAGACATGACTTGTGATGCTGCAATGGCCAATCCTGTAGGACTAATAAGTTATTGTTAAGTACTTATTGCCTATTTTTCATTATCATGTTGCTTGTATGCTTATATAGGGCTAGAATGTAGTCTAGAGTATCTAAGATATCATATGGTCTTAATTTAGTTCATGTATTATGTGTTACATCTTTTAAATTCTGAAGACAATGTAATAGAAGACTACTTTTAATTATTTATATAATATATATGTCATTCCTTAGAAGAATGCTGCTGAATTGATTACTTAAACTTTACTAGTTTTCCAATCAAGAAATTATGAACGACAGCATGAACAAAAGATTCAATGTAGTAATGCAATTTACTTGCATACTTTGATTTCATTCAAGTTGGTGCTACTAAACAAATGAGTGATGATACCTTGCAAGTTCCTAAACTAAATAAAAAATGAGTAATCATTGAATAGAAAATATATATCATAAACAGTAAACACGATGCATGCAGATTGCAAAATTAATTATGCAACATGCTTTACATACATCCCACCATTTTCTATAATAAATTCCATCGTGTTTAATTTGATAATTTATCTTCAACAATGTTTACAATAGAAATTGACAAAGATAACATTTGGGGATGTAGCTCAAATGGTAGAGCGCTCGCTTTGCATGCGATAGGTACAGGGTTCGATACCCTGCATCTCCATTATTTTGTTTTAATTTTTTATTTGAATCCAAAACAAGTCAAGTTCAACATTACCTTTTACCACTTTTCGAATTTGATTTTATCTATCTTAAATTAAAAATCAAATATATTTTATTCTAAAAAAACATAACATTTTGTAAATAATTTTATTTAGTGTTGAGATGTGCTGTTTATTATGAAGAAAAACTGTACGAATGGGGCATATTGCTAAAGAAATAACATATCAATATAAATGTTGGGTGGTATACACAGGAGGAGGGTTGGAATTGAAATTAACCAATAAAATTTTCTGAGATAACTATTTGTAACAACAAGCATTTCTATTACATTTATTGGCCAAAATACATCGAATAACTTTTAAGTTGTTATAAGAAAATATTAAATTGATTATTTAATTTTTTTTATTAGGTTAGTTATTTATGTTTGTAAAAATTACAGAACTATTTTTAATCATAATTTCATTTAAATTATTTTTAATTAAAGATTTTTAAAATGGTTATATGAGTTTTGTTATCAATCATATAAAGAAAAACATTATAAATTTCATGTGATTTTATGATATAAATGAAAAAAAATTTGAGTTTTATTTCAATAACTCTAAACTTTATCTCACTTGAATTATCTATTGTTTAATTATTTTTCTAAAATTTTATTGGAGACTTATGTTGTTATGATTATTGCTATCAAAACCTCTTAAGAATTACATAAGTTTATTGAAAAAATTGAGAGAAATTTGAATTTCAATTTTGCTGATTTAAAATTATGATAATTGGTGTAAATATTTATAAACATAAAGGGCAAAATTGACACATAAAAAAAGATAAAAGATAAAAGACTAATTTGTTAAAAAAAATATAAATATTATTTACTAGTGTCCAAATGGTATTGTGCCCGTTTGTCGGTTTTTTTATTGCACTAAAATATGTATAGCTTGATATTTTTCACAGTTGCACCATTTATTAAGAATGTTGACAGTGAAATGATCAATTGGTCGCTCTTCTCTTGGATTTAGTGTCTCGTGAACCATGAAAGTATGATTTCTCTTATAAAAACTATCAACTTTATGACTATTGGATGTACGTATTTCGAATTTAATAAAATTTATACATTTTTAAAAGTACTTACTTATTTATTTTGGTAAGAGTGTATATATATATATATAATTAGTATCCAAACGAGCATCCGTCCGTTTTTCTATTGTGTTAATGTATATTAATCATGAATATAATTTTTATTTTGACTTAATTGCAAATTTGGTCCATCTATTTTCACCAATTCAGAAAATTGGTCTCATTATTTTAAAATCCAACAATTTTGCTCAATCTATTGGATTTTTTAACTAAAAAATATTGATGTGACATATTTTAAAACATATAACATATGAAATGATGTTATTGAATGATGAATGAGTTTGTTTGAGCTTAAATAAAAATGATTTTTAGTTTAGAAAATTTAGAGATTATTTTGTAGAGATTTGTTGAAAAATGATTTTTTAATTTTCGTTTGTTTACTATCACAAAAATGATTTTTAATCTGTTTGTATACAATTTTATAAAAGTGATTTTTTAAACTATAAAATTACCATATAGGACATGATTTTTTTAAATACATCTCTCTTTCTCTACGTCATATCTCTCTACCTCTCCATTTATCACTCTTCCTCTCTCCCTTCTTCAAAACTAATACCAACAACGAAATTAAACCTTATAATAGATTTCATATTTATTTTTTTTACCAATTTAAATACCTTCAACGTTTTGTCACTACAAAATATTTTATATTTAAAATAATGGAGAATATTTATGCCATAGAAAAAATTGACCATAAATTGAATTAAAAAGGTTACATGTTATAACAAAAGTTTGAAATATTCATATAAAAGCCATCTAATAAGTTTGAAATATTTTATATTTGTGTGTTTGTATCGGTCATATATATAAACCTAGTAAAAATTGATGAAAGACAATTTTGGATTTTCTAAAAAGGGTAAAGGTAATTACATCACTTTCTCTTATTAATGAGTTAAGTTCCGTATTTTTAAAATTTGTGTCATCTTTCTCTCTCATCTATCGCATGAGCGAATGTGAGAAACTATTATTTTTAGCTTTTTATTTTTAGTCAAAAAATGATTTTTTTAACAAAATAATTTTTCAAAAATATGAAACAAACATCATTCAAACAATAAAAAAAATGATTTTTGGTTTAAAAAAATACAGTTTTTCATAAAAAAATTTGAAAAAACGCACACAATATATATGAACTTGCAATAAAATCTTCTAAAATGATTAGTACATGTAAAATTGCAACAAAACCCTCTAAAAATTTCAACATGTAAAATTATTTATTTTTGTAATTTAATTAATAATGTATAAATAATTAATGCATCTAGATAATTCTACGTCATGAGATCGTATGTCTCATTGTTTAAAATATGTTACATCACCATTTTCAAGTTAAAACATTCAAAGGAAAAATAAAAAATTGTTGAATTTTAAAATAGAGTGATCAATTTCACAAATCAGTAAAAATAAATGGACCAAAATTACAATTAAATATTCCTCTTCAATTTTTTTTTTGTTTTGCTTATTGTTTATTGGTGAATTTTTTTCCTCAATGGTAGTTACTATTATGAAAGTAAGGGCAAAATTAGAATGAAAATATCCTAATATGTAAGACATAAGAATGAAAATAGGCTACACCAAAATGGTGGTATCCCCCTTATATAGAGTAATAGATTCCGGTAATAGTCAAACCTCTTTGTTTGAAAAATATAAAATTATAACTTCTTGGACCCATTTTTTCTGATATCATGAGATTTAATTTATTTATTTTTTTTGAGTTTTTTATAGGTTTCTTCCACCAGAGATAATTCTATTTGAAACATTTTGGACATTAAATATGGACATCTCTTCTATCGGAAGTTCGAACTCATATTCATTGAATTGTAAGAGTTTAGCCTCTTCTGTTAGACTCGACCCCAATTGGTTGAGACTTTAAGAATTTATTATTAATTGTGTGTAAGTGAAAATGTATGTTAAATACGAAATAGTCATTTTGATCATTAATAAAAACAAGACAATCTAGTCTCTAGTCACAACTCAACTGACAAATACGGATATTGTTAGATTTGACGTTTTGTCTGAGGTTCGAATGCGGGACCTCACAGTTGTGTGAGTTATTTATGGAGATATTTATCGTCTCTTCTAAAACAAAAAAGACAATCTTGTCATTAAGTCATAGTTCAATTCAGAAATGTCGATATTGTTAGGTTGAATGTTTTATCTCAAATTCGAACTTGAAACATCGCATGAATTAATCATAATAATATTTATCATCTCTTTTAAGAAGAAGAAAAAAATCTCTTATCAAAATAAAAATAAAGTAATCGAATTAATTTGTTATTTGTTATTTTTGTTATCGCAGAAGACATTATATGCATGGTGTATATTTACAACTAGTATATCAGCCAGGAATAGACTGTGAGTTATATATTTGATATTAAATTTTAAATTTATAATTAAATTTAATATAAAATTTAATTTACAATGTATTATAGTTAAATGACATTATAATATATTAGTTGATATAATACAGTATTTTTACATCTATTATACGTTTATTTAATAAATAATTATTTTTAGTCATAAAATAATAGTTGAAATGAATAATTAAAAAAAAAAACAAAATAATATTGTTATTTAAAAGTTCAGTTATCTCGTGCTGACACACGACCCACGGGATAAATTGTCACATACATAAATAATTTTAAATTAAAAGTAAAATTTGAAATAGATTTTTTAATAAAATTAATTCATGCATCAATTATTCAAAAGATATTATAACATATTTCTATGAAAACATGTAATCTCATATTTTATAATATGTTATATATTAGTAAGTGTAAATACTTAATACATATGATAGGTTAACATAGTTATTTTATATGGCATCATAATTTAATTAAAAGAATACATAATTAAAATTTAACATAAAATATGATACAAGACAAATTTAAATTTGAATATATGATTGTAACCCTCATAAATAAGGTAGCATAAGTTAAATTCAAACTATCATTTTTATTTTTATTTAGTAAAACTTTCACAAAATGCCAAAACTTATAAGAATTCAAAATTTAATTTTTAATAATTTATAACAAAGTGTGATATGTACTATAAAAAAAAAGTGTGACATATTTTTTAAAATAAAAACACATCTCAATTAATTTAAAATATTGTATTCTAATTGAGTTATGCTATCAAAATAAATACAAACTTTGCACAATAATAAATTTACTACTAAATGCTTCAATAATATTATAAAGTAGGAATAAAAATTTACTACGGACTTAATATAGATTATCTTATTTATGTAGTATACAGTTTAAATAAATTAAATTTGAGATTTGAATTTAAATTATATAATTGTTATAAATCATATCATATCAATTATGTTAATGGGTATCCACTAAGATAATGATAATATTCACTTGTTGTCTTATCCGTTGGAATTAAAGAGTATGCACGATAAATAATTTTACATGCACATCATGATATCTAATAAAAACTATCTACTTTGTCACATCACTCCGTATTTGCGTGTTTATTTTGAAATTGATAATGTGACATAAAAAATTATGTGTTACATCACTCCACTTAGTGCATGATTAGTTGCACTTTTGTAAAACCTAAAATTAATTTAGGAGATTTAGAATGGATTCTAACTTGTTTCGGTGGTATTGAGCATAACTCAAGAATTGATTCTAACTTGAAATTATAATTTGTAGCTTCTAAGTCCAAACATAATTTTTAAACTACAATTCATTGTCCAACTTATTTTTGCCTAAAGATATCCGAACATAAATTAATTTGCATTCAATTAAGTTTTAATTAAAATCAATTTTACAAAATCAATTTTAGTTACTGCGAAACCAAACACACTCTAAGCTATCCACTGCAGATATCTGCATATTTTTTTAATTATCCTTACGTTTAAGTTTTATGGAAATATATAATTTTAAAGAGAACTCTTTTATATATATATATATATCTTTGAAATAAGTGACATATCATATATAATATCTAATGAAACATGAACTTAGTTTTAACATATTTAGACTGTAAAAGAATAATATAATGAAATTTGCAATTAAGTTCATACAATAAAAATAGAATTAGGTTAAATGCACTTTTGTTTTATAATATTATATATTCTATAATTAAGAATATTATAGGGTTTCAACATTCACATTAATTAAAAATATTGCGTATTCTATAATAAAAAAGATTGGGACATCAATTATGCTAAATCTTTTTTTGAAGGGAATAATGATGCAAAATCTAGAGTTGAAAATATTATATTTTCTCAATATGACATTGATGAAAAATAATTGTTATTGATTAAACTGTAAATTTATATTTTTTTAATAGATCCAGATTTCATTAAAAAATTTAAATTTGAGTTAATTGTATTATAGTAGTTAATATAATTTGTCGCGGACATTTAATGTTATCAAAGTCACATGGACATTATTCTCAATGGAATAAGTCTAAATGTTTATAGAATAGATAGATAGATGCAACCGGTATAAATTTCGCCAGATATTTTCTTTTCTTTTCCGAAATAGCTTCCAAACAAATAGGCATCTATAAGAATTAGTTGAAGTCTTAAAACTATTATAATATTTATTTTATTGTATTTAATATATTTTGAGAAAAATGTGTTTATATGATTTATTGGATTGGACAACATTTTGAAAAATCTCAAGTGTATAAAAGTAAAGAAAGTTAAAGATTTTTTATTATCATTCCAATTAATTTCGATTTTAATTATTAGTATTAATAGAAATAATTAGAATTGACTATAAAATATAAATCATTTATTAGGAATGATAATATGCTCTGTAAAAAAAAAAGCATGATGATAATCATGAATCTCTTATATGGATATAAACAATAAATTAAAGAAATATAAATATTTATAATAGAAATATAAAATAGTATTAAATTATAATAATGACTATTATTGATAGATCAATCATAACTATTATATTTTATTGTTATTGTTGTGATCTTGTATTATTAAAGGAAAATGAAAATTTAAAATGATAAAAGAGAATAATTTGTGAAATTAATGTTTCCATCGCACCAATGTGTAATTAATACCAGATTTTTTTTTTATCACATCCCAAAAGATAATAAAAGATAACTCTTTCTAAACAATCAAAATTAGAAAAATAAAATTAGTACAACACAAATGTGTAATTTATTATTATAAAATATATTATCATTCACGCGTCGTCCCAAACAAAAAAAGAAAAACATTAATAAGAAAAATGATTGCAAATAAGGAGTTACGTTTGCTAATGAATATGAAATTATGAGATTTGAAAGAGAAAAAATGCTTTACAATTTAGATGTTTTTTTTTACATCAACTTTATATTGTATAATTGTAAACTATTTGAAAATAAAATTAGTTGTTCGTTCACAATTTATTTAATAAGTGTGATTTATGTTTACTCATTAACACTTAACAGATACAAAAATTGTTCAAAGTCACGTTTAATTAAATCTCTTCGTGATCTTCATATAATCATTTTCATCATTCACAATTGGACCCTTTTATCATTGTTCATTTGATTTTCTGCTTATATTGCATCACATTGAACTAAGAAAACTAAATCAATGCCATACATATAATAAAATGGATATATAGACAACTGAAAATAAATTATGATTGGATAAATTACATAATCAATTAAAATTATAAGGCTATGATTAATTTCTAAAATTGTATTTAATCAATCATCAATCAATTATATACTTGCTATTAATATTCTTTTGTGCGGAAATATATAATTCATTTCAATAATATATCCTTGTTCCTTTTCAAAAATATATTTTCTATTACTATTATTTTGCTGAAAAATTATAATTTAATTTCTTATTTCCGGATTAGTTTCAAACAAATTTCCTACTTAGGAATTAAAGGTAGTACAATACTATTTGAGATATTGCCAAATATTCAAAAATAAATTAAGTAATAATCTACGTATTTATTATTTTAATTTTTGCAGAAACATTAAATGAACTATTGTGAGAAAGCTGCAACGACCACTTAAGAAGTATTTATTTGATATTTATTATTGATGAAATAAAATATTTATAATATAGTTTCTAACATGACATAGTCAAATTGACTAAATTTTTAAAATAAATTTTCTTATTTTAAAAGGAAATAAAATTAAGAAGTATTTATTTGAGATTTATTGTCGATGAAATAAATCTCAAATGTTTATAATATAGTTTCTGTGCAACATAGTCAAGTTGACTATATTTTTAAGTAAATTTCCTTGTTTAAAAAGGAAATAAAATTGGAAATATTGTAATATTACGATTTATGTCCATTTTACAAGATCTTAGTTAGTTAAAAATTATATTCTTTATGTTCCCAAAAATGTATATTCTTTGTGTTTTTGTTTGTCAAATTCATTTATGTTTTTATTTTTAAATGTTGAATTTGTTTCCAGTTACATTATATTTTATACAATATGTTTATATAAAGTTTAGTTTTTAGGTTCATTGATTAAGTCAAAGTCATGTTTTAAGGAAAACATTATTGATTTATTTTTAAGAGAAATAAAACAAGAAAATAGATAACGACAAATAGTTCATGCACCAAATTTTTTTACACAAGGTCATGCACCAATTTTAAAATTAGAAAGTAATGTAAAAAAATATTGTATAGAAATTAATTTTATTTGAGTAATTTGTTTTGTTTTTATATTTTTATAATTACTATTAGTTCATATTATACTTTTATTACAATAAACTTTTCTTTGTCATTTTTTATAAGATCTCTTTAAAATTTTCAACGGTATTAGTTATTTCTTCATTCAAATACATCTAATTATGCTACCTCTTTTTTTTTTGCAATCTATAGTAAAACAAAAATTAATTTGCCCTCCTAAAAGATATATTTATAAAATAATACAAATTATCAATAATTTTAATATTATTAATACATGTTATTTTGTGTCGTAATTTCTTTTCTTTATTTTTTTACAAAATGTATCATAAATTTAAACTTCGTACGATAGATGGTAAATCCATAATTTATATCCATAATTTATTTATTAATAGTTGACGTTAATTATTTTACGACGACATAATGTATTATGATTATTCCTCCGTAATGAATTGGAGTATAAGTAAAATTAGCTTCATCTATTGTACCAAAAAAAATAACTTTATTTTCTAAAATAAAATATAAGCAAATAAATATAACTAATTCTCTATCATTCAATGATAGTTTCTCTAAAATATTTCTCATTTAATTTATTTATTTATAATTTCAATGAAGCAATTTATTAATTATAGAAAATAATTTAAACAATAAACTTAAAATTTTATTGAGATTAATAAATTGAATTGAATGTGACCAATATTCTTTTTTATATGTAAAAAAAAAACTACCTTCTTAATTCATATAATTTAGTCAAATTTGCTTGCATATTTATTATGGAGTATTAATTTAATGTATTAATATAAACTTGGATCCCACGAAAATAGCCATAAAATTTTATTAGATTAAATTATATATATTTTTAAGTTATTTTTATATATTAGTCCTTTAATTAATTTTTTAATTTCATTTGGATTGCTTAAATTACAAATATCAGACATTTTAGTTTTTTGATTTTTTGTTTTTGTTTTATTCTAGTTTGTTAAGTTTGACATTTTGATTTCTTAAGTTCCATTAGTTATATATTTTAGCCTCTTAAATTATAATCGAAAGATACTCATAAAAAAAATCAAAATATTTAAATTTACTATAATTTAAAGAACGTTTATGTTTAGTATTTGCTTATGTTTAGTATTTGCAACTTAAAGACGCTAAAGTGGAAGGAAAAAAAAACTAAAGTATTTAAGGAGTGTAATTTTTTTTCCTCAATTAATGATTGTAACTTTTTTTTAATCAAAATTTAATTATTGTAATTTAAGAAATCAAAATAAAGCAAAAAAATTTTAAAGCACATGGAGTATCATATAATGTCATTTTGTCCCGTGACATGCTGCAAAGTCAGACCAGTGGAACACAAAATAACAATTCAATTCTCAATAATTGTAGTGCAATTTGATTTCCCCCATAAAACAAATTTATAAATTAATAAAATAAAAATAATTGTTCTCTAGCATCCTCCATGTGACCCTTCCATATGGAACTAATTTTTTTGACTTTCTCCACCTTATATATACACGACCAACTAGCACATACATACAACAAGCTATTATTCTCTTTCACAGTTTTGGACCCTCAACATAAGACCATATGGGTTTCAATTTTTATACCTTGTTTTTGTTCTCTCTGTTTAGCTTAGCTTTGCTTGTGTCCATACAACAAGTATATGCAATAAAGTCACATAATGTGAGTCGTCCATTAAGAGGGAGAAAAGAATTAAATAAGTGTAATTTGTTCTATGGTAGTTGGATGATTGACTATGAGTCATATCCTACCTATGACTCTTCAAGCTGCCCCTTCATAGATGCTCAATTTGATTGCAAAAAGTTTGGAAGACCTGATAAAGAGTATCTTCAATACTATTGGAAGCCTGATTCATGTACCTTACCAAGGTAGTATCAGTATCAATATGTGCTTTATATATAAAAAGTTCTTTTTTGTTTACTTATAAATGTTTGATAAATGAGTTTGTGTAAACCATTAAGAGGGATAAAAGAATTAAATAAGTGTAATACACTATGATTTCTTCAAACATACTACTAATTAATCCAACTATGTGCACTTAGTGAATATAGAGAGAACCAATTGTATGCAACAATATAACATTTTGTAATTCAATAAATTATTTTTTGATACATATAAATAAATGGTAACGAGTAATATTGGTGTTGTAGGTTCAATGGGGTGGATTTCTTGAACAAGTGGAGGGGTAAGAAGATAATGTTTGTGGGTGACTCATTGAGTTTAAACATGTGGGAATCATTGTCTTGTATGATTCACGCATCGGTGCCGGATGCAACTACCAGCTTTTCCAGGAAAGAATCAATGTCTACTATTATCTTCCAGGTATAATACTTTTTTTTTTCTTCTTTCCTTCTTCTTGTCTTTCTATACTAGTAGAGACCTCGAAAAGTTTGATTGAGTCGACAAATGAGTATTAGAGTGGTGAAAGGATATTGAAAAATAAAACACTTGTATTTTAACTCTTAGTCGTATTGTGTGGATATTTCATATACTAGTTTGAATCTCCTCGAGTAATTTAGGTTGATTTTACGAAATTTAATTTATATGTCATTATAGTAAAAGTTACACTACAAATTACTTTTGAGAAATATAATGACAAATTTGGCATATTTTTAAAATACAGATGATTCAAATCTTAATCATATTACAAACAAAAGATGTTCAAAATTGAAACACAACACAATATTGCAACTAAATAAAACTCTTGATTGAATTCAAGGCTAAGAAAAGGAAATGCTCATATGGAGTAAGAGTGACATTCACTTGAATTTCCATGATTTTGATGTTTCTAAGCACGCACTTATAAGAGAATCACTGAATCAGAAATGAAGTGGGAAAAGTTATTTTCAGTAATTAAAAGCTGTTATATTCTGTTACTAAAACTTGTTACATATAAAATGATAGGTTTGTCATTGGTGATCAATTCACCAGCAAAATTAAGCTAGAAATTAGAGGTTTTGATATTGAGTTGCTCCACTGTTTTCCATAAAAGATAAATCTGAATAAGACTTGACAGGCTGTGAGAGAGAGCATGCCAACCTGTGATGTGATTACAACAACATACAAGTTGCAAGCTCTATTGTAAATTATTTTCACTAATTCTTTTTGTTTAATCAGCATCAGTCACCAACTCACGGGAACACTTATATTATTATTATTATTTTTATTTTTTTTATTCTTATTAGTTTCAATAATATATCAAATAATTTTAAATTTATGTAAAAATTTACATATATAATTTATATAATATAAATTTTTGAAAAAAATTAAAAAAAAAGTTAAAAGATATTAAGGAAGATAATTGAAAAGTTACAAATTGATCTCAACCCATACCATACATAATGTTTTTTAAATATTTTTTTGGAGATAAAGAAAGGGCTGAAACTATCGTATAACTTTTTTCTTTTACAAATATCTTATCAAATTTAATACCGTCAAATATTTTCCATTGATTTTGTTTTTTGATGGTAACATATACTTTTATTGATGTTTAGTCTTCAATTTGATAATTTCGTGGGCCACAAATCCAAGACCTATCCAAGGATAAGCTACTAAAGTCATTGTTTTAAGTTTACCAACAAAAATTTATTTGTTAAAAAATTAAAATAATATGAAATTATTATTAATAACAATGACACTATATTCATTTTACAATTATCTCACTCTATCTCTTAAAATAGAAGGGGTCGTGATTGATATAAACCTAGAGTATACTCATTGAGGATTTTAGTTGTCTTAATTAATAAATAATCCATCACTCAAAAAAATATTAATGATCCTCATTCTCGCGTGTCCAAATTTGACGGATTAATATCCTCTCATGTTAAAAATGTAACACGAAGGTATTATATTGGTGATTTTACCATTAAATTTTATTGGGGTCCAATGAAATATCTGCATAAATTTAGCAGTGAGATCACAACATATAACTCTCTCAAGGTGGAATTAACATCAGAAGATTCAAATGTGTTTAGTCTATTTAGCTTTTGATCAACTACTACTAATAATAATAATATTATTATTATTATTATTATTATTATTATTATTATTATTATTATAATAGGGTCGTGCTAACAAAATATCTTTAGGGTATTTGTTAAAAATTAAAAAAAAAATTTAGAGTAAAAAATCTTATTTTTTACATAAGTTATAAAAAAAATTTCTTCTACACTAGAATTCTTAATAAAGACATTTTTATCATTTCCTTTATTATTATTATTATTATTTGATATTTTAATCTCAACCCCGAAAATAAAATTGTGGTAATGATACCTGGTGATATTGCACAGGACTATGGAGTAACCATACAGCTATACCGCACACCATACTTGGTGGACATAATCCAGGAAGATGTTGGGAGAGTTCTTACACTAGACTCAATAAAAGCTGGTAAGGCATGGATAGACTCTGACATGTTGATCTTCAACTCGTGGCATTGGTGGGTCCACACTGGAGATTCACAAGGGTATGCTTTCTTCATGTACAATTAACATTATATTCATTTACATACCACCCTGAAGTTGCAAACACAAAATTTATGTAACTACTAGAAATGAATGCATCTTTGCATAATATAACATAAAGAGATTTTTTTCCACCACCACATTTCTAAAAAACCACCCATGTGTTCGGAAATATATTTACAAACAAAAAAACATGTGTTTTTCTCAGAAAATATACTTCCCAACAAACATGAAAACTGTGTTTTTTTCCCTAGAATTATGCTTTCGAAGTGACTTTATAGGTAGGAAAACAATATCCCAAACATGAAAGACTTTTGTTTGTTAGGATTGTTCCAGACAACATTGATTCATTTGCCTTTTTGTGTTTCACTCAAACTTGACGGTTGTTGATGTTTGCTACATTATTCAGGTGGGATTACATACGAGATGGTTCCGAGCTAGTGAAGAACATGGACCGTTTGGATGCATATTTTAAGGGGTTGACTACTTGGGCTAGTTGGGTTGATGCCAATGTTGACACTACCAAAACTAAACTCTTCTTTCAAGGAATTTCTCCTACTCATTATCAGTAAGTAACTCTCTGCGCTCATTTATATCAGTATTTTTAATTAGAATGAAGAGTAATTTCTCTTTGTTGTGGTTTATCATTTATGAGATTTAAATAATATTAACTTTGCTTTTTAGTATTCAAATAATTTAAACTAGAACATCTGTTTTATAAAAACAATTAAACTAGAACATTGTCACATTTTCTGTGCCCATTTACCTATCTATATGACTTTATCAATAGCTAAAAGTCTAAAACTTATACGAAAATGTATCGTAAAAATATGTAGCCTAATGGCCCAGTGGTTATAAGGTCAACTCTGAGACACTCTCATGCTTGTTCAATTATCAGCTGAGTCAAAAAATGTATGACAACCGGCTGTCATAACGGTTCACTCTTAAAGTATAACTTTTTCAAAATTCTCTCAATATTTTATTATTTTGTAAGATTAACTGAAACACATTTTATGATTCCCCCTTTCCCTTGAATCCAGAGGCCAAGATTGGAATCAACCAAAGAAGACATGTAGTGGGGAAGTTGAACCATTACCTGGGTCAAAATATCCAGCACCTCTACCTCCTGCAAATGATGTAGTGAACAGTGTGTTAAAGAACATGAAGAAGCAAGTTTATCTACTTGACATAACACTCCTTTCACAACTACGAAAAGATGCACATCCTTCTGTCTATGGTAATAAGGACCACAACAGCAATGACTGTAGTCATTGGTGCCTTCCAGGACTACCTGATACTTGGAATATACTCCTAAATGCAGCTCTAATAATGTAAAGTTATTAGAGTATTATACTCAAAGTGCTAATTAAGGGAAAGAGGGTTTTTAATTCAATTGAAATATAACACTCTTGATTTTTGAAGTATAGATCACAGAGGGAGTTCAAATTGTTACACGTTTTCAAAACTAGAATATAATTTACAATAATAGCAAAATCACGTTATGTTTGTTCAACAGTTTATACAATTTTAGTTTAATCAACATTATTTAATGAAGTCTTCCGTGATGTATAACAAAATGCAAAATAATATACTAAATAATTGGATGTAAAACATTTTAAAAAATATCACTATACCATACTAATAGTCCAGCATTATGGCAATGGCATAGAAATATTAGAAATGTACAATTTATTATACAGCAGAAGCTATCAATCATTAATAACAGAATTCCATTAAAAGGAAAAAAGTGAAGAAAGCTCTGCATAAGCTGAAAGTTAATAACCAACATAAACAGCCGCATTCACAATGTAGCAATCGTCATTCTTGTCACCCATCTCTTCCACAAGCACCCCACTTGAGCATAGCAAACCACCGTCCACAACTTCAACATTCAAAATTTTTCCACTGCAATGTTGGTGAGGGGGAAGGAGGAAAGTTCAATAAGAGCATTATAAAGAATCAACATGGAAGATGTTATATTGTAAACAACAAGCATCCACTTGAAATGAACAAACAAACATAGAAGATTTTCACCGATGAGAAGGAATTAGCACAAGCATGGGTTAAAGCAAAACTTTAAAACACATATATAAACTTTAATAAAAATATATATATACAAGGAGTGAAAGGAAATGTCACCTTAATTTTGAAAGGGAAAAAACCCATTGATAACAAAAGATTTCATATTGAAAGAAAAAGAACATTATGGACATGAAAAAAGGCACTAGTTTCCATTGATGCAGAGGGTACTCACTAGGGAAATACAGACTTCACTTTCTCAATATCCAAAGATTTTTGGAGAGAATGAGGAACCCCTAGCTTGATCTGCAATTTCATCTGATCAAAACTGACACCAGGAATGGAACCTAAACCAAATCGATCTCATTAGAAATTTAGAATTGAAGATACAATTTTGAACATCAATTGTCAAATACATGTTATAAAAAGAATTATCAACTATGAAATAAAAAATCTCCACTTGGATTACAAATAAGTGGTAGTTCCAGTAATATTGATCATTCGAGTATAAGATATTTTCCTAAACCCTCATTCTCCATCTTGAACTCAGTGCAATTCACAATACAGTACCAAGTAGTTTAAATGACAAAGTAAATTGGGACAAGAACATCAAGAGGAAAGTAAGAAATGATCGAAACTAGTTTTGATTTCGTTCTTAACAACACACAATCAAGAATAGGGAAGAAAACAAGGAAAAAGATATATCTCTGCCCAGAACCAGAAGTCATATAAATTCTTATCTTCCAACATGTTAGTTTGCTATATAAATCCTTATAGACTATAATAGCATAAAGTTAAATCAAACATGTCATTCCTTGATTCCCTTGCACATGACGATGACCACATTGTTAATAGAAAATTTATAGTCAATTAAGGTTCATTTTGTTTGACCTCCTTCATCCTATTCCACATAATAATAATTAATTCTAGAACCTCTACTTTTGATTTGCTGAAATTGCATTGAGACCAAGTTCCTATAATTCATGCAAGATCACAAAATCAAACAACTAAGAAGCAATACCAAACCCTAAGTATAAACATAAAAATTGGAATTGAATAAATACACAAAAAAAAAACAGTGAAAGATTATTACCTCTGCGGAAAGCAGGGATTGAATTAGAAGAAATAGCATCCCTGCACGCTCTCATTGCAGCAGAAGTTATATTCTGCCCATGTTGATCGTACCCGACGCCCATCTCAACAAACAAGAGCTTCATTGGTTGGGATGAATCGGCGGTTCCTTCACTTCGTTCAACTTCCATGGGGGTGATTGTAGCTGCTCGGGTTGGGCGATAATTTTGGAAGGGTTTAAACTTTGATAATCGATAACAACAACGTAGGGCTAAATTGTTTCCGCCGCAATCAGTGATGAGAGAACTGTGTTTGATATAACATGGAATTTGAAGATTTACAACTGAATAACATTCACTCATTTCTCCACAATTTCTCTTTCTCAATCCTCCCTACCAAACTTCATACTCCTTCCATTAATTTTTACTTCTAAATACAACAAAAAAAGTTAGAAAAATTACTTTTATTTGATATATTTTTGTCTTTTTAAAAATAAATTAAAATAATTAATAAGTACATTATTTTTTATGTTTATTGTTTTTCTCTTTGATAAATAAGATCACATTTAATAAATACAAACATACGATTATTTTTGTAATATTTATTTGTAGAGAAATATTATTTGAACACATTTTTTGACACAAATAATACAAACACAAATACACTATGGTCCACATTTATGGAAGAAGAGAGAAATAGAGGGAGTATGACCTACATTTATGTTATGATAATATATATAAAAAGTAAATATTGTATTTATGTCAAAAAAATGTGTTCAAATAATATTTCTCTTATTTGTGGTGCAATATACACACTATTTACGTAAAAATAGAGATCTTACATTCAAACACATGCATTAAATATTCAATATAAATGCCATATGAGTTGTATCCTCATCCTTAAAACTTCATATCTCTTTATAATTAATTGTCTTTCTTAAAATTATACTGAAAACTTTCCATGGATGAGATTCCACTCTAGTCTATTTATATTGTCAATAAGGATTAATTGGTTGTAAGGATATGTTTTCTATATAAATTAAAAATTAATCTACCAATAAATTTTATGATCCTATCAATCTAGTCTTTCATATTATCAATATTCTAAAATAATATTTAAAATTATGAAATTTTAATCAAAATTGCTATTTGTATGTCTTAGAATGACATTAAATTCATAATACTAAGGTAGAATTTGGTCTCCGTAGACGGTCAGTTCAATTAGTAAATTAAAAAATTGATTTTTTTTAAAATTGAGGTATTAAATTTAGATATAAAAAATTAATATAATCATTAATTTACTAACGTCTATTTATAAAAAATAAAAAATTGTGGATAGTTTAAAATTAAGTCAATCCTATTACAATGCATTTGATAACATATCTATATATAAAAAAATTATTAACATATTGTAATTTCAAAAATCATTTTAAAATATATAATTATTGAGGGCCTAAATTTTGAGGCCTATGGATCCATATATCCTACTTTTTTTTTCTTTCTCTAATTGCCCCACTTTGAAAAAATTGCCCAGATTGCCTTACTTTTTAGGTCAAGTTGCTCATCGCAACCTGAGCTTGCGATGACCTAAAGAGCAATTTTTTCTAGCCCGTTGATCTACGCACCCCCAAGGGGTGATGATCTGCAGTCATTTTTTTGATCTACACCCCCTTCTTTTTTTGTTGTTTAATTTTAAAAATTTAAAATAATTATAATTATAATAAATTATAAATATTTAAAATAATTATAATAAATTATAAATATTTAAAATAATTAATAAACCCCAAACCCTAAACCCCAAACCCAAACCCTAAACCCCAAATCCTAAACCCTAAACCCCAAACCCTAATTTTTTTTAATTTAATAATTAAAAAAAATTATAATAAATTATAAATATTTAAAATAATTCATAAATCCTAAACCCTAAACCCAATTTTTTTTAATTTAATAATTAAAAATAATTATAATAAATTATAAATATTTAAAATAATTCATAAACCCTAAACCTAAATTTTTTTTATTAATTGAATAATTAAAAATAATTATAATAATAATAAATAAATAAAAAAAGAAAATTATTATAATAATAAACATAATAAAAAAATTAAAACAAATTAATATTTATTTAGGATAAAAAAATTTGTAATAATAATAAAATAACAACAAAATAAAATTATAAATATAATTAATTATTTCCATCTAAATTATAATAATAAATTATATTAATGAATTTAAAAAAAATACATTAAATTGAAATGAAAAAAATACATCAAATTGAAAGAAAAAACTACATGAA
Source organism: Cicer cuneatum (assembly GCA_037974295.1). NCBI lineage: Eukaryota > Viridiplantae > Streptophyta > Magnoliopsida > Fabales > Fabaceae > Cicer > Cicer cuneatum. Next base: position 17,106,916 of record JBBPBO010000005.1, on the reverse strand, counting down.
TTTGCAATTAATTATTTCCATCTAAATGTCATCCGGTTCCACATCTACGCGGTCGTCGAACTCGTCTAGTCCTTTGTACGAGTTCAGGTTGTTGTGGTTGATCCTCATTTTGATCATTATCTTCGTTATAAGTTGTATGCGGATTAGAACCACTACCACCTGCCTCCGTATAATTTTGAGATTCGATGTTATACATCGAATCAAAAACAGCATAAGCCGACTCAGGTGTTGTGCAATGAGTACCAAACAAATTATAGAAAATTCCGCTATCTATCGGATTAACGGGTGTTGGCAATGTTGGCACTGAAGGAACGTATTCGTGAGTCAGTATATATGTAGATTCATGTAGATGTGTTGGTGACGATAAAGATGGTATTTGGTGCATGGTATGTTGTTGTGGAATTGATTGAGGGGTTGAGTGAACATCAGAATACATTGAAGGTTGCGAACGTGGATCACGCAGATATCTTTCCACAGATATATATAATTTGGTGTAATTTCTGAACCAATTCATATATTCGTTACTGTGGCATAAAAAACCTTCTATGAATTGACCGTGCAGTACGTAATTCTGACGTTCATTCCAATATTGAATCTCATCTTTCCAAACCACCCTCCAATTTTCATCAATGCCACGCCTCATGTCGAGCTCATGGTACATTTTCATGTCCTCTGGTGGTTGCGGAATTGGTTGATGGAAGCCGAACTGAAGTGCGACTCTATCTACATGATGTTTTTCAACAATATGATAACAATGTAGATAGGTACATGTCATCCAAGTGTTCATCTCTTGTTCGGGTACCTCGTGTTGGAACCCGAGATACGGCCTCCACCGAAACTGATATGTTAAAAATATGCTAAGTAAATATTAAGATATATAAAAATATATAATTAAAAAAGTTCAATTAAATGTGAATGAATATTAATATTACTTCCTGAACCATCACGTGATCGATTGTATTCCGGTAGCCTTCTATGTCATTATGAGGAACACTACTAAATTTTAGACCACCGGAATTAAATCTAACATAAAAAATATAATAATATTAGTAATATGGTAAGTGATTAGTTTTAAAAAAAGAAAAATATATAAAAATTAATTCCAATAGTTACCTTTGTGCAAGTGGAAATACCCATGCACTGTGTGATTCTGGAGCGACACAAGACAAATGATACCATGCCGAATTTTGTAACAACAGAGCACATCCTCCAATAGACTTGACGTCCGGTTTCGTAGCAACGCATAATTCTCTATACATCGTAGCTAAAACTGCCGAACCCCAACTATATTGGGATGCTTTATTTAAATCTCCTATTAGGGAAAGATATTTTAAATGTACACGGTTGTTGGATTTGTCCGGCATCAACAGTCCACCAATCATACGTAGAATGTATGCCCGACACGATGCTTGTTTTTGTACTTCGGATGCATCTTCACCAACACCGTCAAATGTATCTTTAAGCCATTTTAATTTAATAAAATTACTTGTGGTTGCCCCCTCAGGTGGTAAAACATTTGTAAGTGATTACAAAAATACAACAAGGTTTGAACTTCTTAAGGTTTGCGACGACGAAGATGTTCAGCTCATGTTTGATGTTTATGCACAGTGGTCACAACTTGGCACCATTGAGTTATATGTTAACTTTGAAGATGGTCCTCAAACATACTCAAACATTGATCAAACCATCGTCCTCAAACATACCCAATCCCGACTACATCCCATCTTTTGATCAAACCAACCCTTATCAACCCAACTTATATTCTTCATCACAACACTACGAACCATCACAACACTATGAACCATCACAGTGTGAGCCATCACAACATTATGAACCATTCTCTAGCCAACTAGAACAAACTCAACCAAAAAGTTTTCAACTCCATCAGGAATCTCTTCCAGTAAGTCCACAATGCGATCTTCCCCTTAGTGTCTTATATGATATCAACGAGGAAGAATTGAGTGATTATAGTGAAGATGATGAGACATACTTCGATGAATCATCTGGTGATTCTGACAATGACAATGTTGTTGACGAAGATATGGAAGCAGAATTCAATCCCCCCTCATACATGAAGAATATCAATTTAGATAATGGAGAGCAATCAAGTGAATTTGATGTCATGTTCGTTAACGAAGACCCAACAAAATATGGAACTCTTGTCGTTGGAATGAAATTTCAAAACAAGGATGAATGCGTACATGCAATCAAACGGTACCATTTAAAACAATCATTGAATTTTGTGGTACAGAAATCAGATTTAGAAAGGTACGTTATTTGTTGTTCATCTTCAAATTGTTTGTTTAAATGTAGAGCTTCAAAACGCAAAAAAAAGTGATTTGTGGGTGATTGGTAAATTGAATTTGCCTCATACATGCACAAATTCGGCATTGTCACAAGATCATACGAAGCTCGATTCTAATATGATATGTGCAACCGTAATACAAGTTTTGAAAGTGGATCATTCAATCAAAGTGAAGGTCATTATTGCTCAGATTCAAGCCTTATACAACTACACAATTAGTTAAAAAAGGCTTGGATGGGAAAAAATAAAGCCATCGAAAAAATTTATGGCAATTGGGAAGAGTCTTACAATCAACTCCCACAATGGTTATTGGTTATGAAAACGTTTGCTCCAGGAACCAAAATTGAAATGGAAACGATCCCAGCTTATCATGAGAATAGTTTGATGAGTGGGATAAGGATATTTCATAGACTATTTTGGGCTTACCTTCCGTGCATATCTGCGTTCAAATTTTGCCAACGAATTGTACAAGTTGATGGGACTTGGTTTTACGGCAAGTACAAGGGAACTCTATTAGTAGCAGTTGCCCAAGATGGGAACGACCATGTAATTCCTATTGCCTATGCTCTTGTGGAAGGTGAGACAAAAGAGGGTTGGAGTTTCTTTTTGAGAAATTTAAGAAAACATGTCACTCCACAACCCAACATTTGTTTGATTTCGGATAGACATGAATCCATTAAGAATGCTTACAACAATCCAAATAATGGATGGAAAGATCCTCCGTCAAAGCATGTGTTCTGCGTCCGACATATTGCACAAAATTTCGCAAGAGAATTTAAGGATAATGCTTTGAAGAAAAAAGTTGTTTGCATGGGTAATAATTTCATTCTTATTTCTTATAATTAGTGTAATTTTTAATAATTTAATTGTTAATTTTTATAATTAGTTAACAATGAATTGTCTACTATATCAATACAAGTTACTCAATTAATGAACCTACATGTCGACACTACCGCAGAGAAATCGGCATATTAAACCCGGAGGCTTTGAAATGGTTAGATAACATACCGCGACAAGATTGGATTCAAGCATTTGATGAAGGTAGCCGTTGGGGTCAGATGACCACCAACCTTGTGGAGTCAATCAACGGAGTATCAAAAGCACAGCGGAACCTTCCTATCACTGCTTTGGTCCAATCAACATATTATAAAACAGGGACACTATTTCCATCAATGGGAAAACTATACGCATCAATTTTAGCTTCTGATCAGGTATTCACAGAAACATGCTTCAATTTTATGAAATCTGAAATAAGTAAATCTAATAGTCATAGAGTTGATAGTTTTGATCGAAGCAACCATATTTTCATGGTCCACGAGACAGTAAATCCAATAGAAGGACGACCAATTGGTCATTACAGTGTAAACCTTTCTAACAATTGGTGCGACTATGGGAAATATCAAGCTAAACACATGCCTTGTTCACATATGATAGCAACATGTTGTAGTATCAAATATGATTATTGGAGACTTATACCTGATGTGTACAAGGTGGAAACGTTACTAAAAGTGTACGATGAAACGTTCAGACATATACCAAACAAAGGATATTGGCCACAATATCAAGGTGTTAAGGTATGTCACAATCCTCTCATACGGAGAGTCAAGAAAGGTCGCCCAAAAAGCAAACGCATTAGAACAAAAATGGACACTAGAGAAAGAATGTCAAGAAAGTGCGGATTATGTCGGGTCTCTGGTCATACTAGAAAACATTGTCCAAACACTGCCAGCACATCTACTCAAATTTGATGTATTGTTTTCATTTCAAATTAATGTATTTTTTTTAAATTTATTAATATAATTTATTATTATTATTATTATTGTTATTATTATGTTTATAATTTTATTTTTTTGTTATGTTTATTATTATTACAAATTTTTTTATCCTAAATATTAATTTATTTTAATTTTTTTATTATGTTTATTATTATTATAATTTTCTTTTTTTATTTATTATTATTGTTATTATTTAATCTGTAATTATTAATATTATTAACATTATTAATATTATTTATGAAAGTTTTTTTATCTTTTTTTATTTCATTTTAGGGTTTAGGGTTTTTTAATTATTTTAAATATTTATAATTTATTGTAATTATTTTTAATTATTAAATTAATAAAAAAATTACAGTTTTGGGTTTATGAATTATTTTAAATATTTATAATTTATTATAATTATTTTTAATAATAATATTAAAAAAAAAATTAGGGTTTGGGGTTTGGGTTTTACGGTTTAGGGTTTGGGGTTTAGAGTTTGGGGTTTAGGGATTATTAATTATTTTAAATATTTATAATTTATTATAATTATTTGAAAATTTTAAATTAAACAAAAAAAAGGGGAGGGTGTAGATCATCGTACTCTGGAGGTGCGATGAGCAAAAAAAAAAAGAGGGTGTAGATCATCGCACTCTGGGGGTGCGAAGATCAACGGGCTGAAAAAAATTCTCCTTCAGGTCATCGCAGGCCCAAGTTACGACGTGCAACTAGACCCAAAAAGTAGGGCAATCTAGACAACTTTTTTCAAAATGGGGCAATCTGGGAAAGAAAAGAAAAGTAGGATATACATATAAAAAATCCTCATTTATGTCAGAAATCTTTTAGTTGTTTCCGTGGATGATCCAATGCCACTAAACTACTACTGTAACTCTACAAAAAGAAAAGAGGCACTTGTATACCGAAATTCATAAAAACTAAGAGATCTAATTTAAACATTTCCTGAATTGAGTAAGACAGAACCCAATAAAGTCAACATTTATAACAAGAGGTGTTAAAACGGGTTAGCCCATGCGGTCGGTTCGCTAAAATATAGTGTTTAAGTTTAATAATTTCAACTCAAATTTTTCTAAAGTTTTTATCCAGTTTGAATAAACTCGTTGCTCATTCAGATTATCCCGTATGGATACTAAATAGTCTGCGGTCCATAAAACAAATTTAAAAATATAAAAATTATAAAATTAGACTATACATACAAAAAATGATGACCCAAAAGATATTCAATCCACTTATCCATATGACTCAACAATAACACTCATTCAAATTGAGTTAGATATCGTTTATAATTTACACTCATTCAAATTGATCTCTTCTTAATGTATTTATAGTATACTATAAAAAAAAAATTAAAAATTAGCATGAAAGAAAAATTTCAAATTAAAAGAGTTGCAAATAATTTTTTTTAAAATAGTTAAAAAAATGCGTGGACTATCCATTCAGTCCGATCATGTCTAAGGTCGGATTAAGATAGTATTTTTTTAGTCTATATTAAAATAAGAGCTTTTGCCCCGACTTAAAAAAACCAAAATTTTCTAGGACTGGTCCTAAACTGGCCGAGTTGATAGATCTACGTACAAGTTACAACATTTTTTACATAATGTAGTACCAAATTAGTAAATGAAAATAAGGATTATGAACTAAAATTTTTTAAATAATGATAGTAAAAAACTTAATGGCAAAAAAAAAACTTTCTCAACATCGTTAAACTAGTGAGATAAGACGAATGTTCGATCCCCACAAAATATACTCTAGGAAAGGGATGAAGAGTTTTGAATCTAGACTTAATAACCTGAGTGGGATTAATCCCATAATCAATCTATAGTACTGAAACAAACATTATAGGAATATATGTGGAGCCGCTGAGGGCGACAAACCCTAATTAGTAATTATGATGGTTTCCTATTAAAATACAAAAGTTAAGGAAAACAACAAAAGAAAAGTTATAGTAGTAACAACATGATGTACATATAAAGACATGAAACTAGTTGTAATTAAATTAAGTTAACTAACGTACATTTAATTATTTTGCTTGTATTTGATAGCTGATGGAGCACTGCAGCTATAAAATGAGTATAGACCAAATTAATGGAACAACTTTTGTGCTACCAACCGGATTAACCGAATAAGTTGATTAACTTATGTAATCTTAATGCAAATTCCTATCAACTTTCTTTATAGACCAAATAAAAAGGGCGATAAATGGTTCAAATCATAGTCAAGTTTTGGAATCTCACGGTGAGTTTGGATAAAACTGAGAGTGATCAAGTAAACTTTTCCAACTAAGAGATCCATATCCATATCAAATACAAATGACGTTGTGTAAGTACAGTCAGTACATATATAGTAATTACAGAAGAAACATTTGATATTCTATAGCACGAGTTCCAATTCAGAATCCCCACTTCTCCACAATTAAATGTTGTATGTTTTGCTGATAGGTTCTTTAAAAAAAAAATACAAGTGACACACGATGCCTTTTAAATCATATATATTTTGATTGTCTTCTCATATATTTCTGAAATTCTTTCTACAGTTCTCTTATTTTTCAATTACTTGCGCATTACATTTTACAAAACTAATCATCATTCTATAATACTCTTTGAAAATGATGCAATTGACCATGAAAACAAGCAAGTTCTCAACTCAACAGCATACATTTCTAGAAAATTCACATCAGCAACATGTGCTAGAGTTTGTCACCGTCCTGTTTCTTATAAATGAATGAATGATTAGAGAAAATAGATTTTCTGATAATTGGCAACAGCAACAAACGCCACAGTAGGAGCAAATTAATTAGTTTACGGATTTGCTCCCCAACAATTAATGAATGGATGAATCACGATGGCTAATACTATTGCCATTCTATTCACAAACTTGTGAAAAAGGGGGCTACATACATACTATACTAATTCTCTCTCGAGTAGAGTTTGCTCCCGCATTATTAGCATGCTGCAGACCTGCACAAGAATTTCTGTTGCTGACCGTGACATTGAACATGACATGACCTAGCTTTATCTCTCAATTCTTGGAATGCTCTCATTGTATCCGCATCAAAACCACCAGCAAACTGCCAAACATAACAGCTCATTACTCAAAATGGCCATTTACAATCTATGTATAGGCATCAATTTTTACTGAGTTTAAACATGTAAGGAAAAAAAAAATTACCTGATGTACCCGGAAAGCAAATCTGACTCCTTGGACAATGAGTTCTTCTTCTTCAGGCCCACCACCAACTGTCTCAAGCTCAGCAGAGACTCTCTTCATATACTTCATAGCCAATTTTACAGATGCCAGCTTGATCTACCATAATTTAACATTGCAGATTTAAACATAAATGAGCAAACCAACATTTAAAGAATTTACCTCATCATGTTTCAATATGAAACAAACAAAAAAACACCCTAATGAAAGACACTAGTGTTTGAGTAAGCATATGGACATTTTTTATTTATTTATTTTTTAAACATAGAGAAATCTAGTTTCCTTTTAAGTTCGTAGCATACAAAGAGAACTTCCTTAGCTAAAAAGACAATCAGACAAACAGATGGTCCCAGATGGTCACATGTGCGCAAGCAGATTAGCACAGAGAACATCAGTCGATATGGATCAGCAAAGATAACAATTATATTGTCATTTTTTTGTCAGCAACTTGTCAAATATGTTGTGAAATAAACTATACCATGGCAACTGTTTTGAGAGCTATAGACACTTTAGTTGGGTCAATAGTGAAAAAGGGGCCATTCAACATCAATCAATGAAATATTCTTTGCCCATTCATTTAATTTAATATACAAGCTAAAGATAATAACCGGTGCATGCAGCCTAGATAAGCATATTTAACCTTCATAAAAATTACCTGATTTGCATAACCACTATCAAGCAACCAATCTACAGGTATTTGGAAGACTTTGAATCGCTTTGTTGCTGACTCTCTCATTCTAGAGATATTGTAGACACCATGTTCTAATCTGCCGCAACATTTAAAAAACAATAGCGTTCAGTAGTTTCCTATACATGAACGTTTAATTCACAACTTTATTATTTTTTTTTGCCGCAATTCATATTTTTATATTAACATAAATTTGAGTTATATTATAAATAACATGCATTTACTTTTAATGAAGTTAGGTGTTATATTCTTATCAAAATTTTAGTTTCATTATTCATGTATTTACATTTTATGAAGTCAGATGTCATCTTCATATATATCATAGTATACCAAGCACGTATTTAAGGTTTCATACTAATAGAACCAATAATTTTGTCGTTATTAACCTATTTCATTAATTTCCATTAACTTCTTTCATTAATTGTTACATATATTTAATTTTAATTTTTTAAAAAAAATCTAGCTGAAATTATGATAATCATGATTAATGAAATTAATTAATGAAAATATGGGCAAGTGAGAGAGTTCACAAATTGGCATACTTTTCAAATAGAGTTTGCATCTTCTTAAGAGCTGGACCACACAGTTGACGAGGATCATCGCGAAAAGAGGTAGCCTCAGATTCTAGCTTCTTCATATCACAATACCCAAATGCAGCTTCACGCATAGCATCAGCCTTCTGCTCTGGCCAATCAAAGTGTTTTAGCACTGCTCTTTCATCCACCTGTAACAACAAAAATAGAAAAACCATAAACAATTTGAAAATTTCGATGCAAATAAATAAATAAATAAATAAAAGATAGCTAGAAACAGTACCAAATAGGAGAGCTCGTCGTCAAGCCATTTGACAAAAGGCACGACGTCTTCAATGTCTGTAAATGCTGCACCCTCCACTTGTTTAATCAAGTATCTAATAAAATCTCCTTGTGTTTCTACATCAGTTTTTATCTGTAAATAAACAATTATTAATCACCAGACAATGCCAGAAATAAAGTGATTAGAAAACCCTTAGTTAACGCAAACTAGTACCAGTTTAATTTAATACAATTACGATTAAACTTTAGTAATCACTGTAGTCACTAGTACAAATAACCTAAAATCAACTACTACTTTCTTTTATTTGATTAAGTGATTATAGTACAATAGACCGGGGTTTCAGTAATGGGAGAATCTTTTTTTCTCTGATTGTACACAAAATGCCAATAGTTACGGAGCATAATTACGATTTTGGACATCCAAATTCGAATCAGATTACTGTCTTATCTACGAGAGATACAAAGGACAAATCTAATTTAATTCAAATTAAAGCAATAAAAGCGACTACACATGTCATCAGACACTGACATAAATGACCAGTGGTAAAATAGTAATTATGCAACAAAACTCACGTGTACTTACCGCTAACAAGTGAGTTGAACGGTTCTCGATCTCGCCGATCATGTCACGTGCGTTCGCCGTCGCCGGCACCTCCGCAGATGCGCCGGAGCTAGATTCCCGTCGTGATTGAGAGTCTCTCCGCATCAAAGAATGGTAAAACTCTACCACCTCCGGTACTCTCCTCACCTTCGCCGAAGCCATTCTTCCTCCCTTCGGCGGAGGAGGGGGAGGTGGTGGAGCCGCTTTTGAAGCAAGTTTCCTTGGCGGAGGGGGAGGCGGAGGCGGTGCTGCCTTCGCCGGCTGAAGAGGTTGCGAAATCACTTGCTCTGTTTCGCCATTGCTGTTCTCAGATAATGAACCACTCGACGGTGAAGACGGCGAAGAAGAAGACGGCTTCGGCGGCGGGTTAGGAACTCGGGGCAAGCGGGATCTGATGTTAACATTTAGAACTGAGTCAGTACAATCGGCGAGTTCCTCTGAGTTACACCGAGAGTGACGTGGCCTTTCTATTTCTGCAAACTCTCTTTTCAAATCAACACCTTCATTGTGCTTAGGGTTCACGATTGCATGATCCGACATCGTTTTCCTCAAATTTTTCATGAGATTGGACTTCACTGAAACCTCTCCAATCCCCTGGAACCTCAGCGAAGTTGAAAAGTGATCTTGCTCGTGCTCCTCTGTTCTGTTGCTACTGCAATACGACGCCGTTTTCTTCAACTCAGCAATTTCATCTTCCAATGCCTTCACTTTCCTTTCACTCTCTCTTCTCTCTTCTTCCATATTAAGCTTCATTTCCTCCAACTCATTCTTCAGCCTCTCATTCTCTGCTTCCACTTCTTCCGCTCTCTTTCTGCTCCTTTGAATCTCAGTTTCCCTCGCCGTTAACTCGTTCTCCAGAACCGGAACAATGGCGATGGACTCCTTAAGTAGTTTGTGCTCGAGAAGCTCTGTCTTCAACCGAGACTCGCTCTCCCGGAGCTCCTCCACGAGGCGGAGGAGTTCAGTCCCGTCCGGTGGACGAGGCTGAACTTGAGCGGAGGAGCGCGGGAAATAGATGCCGATGCGTGAGAATGAGGATTTGTGAGATGAAGACTTAGTAGAGGACGTCGTGGTGGACGGTGAAGGAGGAGGCTGTTGCTTCTTCTTCTGCGGTGGAGGAGTTTGAACATGCGCCGGTGAGGGCGACTTCTGGAATCCCATTGCTACCTTAACCTTACCGGCAACCATGGATGATGGAAAAGAAAAAGGTGAAAAATGATATTTGTGGCTTTTATTTACTTTTTAGGATTGAGGTGTTGTGGGTTTGAGTTTGAATCTCATGTGACGAGAGTTGAGTTGAGTTGAGTTGTGATGTGAGTGTCAAAGGTAACAAAAAACGACGTCGTTTTCTGTGTAGATAAAGGAAATTAGAGGAGGAGGATAGGATGGTGTAAAAGAGTGAGGAGAGAAGTTGAAAGCACAACTAACGAGGAACGGTCTTCTCCTCAGAGCGAAAAACGATATTAAAATATTGGAAAAGACCGTGCTTTCATTGGTCGGAAAACAAATAGAAAATTAATGGAAATAACCGCAAACTTAAGTTAATCTTTTGAATATTTTGGTCTATCATTCACTTAAATATTTAAATTAATTATTGAATTATTAAAATATTTTTAAAATATAAAATTTATTATTATAATTTTTTTTAGGAGATATAATTTACTGTTAAAATACTTAGATAATTATAACATTAAAATTAAATTAATTAATATTTTAATAATTAATTTGAATATTTTGATGAACCATTAATTAATGGGACAATGTGGTATTTTTTTGAAAATTAAAATAGTGGTTTATGGACCATATTTATAATGGTTTATTAAAGATTAATATGTAATTTTTTTTCGAAATTTTAATGATTATTAATGACATTTGCGATAAGTACTCAATTTAGTTTTAATGTTTAATATAAATTAAAATTGAGTCAAATAAAATTGATGTATTGATACTAAATATATTAATTATCTTTGACAATATTTTTGTTTATATTTAAAACTAGGTAGAGTATAAACTAACGGTTTTACTAACCTTCACAATTGAGACAATTATTCCATTAATATTAGTTAGATAGAAATAAGAAGAAAAAAAAAGAATATATAATTCAAAACTTATTTTTCAAATCAATAAAGTCATAGTCTTTATTGGAAAGACGAGAATAGCCATTAATTTATATTTTTAAATGGTATTATTGATTGCTGATAGAATTACAAATACTTTTTACGTATTGATTAAGGATATATCACATATCTCAAATAACAAGAATAACATTTTTTTATATTTAATCTTAGTTTTAACAACAAATTCATTAATGATTAGTTCCTTCTTTGATAATTTTGATAACAAAATATATCAATACCGTGAATACAAATATATGTATTGGCTAAATTTGATGTGTTCAAGGTTTTATGGTTAACTAATTTTTTTTGTTAATTGCTCTCAAATGACAGATTTTTCTTACTTATGATAATATTAAGGAAGAAACTACATTTTGTTGTGTGAATTTCATAACTATTCCAAAGATTGTTAAGTTGAATAATCAGTGTGTCAAAAACAAAAACAAAAATTATAAGTAAATATAAAATTCAAATAAACTGTAGGTAAAATAAATTGATTATAATAGGTGTGTTTAATACGATTTTTACAAGTTGAGTTTAAGTTCTATCGCTCATGATCGTGATCAATAGAAAATTGTGTTACAATTGCGTTAATTAGTTAAACTCGTGTAATTGTATTTAAGATTGTGGTTTACCATTGTTTCTCTAGCACAATAGTGTTTTGCAGTTATTTTTGTGGTGTTAGTTTGCTCTATCTTTTTGAAAATATTCCCCTCACAATACAAATGTATAAAATGTTGTGATTTAAATAATTATGTCTTCTACCTTTCTCTCTTTATCGAAAATTTGTCAACAAAACAACTTGATTGCCATATGTATATCGAACCAATATAGGTGACTCATCATCAATCGCAACAACATATTCATCAACAATGTACCTCTTAAAATATTTTATTTTATTAGTGACTTTTATCTATACAATAGGTTCATCATCTAATTGTATTTGCATGTTGTGGTAATTTTCGTGGTTTTTATCACAAGTTGGATCATCACAAATAAATCTATCTAAATGATTAGAAACATCGATTATTTTCGTTTTGTGTTTGGACCGGAAGAAACATATGCATTACTATAATCAAAAGTCAACAATTCTTTTGAATATGGTCTTTTTTACAACAATGCTAGCACCAAAAAACTTCGGATTTATATTTGGAATTGCTTTTGCGTTGATTTCTATTGTCGTCATATCATTTTTTGTTTCACTCTTGTGATCCGCTAACTAATATCTCTGATTGTCAAGGGGAATTCTAACACTCTATTCTTATCTCCGTATTCAAAAGACAAGTAACTAGAAAGCAATAACCCTTAAATTTCACTATAAAATTTAATATCCCCAGCTAAGATATGATTCACAACTCCCAATAAAGTAATTAAATGGTTTTCCAATAAAATTCCTTATTGAGTTTCAATTACCAACTACATATTGTCATTTCTTGTCTTCTTTGCATACACCTACTCTAATTTATCTCAAAATTATTTAGCACATTTAACCTCACTAATGTGTTTCAAAACATTATCATCGATCCATTGATGAATGTGTCCACACACATATTTGTGTAGTAGGATCCAATCATCAACAATTTTATTATTTGACTTTACTACAACAAACATAAGTTGGTGAAAAATCTTCGCATAAAATATATCATTCATCTTTTTTTTTTCTATATCACGTAATTTTACTTATTCATAGTCACCATAGTTTTCTTTTAACTTCATCGTTAACCAAAAAGTAATTACCTCAACTTAACCAAAAATCAGATACCAATTGATGAAGTTAGAGAATGCAACAAAATATTCAAAGCTCTTTAAGTTCTCATTTTCTTGTGGAACCCCGACAAAAAAAAAACACCAATAATAATATACATAAATGAGCAAAAATCTATAAAAATAATAAAAACCACGTGACATAATCCTGCAAAACTTCTACTATATAAATCAATAGATACAACCAAGAGTCTTAATAGTAGAACCAAAGAACAATAAAACATAAAATAACCGCTACCCATTAGTTGAAGTCAAACAATAACAAAAAACTTCCACGTAAATAGATACAACGAACTCATTCAAATAAAAAATTAAATTACTTATAAAATATATTAAAATATTAAACTCATAGTGATAAACAACGTACTAAAATTTATGTAAAGACATAAAACATTTATTGAATGAACATCCACATTTTTTCTTCTTCTCTTGGTTGTGCTAATACTTCTCGTGTGACAATGTTCCTCAATTATTTACTTACAATACTATTGTTTGATATTTTTCAAATTAAAAATTCACGTAGCCTACACCAATCATATTAATGGACTAAGGGTCATTCAATCACATATTTTCATTCTTTTTATCAGTGTACGCTCTCACTCGAGGAGAGACTCTACCAAAAAATTACAAATATCTCTTCATAACTCAAATGATACAAAATGTTGTCGTTTAATTGTTAGTCTAAATGTTTATCCGTAGAGATTGTTTGTTTAAAAAGAAATAAAGAAGAGAGAGTTTGACAAGAGAGAGTAAGAAGAAAAATAGCTCATTTCTTTTGACTGGTTTGTAAAGAAATAGGAGAAAGAGAGTTAAAGTGTGGGTCCCACTGATTTTTGAGTCTCATATGCGAAGAAAGTGGAGAATGACATATTTTTCCTTGTCCCATCCCTACCCTGCTGCATGTGTATCTACCTTGTGAAATTTTTATTTTAACTTCTTATAATGAATTTAATTTAGTTGTACACGTGCTTAAACCACTACTATTAACATTTACACTAATATATTTATTCTTCGATTGTTTTTTTTTGGAATGTTTTTGGTGTTTTATAAAATAAAGTTTTATTTCGGGTTTAAAATTACAGTAAAAAAAAATTAAAATTAACTAAATTTAATGGAGCAAATATCTTCGTTAAATTAAATAATGTTTTGTGAAAATTTGGAATTGATGGAAGTTTTTAATTATATTAAATTAATTGCATTAAAATAAAAATAAATTAATTGTGACAAAAAGTAAAAATATGAAATTATATTATTTTTTAGTGCAAAAATATTTTAGTCTTTTAAAATATAACAACATTCCTCTCTTCTCATCTTATATCAAATCAAACAAAGAGACATAGATATTATATTTCCTTCGCTTCTATTTATTATACTCTTTCTCTCTTTATTTTTTCTTCTCTCAACCAATCAAAGTCTAAATTTAGATTTTATTAACAAATCAACTTTTATTGTCATTTGTATCTCAAAAATTGCAAGTGTTTTGTGGTCAATTGCTACAACACAATTATCTCTTAAAATAACATAATCTTTGTCAATGTACCTCTTAAAATATTTTTTTTCTCCAGTGAATTTTCCTTGTGCAATATGTTCAAAGTATAACTTTTTAAATTTCAAATAAATTAATATTATTACAAAGAAAAATTTAAAAAAAATAATAAATACATCTAATAATTTACATTTGTACTTATATTTAACCAGTAAAAATTAAACACCGTGTCTTCAACTATTAATGTCATACTTATTATTATATTTTATATATTTTACTATGTTTTTTGTTATTTACATATTCACCTAACTTTCAATTAATGAGATTTTACTTTTTAGTTACATTTAATATTTCCAAGCGATATTAATTTTTTTTAAAATCGAATAATAAATCATAAACCTTAACTACTTGACCCAAGGTCTCTGAGGCCAGGTTGAATCATACAACTACTTGACCAAATTTGATTACATGTTTATTTAAGACATATAATCAACTTAACTAATCATTAAGTGTATGCACTAAAGTAATTAATTCACACATTAATTTTTTTAGATTAATATTTAAAAATTTATAAAAAATTAGTGACAAATAAATTTCATACTTCAAAAATATATCATAATAAATTTATTTATTTTATCTATGTCTTAAAAAAATCAAAATATAACAAATATTTATATTTATGAAATTACTTTAAAAAATAATGCATAAGTTAACTTCATTACATACACTTGATTATTATGTAAGTTGATTGAATATTTATAATTGACATATAAACACTTTGGTCATATTGTTATATGATATAACATTAACTTTAAAGTATTGGGTTTATTTTTGTAGCCCACAATTTATTTTTGATTTTTTTAAAAACTGAATGGAGAACATCTAATTAATTTGAATGCTTTGAAAACATATCAAAATTAATATGGGAGCAAAGGGAGTACAGGACAACATTAATATTGGGATATTTATTTCTGAACCGGAATATTGTCGGCTAACGGTTCTTTTATGTGAACATTTTTGTTTAATTTAATTAGTTTTTGTCTGAAGTTGGTAACGGTTTGATTTTGAACGAGTCGCCGAGTGATGTATGTATATATCGCGTAATATCGCGACTTGTCGGGCTAATTATCAATTTATCGTGTCTGTTATGTTTGGTCGTTTGTTTGCCGTTGGCCCTGCTTAGTCAAAAATGAGTCAAGGGTGATCGGATGGCTAACCTGTTGGAGGATGCCAGGATGGTGTGGGCCGATTATGTTCAACAAGTCCAAAGTAAAGTCTAAACTCTTTTTCTTTTCTTTAAAATTATATTTTAAAATTTTTTTATTTAGAAATTTCATTATTATGTAAAATAATTTATTTATGATCCATTAAATTTGTATTTCAAATTAGTAAAAAAAAACTTGATATTATAAATGATACTACATTATTTTTAAATATACGATATTTTTGCAAAATTTTCTTGTCTTTTTCATAAAAACCCATTTTCATTTTTAAATTGTATTAATTAATTTTTTTATCAATTTACTCATAATTATGTACATTTTTCTTATTCTGCAATATGTAACAAATATTATTATAAAAATATAAACTATTCTTTTTCTTTAAAGATAAACTAGTAAAATAATTCACATTGTCAATAAATTTAATACTATAATTAATTTTTTTAATTATTGTGATTTATTCAAAGATAGGTTAATATGACAAATGTTGTATGTTAAGCACAAATAATATATTCAAGAAGGTTTACTTAAAAGAGAGATATAAAATAGTCATTATTTAGCCTTAATAGCAGTTTTAGATCCTCATTTTTATCAATTCACGAAACTTGTTCCCCTATTTTAAAATTTGTCAATTTTGGTCTCTCATTTTAATTTTTTAACTACAAAATAACAATGTGACATGCATTTAATAACGTGACCTATGATACAATAATGTAAAATGATTTACGCACATGAAATCGCAATAAATCTCTCTAAAAACTTAACTTTTAACTTTATAAATTTTTTAATTTATAATTTCATTAATGACACATGAATAATTAATGCATTTATATATAGTCGCTACAAAAAAAACACTCAATTTGTAGCCAACTTAAAAAAGATTTTGTGACCGAAAAAAATTCTCACAAATTATTGAATGAAAAAGTCCTCACAAATACTAAACTTCAAATTGGTTGTTATTTATGGCTGAAAAAGGCATCACAAATCAAAAATACTTTTTTTTTTCTAATTGTAACATTTGTGACAACAAAAAACGGTCACAAAATTATTGGAGGGAAAAGTTATTTGAATTTGTGACGACTAATACCCTCATAACAAACTTGATTGATTGAAAATATCTAACAGGATTTTGTGGCGGCATATACCATCACAAAATTAGAATGTTGGAGCATTGTGAATGTTTATGACGCCACAAAATCAACCCGTTGGAGCATTGTGATGATATTGACCGCTACAAAGATAACTTTTTTTGAGTGTCTAGGCTGCCACAAAAGCAATAGTACCGTTGGCATTTTGTGGCTGATTTGGGATGCTTTGCCACCACAAATGCCATTTTCTTCCTATATATATATATATATCACTCTTTCTCTCATTTTTCATTTCTACCTTATCTCTAAATTTTCTCTCTACCTTTTCTCTAAATTTTCTCTATACCTTCTCTCTATAAATATTTTTCTTTAATTTTATTTTTCTCCAACTTTTCTATCTACATTATCTCTTGAATTTCGGTAAGTTTTTCTTTTATTTTTTAATATTTTTTTAAAGCTATTTATTTTATGAATATTATTTAATTTTTATTTTGACAGTGGTGTTATTGTGTTGATTGCGAATAGTTGTTTGTAAGCTTCAAGTCAGACACTATCATGCATCAAGTTAGTATGTAAGACATTTTAAATATAGATTAGTAATTTAATAATTATTATTAAAAAAGTTATATGGTTACAAATTACTTTTAGAGCGTTAACATTTTATTTTAGAATGTAGAATATATTATTTTTAACAGCAGCTTCCTCAACCTCAAGGAGATCAAACTCTATACCGATCAACTATGCCAACAACTGTCTTGATCATACTAGATTTAAATCAACCTCAATCAGCTATGACTCCGTCGACTAGTCGTGATGTACTTGAAGATGAAATGCAACCATGTTGTCTCCAACACGAATTAATAATACTTTTGAGGGACTTTTGTCATCGGGTAATATTCCATCAAATAATGATGGAGTAAGTAGAACTAATGATAAGATGAATTATTATGATGATTGATGTATTCAAATAATATTTTCTATTTTTATTTTTGGTTTGTATGAATATATTATACATTATTATTTAATTATGATGTGTTTTATTTTTGGTTTGTATCATATAATTGAAGTAGCAAAATTGATTTACAAGGAAGGGGGGTTTGAATTGTAAATCTCCCTTTTTAAAATTTCTTGAAAAACTTCAGTTTTAAACTCAAGAAAGTTCTTGGTTAAGGAAGCAGAAAAACGGAGAACGTTCAGATCAGTGTGTAAAACAGAAAAACAGTTTTGTATTTTAATCTTAAAAACAATCAAACTTGATAAGGAGATTAAAGATAAGAAATACCACACACAGATGTATCCTGGTTCACCCAACTTAGGCTACGTCCAGTCCTCACAGTTGTGAGATTTTCCACTAAGTGTTTAAAACAAGAACCTTCTTGGTTTTACAACACCTAGCCTAGATCAACCTTGATCTTTGTTTATAGAACTTAATCTAATTTCACCCAGAAAGAGATTAATCAAATCACCTATCAGTCTTGATAGGATTTCTTACAATCTACCCCAAACTATATTTAACTCTTATAGTTTGAGTTTTACAGTAATAATGAGATTGTTTAGAATCTGAGATGTCTCAACTCTTGTTTGAGATTTCGATTCTTTACAGATAAATCAGTATGAATATATCAGAGTAAAATGAATTTAACTAAAACTGATTCTGTAAGTGATTTGCAGAATTTCAAGTATGTGAATGTGAATGATTTTGAGAGACTTGTTAGCACTTGAACTTATGCGTTTTCCTTGAGCTGTGGCCTTCCTTTTATAGGCTTGAGAGCATTTAATGAAGGCCAATATAGCCGTTGATAGTGCATTTGTCAGGCTTGACCAGAGGCATTATTTCTAAATAAAAATAATCCAACTTTTGACTATTTTTGTTTTCTGTTCAGGCTGAGCTGTATGTTGCGTTTTGAATCAAACTTTCTTGAATAATTAATGATCCTCTAGTACTTCTAATAAGTGGTAACATTGTTGGCTTGAACTGAAGCTTTGGATCAATAAAAACATATTGAAAACGATCATGAAAACTTGATGTAGGAAGCTTGTACTGAAGCTGCTAAAACTGACTTGAGATTGATGATCATTCTGGACTTTTGTTCTTTAAGTATCCTGGAGACTGATAATCAATCTGGACGTTTTTGTGGCCATATTGGAAACTGACTTGACTTCAAGATTGTTTTAACAGTTTTGACAGTCATTTCCAGAACTGTCTGGATAGGCTTGTTTGAGAGTCTTTTTCTTTCGCAATTCGAATATCCTTTTTGATTTGAATAGATCCTATGTGTTCTCTGCCATGTAGTGATCATATCCATGTAACTTCCAGAGCCAACAACTTCAATTAAGTGATGGAGAAAGTTTGGTCTTTATGCTGTCACAGCGTGGCGAACATTCTCCGTTTTCTAGAATGTGTCAAGAATGTTCTTCAGCCTTTTTCTTTGATTCTTTTGAAACCTATCTTTGATTTAACACACTAAAAAGCACAAGTTAAATTAACAATATATTTAGAATCATAATTAACAATCTTTTAATTAACCTTTGTTTATTTTCATCGAAACTTTAAAATTGAGAGTTTGTCTTAACAATCTCCCCCTTTTTGATGATGACAAACATGTTAATTTAGATTTTAATTTTGATTCTAATTTTGAAAGAGCTTGAAAGCTCCCCCTCAATTTGTGCAGTGATTTAATTTTAACAGAAGATGAAACATGTAAATTCAAGAGATAAATCATAGCAAATAGAATCATAAAGACTTTTCATTAGATATCAATGAATAATTACATAGTGAGATTAAGTCAGAAGATATACAGAAGTACCATATACAAAAAAACTTCTATCTAAAACAAAAAAAAAACTTAATCTAAAATCTTCAAATTAATTCTCCCCCTTTGTCAGAACAAAAAGGTAGGAGAAAAAGATCCTAAGATGCCAACGATGGTGAAGATTCTTCTGAAGAAGAGGACTTGGCAGGATCAGCAACAGGTTGAGGAGAAGGAGAAGGATGAACAGGAGGAGGAATAAGTCCAAGCTTTGGAGCAAGTTGCTCTGTCATCCATGTGCGTAGGAGGGTGGACTCTAAATCCTACTGAGTTTGGCGTGCCATAATGGTTTGTAGGGAAGCCATGATCTCAGAGTTTGTAGGTTCCTTAGGTGGAGGAGGAGGAGGAGGCATAGCAGAAGCAGGATGAGTGGAAGTTGGAGGAGTGGAGGCAGAAGGTGAGAAGATGGATTTCTGATTAATGGAGGGTCCAGGAGTATTTGAAAAAGTCAATAATTGACTTATCCCAAAGAGAGAGGGACATGTTTTCTGGGGGGAAATGAAGAGTGGTGACATGGAGGAGACGTGCTGATGTGGTAGGAGGGTGCACATATCATCAATGGGTGAATGGATGTAGTGGAGAAAGTCTGTGGAGGAGAAGGTTGTAGTTTGGGGAAAAGCTGAGAAAGTGTGAGGAAGGTTTGGTGAACTTTCTCTGTTTTCAACAGAACGTTCTTGAGCAGTTTCTGCTGCTTCAGGAAGGTCTGGTGAGGGCTGTGGTGAGGCTGGAATTGGAGCAGGATCAGCAGCTCTTTTCCTTGAGGAGCGCTTCCTTTTTAATGAAGGTGGAAAGGATGAATGAGCACTTGCCTCAGAAGAAGCTTTCTTCATATGAGAAATGTTTTTTGAAGAAAACTTGGAGATTTTGATTAGGCTTTTCTCATTACTGAGAGGGATTTGAAAGTTCCTGAAGATCTTGGTCAAAATCATCCCATAGGGTACAGTGTTCTTCCTGTAGTCCTTATTGGCTGCAGCAATCATATGATGAATGATGATGTGAGGTAGGTTTAAATGTTTGCAGTTTAACAGATGATGGATCACGAGGGCATCATTGTCTGATATATACTCATGACTTCCACAGTGGGGAAGTATGGTATGGTGACTGATGTTGTTAAAGATTTTTGGAAGTGGTTTGAGGAAGGTTGAGATTTGTCGTGTAGACCCTTCTAGGAAAAGATCAGAGAGCACATCTGTCTTGTTCAGATTTAAAGCATTATACCATTTATCTCCATAAATGGCAGGGCCTTCAGTAGAAAGGTTCAGAAATGGAGGCCAGGGATTTTGGGGTTAGGATGATTTCTATCCCTTTGACTTTGGAGATGATCAGGGACTTATCAGAGAAAGTCTTTGCTTGACAGTAGAAAGCCCTGATGACATCTGGGTAACAGCATTCTGATGTCTGGAGAAATGAAGTCCAGCCTAAAACATCAGTGTGATGTTTTATAGCATTTCCATCAACAATCAGATTGTCAAACATGACAACCTTTCCCACTCCAATAGGGCGTTGAGCCCATTTCTCTTTAAATATCTTAGTTGCAGAGGAGGGAATCAGAGGGATGTTATTGGTGTTTGGGGGTGGAGAGTCTTGAGGGTCAGAAGGAGTTGTTTTGGGGGCAGAAGGAGCAGTTTGGGGGGCAGAAGGAAATGGTTCCCAAAATGGAGAACGTTCAGGTATTGATGAACGTTCTGGAGAACGTTCTTGAGAACGTTCTGGAGCTTTCTTATCAGAAGGAGAAGGCTTCTGTTTGGTCTGTTTTGGTGCCCTTGTTTTACTTCTCTGAGGATTCTTCAATTTCTTTTTAGCTAGAAATTGAGAGAGGGTTATGGTGGATTTCTTCTTCATTGTTTTAGACGGGGGTTGAGATGGTTTTGATGGAGAAACGATTTCATTTATATTCTTCCTCTTCTGGTTGGGAGGAGTAATAAATGAAGGTTCATAAGACGTGGTTTGCTTCTGTGTTTGGGGTGTCTTTTGCTGAGAGGTTGCTAGAGGAGTATTGGAAGGAGGAACATCAATTTCTTCCTCATCAGAATCAGAGATTATGAACATGGGAGAATCAGTATTTTTAGGGTTCGATGTCCCTATTCCAGCAAGAACTCTCATTGACCTTCGTTTTGTGGGTCGTGTTGTATTTCTCAAGTGTGGTGGAACTTGAGCAGTGTTTGGTACAAATTTAAGGTGAGAAGGAGGAAAAATCGTTGCGAGTGGTCTAATAGGAAGAGGGATAGGGCTTGATTCCCTTGAAGATGAAGATGAAGATTCTGATGAAGAAAAAGGCATTTTAATGGGAGAGGGTCTGGGTGGTGGAGAAGGTGAACGATTGCGGAATGGAGAAGAAGGTGGTGGTGATGGTGATTCAACATATGCATTTTTACGAGCACTGGATTTTGTTCTGGCCATTGGAGTTTTTTTCAGAAAGGAAGAAGGATTTAGAGGAAGACGAAGGGAAGGATTTTGAAGAGTTTGTGAGAAACTGCAAAGGTAGAATTGCCTTTTTAGAGAGAATAGATAATGATGAGTGAAACCTATGGAAGGATGTTTTGAAAAGATGTAACGCCACTATTTTGACAGTGTGTCAGGGCGTTTTTGGAGGCAGGGGACAAGAGCATTAAATGCCAAAACTCCCCTTTTCCTTTTGCCTGCACAGAGAGGAAGTGACACGCAGAGGAGAAAGTTGATTTCAAAACGGAGAAAGTTGCCTGAAAAACGGAGATTGATAAACGTTCTCCGTTTTCTGCAGAAGCAGTTTTTTAATGAGATTTCACTGGATTTCTCATGATTTTCAATCTTTCCTTAATTGAATTAAAACTATCCTCAACAAGAGGCTTTGTAAATATATCAGCAAGCTGATTTTGGGTATCAACAAAGATTAATTCAATGTTTTTCTTGCTAACATGATCTCGAATAAAATGATGCTTGATTTCAATGTGCTTATATCTAGAATGCTGAATTGGATTTTTAGACAAATTTATAGCACTGGTATTATCACAGTAAATTGGAACATTAGAATAACTTACAGAGAAGTCTTCAAGTTGATTCTTTATCCAAATTACTTGGGAGCAACAATTTGCAGCTGATACGTATTCAGCTTCAGTAGTTGATAGTGCAATTATGTTTTGCTTCCTACACGACCAGCTGATTAAGGCTTCTCCCAGGAACTGGCATGAGCCACTTGTGCTTTTTCTTTCAGTTTTATCCCCAGCATAATCAGCGTCGCAGTAAGCTACAAGATCAAAATGTGAACCTTTTCTATACCAAAGGCCAAGATCAGTAGTACCAACAAGATATCTAAAAATTCTTTTTACAGCAGTTAAATGAGATTTTTTGGGTGCAGATTGAAATCTAGCACATAATCCTACTGCAAATACAATATCAGGCCTACTTGCAGTTATATATAACAAAGAACCAATCATTCCTCTATACTCTTTTTCAGAGACAGATTTTCCATTTTCATCTTTGTCCAATGAAGAAGATGGATGCATGGGAGTAGTCATGATTTTGGCTTCATTCATTTTATATTTTGTTAAAAGGTCTTTTGTATAGTTTTCTTGACAAATAAAAATGCCATCATCATGCTGCTTGATTTGTAAACCAAAAAAGTATCTCAACTCCCCCGTCATGCTCATTTCAAATTCACTTTGCATAAGTTTTGAAAAAGCATCACACATTTTTTCATTGGTTGAACCAAAGATTATATCATCAACATACACTTGAACTATGAGTAAATCATTTTTATCATTTTTCTTAAAAAGTGTAGTGTCAATGTTTCCTCTGGAAAATCCATTTTTGATTAAGAATGAACTTAATCTTTCATACCAAGCTCTTGGTGCTTGTTTCAAACCATAGAGTGCTTTGGTAAGTTTATAAACATGATTTGGTTTTGATTGATCTTCAAAACCAGGGGGTTGTCGTACATAAACTTGCTCATTTAAAAATCCATTTAAAAAAGCACTTTTAACATCCATTTGAAAAAGTTTTATGAGTTTATGAGATGCATATGCAAGAAGGATTCGTATAGCCTCTAACCTTGCAACTGGTGCGAAAGTTTCATCATAATCTATACCTTCTTGTTGATTGTAACCTTAAGCAACCAGCCTGGCTTTGTTACGAATAATCTTACCTTCTTCATCCAGTTTGTTTCTAAACACCCATCTTGTTCCTATGATTGTCTGGTTTTGAGGATCTGGAACAAGATTCCAGACTTCATTCTTTTCAAACTGATGAAGTTCTTCTTTCATTGGATTAATCCAAGATTGATCAATAATGGCTTCTTTGATTGACTTTGGTTCGAGTTGGGAGATCATTGCCATGTTGTTGTTGTCATCCTCTTTGAAAGACATTCTGGTTCGAATCCCATCAGCTGTATTCCCAATAATCTGATTCTGGGGATGATCACTAATTGTTCTCCAGCTTTTTCGAGGAGAATGAAGTGGAGACTGTTTATGAGTCTGGTTTTCCTGGGGAACATTCTGCTGCTGCTGTTTTGAATGTTCTTCTTCTTCATCATCTTTCTTGCTCATTTCCAGATCATCAAATTCATCAAATAATACATGTATACTAATTTCAATAACCTTTGTTTTGAGATTAAACACACGAAATCATTTAGATTCGGTTGAGTAACCCAAAAATATGGCTTTGTCTGATTTAGCATCAAACTTTCCAAGGTTTTCTTTGTTGTTCAAGATGTAACAATAACAACCAAAAATGTGAAAATATGAAATGTTTGGCTTTCTGTTTTTCCAGATTTTATATGGTGTTTTGTTGATGATTTTTCTTATTGTTACACGGTTTAAAATGTAGCATGAAGTGTTTATAGCTTCAGCCCAGACGTATTTTTCAACATTTGATTCTTCCAAGATTGTTCTTGCCATTTCTTGTAATGTTCTATTTTTTCTTTCAACAACTCCATTTTGTTGAGGAGTTCTTGCACAAGATAGATTATGAGAAATGCCAAGATCTTCGAAAAAGTTTTTAAAAGTGGCATTTATGAATTCTCCTCCATGATCACTTCTTACACAAATGATTTTGGAATCTTTTTCATTTTGTACCTTCTTACAAAAGTTTTTGAAAGCATCAAATGCATCATCTTTTTGTTTTAAAAATAAAACCCATGTATATCGAGAGTAATCATCAACAATAACGAAACCATATCTCATTCCACCTAGAGTTGTTGTTTTAATAGAACCAAAAAGATCTATGTGAAGCAGTTCAAGGACTCTGTTTGAGGAAATAAAATCTTTTGGATGAAAGCTATTTTTAACTTGTTTTCCTTTAGCACAAGCTTCACATATTTTATCTTTATCAAAATTGATTTTTGGTAATCCTCTAACAAGTTCTAGTTTTGAAATCTTTGAAATAGTTTTCATACTGATGTGTCCTGTCCTTTTGTGCCAAATCCATTTATCTTTGTTTATGGACACGAAGCAGGATTCATCACGTAATTCTTCAAGGTATAAAACATAAAGATTTTTCTTTCTTATACCTGAAAAAATGAGTTCGCCAGTTTTGTTTTTAACTTCATAGAAGTTTGGTTTAAAGATAACCTCGAAGCCATTGTCACATAGTTGACTTATGCTTAAGAGATTATGTTTCAGACCTTCTACATATTGAACATCAGAAATTTGAGCTGTGTTTTTCTTACCAATGGTTCCTTTACCTTTGATTTGAGCTTGGTTGTTGTTACCAAAGGTTACAGAACCTCCTTCTTTCTTTTCAAATGACATGAAACAACTTTTATCTCCTGTCATATGTCTTGAACAGCCACTGTCCAAGAACCATAGCTTTCTCTTGACAAGTTGAAATCCATTATGCATAAGGTGTTACTTTAACTTTAGGTACCCACTTTGTTTTGGGTCCTTGAGAGTTAGTCTTAATAATTTCTTTCTTTTTAAAATGACATGTTGATTCTTGATGACCAAATTTGAGACAATAGGAGCATTTAACAGTTGGTCTTGGTATTGTTTTTGAAATCTGAGTTTTCGAAGGTTTGAATCTTGATTTTGTAAAGATTCTGGATCGTTCTCCCTTTTTTAAACTTTCTGGAGAAGGTTCAGTTTTTCTTCTTGAACTTTCTCCGTTTTGAGAATAGGCTGGAGAACGTTCTCCTTTTTGCAGTTTTTTCAAAATTGGTTCTTTTCTTTCAAACATCTTTCTGCTCTTAATCTTTTCATCCCGTTTTTTGAAATAGCAAGCAAATTCCAAATGTCCAAGTTTTTTACAGTGTGAACATTTTGTTTTCCATTTTTCGATCTTGCTTTCCTGGAATAAAAAAGTTTTCATACATTTTAGTTTTTTGAGTTTGATCAAAACCAAGACTAGCTTTATCAAATATTCCTATTTGTGATCCCATGATTTTCTGAAAAGTCTCAGTAGCTTTTATAAAATTTAGCAAATCAGTTTTCAACATTTCATTTTCAGATTTAAGGTGAACGTTCTCCGTTTTAGGTGCAGAACGTTCTTGACCTTTCTGAATTTCACAACTTTGCTGTTTTGATCCTCTCAGTTCTTGAATGGTATTCTTGAGAATATCAATCATGGCCTGAGCCTTTTCTTTTTCTTCTTTTTCTTTAAAAACTTGTTCATTTAAAGAACTACATTAAAAGTTGTCAAATTCTTTTCCCATTAATTCACACAGAGAACAGGTTTCAGAATTGATTACCTCGTTTTCTTCTGTATCTACCATCAAGCATATGTTGGCTTCTTCTTCTTCTGTGTCTGATTCTTCTGAGTCATCCCATGTGGCCAGCATTGATTGCTTTTTAAAAGGAAATCGTTTTGGTGTTTTCTAATTCAAGGGACATTCAGATTTGTAATGTCCTAATTTATTAAAACCAAAACATGTAATTTGGCTTTTATCTATTTCTGTTTTGGGATTTTTATTGGGAAATCCCTTTTTGATTTGATCTCTCCTTCTCATCATTCTTTGTATTTTTCTGGTGAGAAGAGCAATTTCTTCATCAACATCTTCTTGTCCAGTTTCTTCTGGTTCTTCATTAGTTTGTAATATGATGTTCTCTTGAGATGCCTTCAGAGCTACTGCTTTGCCTTTCTTGGCAGGTTTATCTTCTTGTAGCAGTATTTCATGTGCTCTTAAAGTTCCTATCAATTCTTTGAGGGGAAGTGTTTCAAGATTCTTGGCTTGGCTTATAGCTGCTACCAATGCTCTCCACACAACTGGAAGACATGTCATGATCTTTCTTACCCTGTCTTGTATTGAATAGGCTTTGCCAAGAGAACGCATTTCATTCACTATTGTTATGAATCTTGCGTACATCTCATCAATGGTTTCTCCTTCTTGCATCTCAAATAATTCAAATTTTCTTATACCAATGTCTATTCTTGTTTCTTTGACATGGCTTGTACCTTCATGGTGAGTTTGTAATGTGTCCCATACTTCTTTAGCAGTTTCACATTCGTCTACTCTTTTAGTTTCTTCCCTGCTCAAAGCACACGATAAGAATAAATGAGCTTTAGAGTTTAGGAGTACCTTATCTTTATCATCAGGAGTCCAGTCTGCTTCTTTCTTTTCTGTTGAAGTTGGATCTTCTTGATTCATTCTTGGAACATGATTTCCATTCATTATGATGTTCCACATGCCTGTGTCCTGTGATTTGAGAAACAATTGCATTTTGTTTTTCCAAAAGTAGTAATCAGTACCATCAAAGAATGGTGGTCTGTTTGAGGATCCTCCCTCAACAATGTATTTTGCTTTGGACATTTTTCTGGATCTTTTTCTCTAACACTTGTTAGGTGTTCTTTTTAGAGACCTTGCTCTGATGCCAATTGAAATAGCAAAATTGATTTACAAGGAAGGGGGTTTGAATTGTAAATCTCCCTTTTTAAAATTTCCTGAAAAACTTCAGTTTTAAACTCAAGAAAGTTCTTGGTTAAGGAAGCAGAAAAGCAAGGAACATTCTTGGTTTTATCAAAAAACGGAGAACGTTCAGATTAGTGTGTAAAACAGAAAAACGGTTTTGTATTTTAATCTTAAAAACAATCAAACTTGATAAGGAGATTAAAGATAAGAAATACCACACACAAATGTATCTTGGTTCACCTAACTTAGGCTACGTCCAGTCCTCACAGTTGTGAGATTTTCCACTAAGTGTTTAAAACAAGAACCTTCTTGGTTTTACAGCACCTAGCCTAGATCAACCTTGATCTTTGTTTATAGAACTTAATCTAATTCCACCCAGAAAGAGATTAATCAAATCACCTATCAGTCTTGATAGGATTTCTTACAATCTACCCCAAACTATATTTAACTCTTATAGTTTGAGTTTTACAATAATAATGAGATTGTTTAGAATCTGAGATGTCTCAACTCTTGTTTGAGATTTCGATTCTTTACAGATAAATCAGTATGAATATATCAGAGTAAAATGAATTTAACTAAAGCTGATTCTGTAAGTGATTTGCAGAATTTCAAGTATGTGAATGTGAATGATTTTGAGAGACTTGTTAGCACTTGAACTTCTGCGTTTTCCTTGAGCTGTGGCCTTCCTTTTATAGGCTTGAGAGCATTTAATGAAGGCCAATATAGCCGTTGATAGTGCCTTTGTTAGGCTTGACCAGAGGCATTATTTCTAAATAAAAATAATCCAACTTTTGACTATTTTTATTTTCTGTTCAGGCTGGGCTGTATGTTGCATTTTGAATCAAACTTTCTTGAATAATTAATGATCCTCTAATGCTTCTGATAAGTGGTAACATTGCTGGCTTGAACTGAAGCTTTGGATCAATAAAAACATATTGAAAACGATCATGAAAACTTGATGTAGGAAGCTTGTACTGAAGCTGCTAAAACTGACTGGAGATTGATGATCATTCTGGACTTTTGTTCTTTAAGTATCCTGGAGACTGATAATCAATCTGGACGTTTTTTGTGGCCATATTGGAAATTGAATTGACTTCAAGATTGTTTTAACAGTCTTGACAGCCATTTCCAGAACTGTCTGGACAGGCTTGTTTGAGAGTCTTTTTCTTTCGCAATTCGAATGTCCTTTTTGATTTGAATAGATCCTATGTGTTCTCTGCCATGTAGTGATCATATCCATGTAACTTCCAGAGGCAACAACTTCAATTAAGTGATGGAGAAAGTTTGGTCTTTATGCTGTCACAGCCTGACGAACATTCTCCGTTTTCCAGAATGTGTCAAGAATGTTCTTCAGCATTTTTCTTTGATTCTTTTGAAACCTATCTTTGATTTAACACACTAAAAAGCACAGGTTAAATTAACAATATATTTAGAATCATAATTAACAATCTTTTAATTAACCTTTGTTTATTTTCATCAAAACTTTAAAATTTTGAGAGTTTGTCTTAACAATAATTTATTAATTTTGGAATGTTTTATTTTGTTTGGTTGTAATAATTTAATTAATATTAAAATTATATTTTTATTTTTATATATAATATTAATTTAATTTAAATTTTAAAATTATATATATATATATTAATTGTTTATATAATATTAATTTCAAATTTTATAAAATTATTTTTAAAAATAAAGTTACCTATTTGTTGCTGCCAAAATGGCCACAAATGGGACAGTTTGTGACAGCCTAAACCCTCACAAAAAAAGAGAATTTGTGGCAGTATTGGCAACACAAACTGTGGATATTTTAATCAGCTTTATCATTTGTGGTGGCATAAACCTTCCACAAATTTGTGACAGACTTTTCCGTCACAAATTTGTGGCAGACTTTTCCGTCACAAATGGTAACAAAAAAAACCAACTTTTGTGTCTGTTTTGGCTACCACAAAACTGTGACTGAGTTATTTATGGCTGCCTTAGGCTGTCATAAATGTGCCTGTTTGTAGTTGTTTTTCTCCTTTTGTGAGGGCTTTTGGCCACTAAAAATAAGATTTTTCTCGCAGTGAATTGTATATCTTTTATAGGTTCATCTTTTCAATTTTCAAGAGATTAATTATTTCTTATTAATATACATTTGTTTACATTTTTTTCTTGTAACTCGAAAAATACTTTGATATGAGAATATAATTTAATTCTCTATCTTAAAGAGTAAACTTGTAAAATAATATAAATTGTCAACAAATTTAATACAACTATTAATTTTGTTAATTCTTGTAATTTAGTGAATAAAATCTTATATTTAAAAGCAA
Organism: Cicer cuneatum; assembly: GCA_037974295.1. NCBI lineage: Eukaryota > Viridiplantae > Streptophyta > Magnoliopsida > Fabales > Fabaceae > Cicer > Cicer cuneatum. The sequence goes on along the minus strand of JBBPBO010000005.1, from coordinate 17,076,924 downwards.
AGGTAGTCATAAATAAAGGGAAACACCAAGTTTATTCTCAATTTTAATTTGTTTTAAATTACTTCCAAAATAAGTCTTTCACGTGTTCTTAGATCTATAAGGTCGACTCTTCACCGAGTTCCCGATCAAAGTGTACGTGCTAATGTGTGATAAGGGTGAGAGCATAATGAAGCAACATGTCCTTGAGAGTACCGTGGCCGTTGAAAACAATAAGACCAAGTTGTGGAATAATTTTTGGAATCCATCATTAGTTTTCAAGAGTTGTATCATTAAAATAAAAAATGAAAGAATTACTTAAATTGAGGTAGCACTGGAAAATCCACTTAGTTTCTTAGGTCATAATGGGGCAACTTATTCCTAACACTGTTTAAATATTTTTTAAATAAATTATTCTAACTTACTATTTTATTTATGCAAGCTCATCTCCCAGAATGTGCAAATTAAGGTGTATCATAAAAACGTGTAAATCTAGTGTTTGGTAGTACCTTAAATGAAATTTTCTAGTAAAACAACACGAGAAACCAAAAAATTATGTGCAAAGCTTATTATTAGTACGAATTATGGACTCACGAAAAATTTATTAACCGTTGGATTTGTTTTGGTTTAAATTTATTTTGCCTTTGATTTATTTTGAAATATAAAACCATTGTCCAGATGCATCCGTAGCAAGTCGTGTTTTCATTTTTCGTATGGTAATACCAATTTTAAAAAAATTATATATGTTTGTTCACGTACATTGTGTCACTATTTATGATTAAGAAGGACAATAGGATGAGTTGTTTGATCCTATTCAGATCCAAATTGAGTTTGAAAGATAAGTGGAGTGCCATTTTTTCTCGATGTTCTAGTTAAGGATGAAGATGAGATGTTGATATTTGTTCTCCGTCTAAACCCCATTTATTAATGAAAAAAATATATATTTAAATATTAATATTATTATTATTATTATTATTATTTAGACTAAATAGTACCCGTAGTCCCTTAACTTAATTTCAGTTAACGTTTTAGTCCTTTATTTTTTTTTTTTTCGATTTGGT
>JBBPBO010000005.1:16949170-17075726 GCA_037974295.1 Cicer cuneatum | reverse complement strand
TCCTTTATTTTAATTTTAAGTGACAATTTGATATTTTATGTTTTAAAATGTCAACAATATTATCTTTTATTTTACAATTAATTAAAAAAATTCATCAAAATTTTCAATCAAAATCCATAAAATTAATTATATTCTTTAATATAATACAAATTTTATCAAATTCGTAACTCAAATTTTCAAATAAACTCATATTTTTATTTTTTATTTGATGTTGTTAGAGATGGAATTTTAAAAATCAAATAAATAATAAAAATATGAGTTTATTTGAATATTTGAGTTACGAATTTGATGAAATTTGTATTATATTAAAGAATATAATTAATTTTATGGGTTTTGGTTGAAAATTTTGATAAATTTTTTGAATTTTTGTAACAAAAAAGGATAATATTGTTAACATTTTAAAACATAAAAGATTAAATTGTCACTTAAAATTAAAATAAAGGACCAAATCGGAAAAAAAAAAAGATAAAAGACTAAAACGTTAATTGAAATTAAGTTAAGGGACCACGAGTGCTATTTAACCTATTATTTACAAGCAGTGATTTATCTTATTTTAATTGTCTAATTATTATTCTATTAATCTTTTCAATTTATATGGTTGAGAATTGATAACAGGGCAGAGTAGAAAAATCCAAAGTCGTTGAGGGTAGAGGAGGCCAAACTCACCTGCCGACCTGATGTCGTACTTATTTGTGGCGATCTCAATGTATAATGATAGCAACTTAATGTGTTACATTAACATTTTTTAATTAACAATGTATTTGTTTGTAGTTGGTAAGGGGTAACGGTAATAATAATATTTTGCTATGTACGTAGAGAAGATATTAAATGGAGTTGTTTTCAATACTTAACTCTTTTTGGCGTGGATCTGCCAATTTCAGAAGCAATTTGTGTTTGAAAAATTTCATCATTTTTCTATTATAGTGCACTTGACAAAGGCAACGAGCCAACGAGTGTCTTATAGAGTATATGCACTAATGCATACATATGGTAATTTTGGTTATTTTCAACTACCACCAATATATAGTATTAGGTGTGGAGGTTGTATGAATCCATCATGTGAAGAAGCTATTGCTTTAGAATTACAGCACTCATGGGATGTTACATATCAATATCATTCTCATTGCATGCATGTATAGGCGAACCGAACAACCACCAATTCACATCCTCTCTAAAATTAGCCCCATGTTCTTTGACTTCTTATTTTGCCAACTTCAATCTCGTAGGGGTATGATATGATCCATATTGCCACAGTAAACAAGTGTTTAAAAGTCATACAAAATTTTAAGAAAAATTAACGATATTTTTTTAATGTCAATTTGATAAAAATAAGACAAAATGAAACGTGCCCATTATCGTCAAAATCACATCAATCAGATCACATTCAGTACTGTTTTGGCCATAAAGATAACAATGATAGTTTTAACTTATATTTTCCAAGAGTGTTGTTAATAATAATTTTCAAATAACTTTAAACATTAGGACATAATAAACCACAGTAAAATGATCCAACCTAGAAAGGTTGCTTTATAGTTTGTACTATTTACCAAGACAAGAAAAAGGATGAAAAAATTTTCGAAAATGGGGGGGTCTAGGGAAAAGAATATAAAAAAGAAGAAATTAATGTAAAGGTAATATAGAATATAGAAAGCTAGCATGAAAGGAATGTAACGTAGAGGTGGGGTTTTAACGAGTAAACGGATAGTGGTCCTCATCAAGGAGACCGAACCTTCAATTGCTATACACATTTAATTTTATAGATAGCATGGCTAGCGAAGCAAGATTTCATGTGAGACAAATTAATCTACCAATTTCAATTCGCAAATCGTTAGTCTTTATCAAAATATATATGATACACAAAATTAATTAATTTTTTTTGTGTGTTTTATATACACATAAATATATGTTTAAAATCTCATTATTTGTTGGAGTAATGCATGGGTACAGGGGTGTCATAATTCTACATGAGGGGCTCCAAAGCTCTTAAAATAGTTATTTAAAACTGGCAGTGATTGTGGTTTGGGGTAAGGGTTGTTTCCAATATGGTTGCCACGGAGAGAAGGTAGGGGCCATGCCGTCACATGGAAGTTAGGAACATGAAATATGATTAATTGCATGAGGAAGAATGAGTATGTGATGGTCGTATTCAGCATTCACTTTTCCGCTCCAATATTGTTATATCATTCACGCAACTCCCTATGTTACTTGCTGTCAACGAATGTGATTGTTACCTCATTATAGTATATGCTTAATTACCTTGCCTTTCACTGTCTTCTCTCTTCCCTCTTTCCCTTCCTACCCCTTTCACACACGTCACCTTCATACACTAATTTTTTGATATTTTATTTTATAAGCAAGCAAAGCAAAAGATATGTATGGTCTCTAACTTGTGCTTGTCTCATATAGTACTTTAAAATATATATAATTACCTTTTTTTTGGTAAACAAAGATAATTAGCTTTAAGTGGCAAATCTTCCACATTCAAATTTTTACTACCATTCGAAGTCTATGATAGTATTTTATAAAATTATTAGGTTTTTGTTTAAACTTTATTTTATAATGTTTTAGAATACACAATTATTTATTAATTTAATATAATTGATTTTTTTTATAATATTTCTTTTTTAATTATTAATAAAGTCAATTGATAGGGTATTTGTTGAGACTATTATTTTTGTATAACTTTATTGATTTTAATTTTGAAAATAGTAGAATATGTTTCATTTTTATTAAAAAAAAAATATTTTTTTTAAGCATAAGACAAATTGTCTTGATAGCCTACTCTTGGCCGGTCCTGTGACCATGAATATATATCAAATAATGTAGTCTCGGAAAATAAAAAGAGAACAGAGGGGGTGGGGGTGTATGTACCACAAATCTTGGTGAGACTTTAAATTCTAGATAATCGGGTTGTTGATGAAGAATTTTCTACAAGGTGGTGCCTGACATGGATGTATGTGTATGTACCACATTACATACTTTGATGTACCCCCACGGAAAAGAACATGAATGATCTATTGTTGTAGTATGATGCAACAATTTGGTTGATCTTCACTTTAAATCCAAAGCCAGAGAGAAACTATGTCATTTCAAAACCATTTTAGATGTACCTAAGTAAAAAATAATATACTGTGATAGAATTGCTAGTCAAGCAGAGGATTGATAGTCGAGCAGAGGATTCCATCAGAAAATTGATAGTCGAGCCGAGGATTCTATCAGAGGATTGATAGTCGAGCTGAAGATTCCATTAGATGATTGATAGTCAAGCAGAGTATTCTGTTAGATCTGTTAGTTTAGTTAGTTCTGTTATTAGTCTGTTATGTTAGTCTGTGCCAGCTGTCAAGCCTAACTAATTCAGTTAGAATAGCTAATATAAATAACATAAATGGGTTCGTCAATAGGTAGACAATTAAAGAGTTAGTTGGGTGGGACTGAATTGCAGGACAATTCGGTTATTATCTGTAACTGCAATCTCTGTACATTTTTTCTCAGTATTCGATAATCCAATCTTGAGGTATCTTCAATTTCATTCAATTTTAATATACCAGTTCTATCATACTGCTATTAAAAGTTGATGTATCTGATATTAATTTTTAACTAAATACGTTAATTTTTTAACTATCATTTTTATTTATATTTTATTACAGAGAGAATATAATTTTTATACTATTTAAAAGTACACTGTACACTTTCGGATTTGAAAATATACATCATATTCTTATAGAATTTTGAATGACTGCCATTATCTGAGTGTGTTTGATCTTGATGAGCTTTGTCGGTGATGTGCCGTGACTAAGGCTCGACAGCCGTTTGACTGAGTAAGAGTAAATGAGATCCCTTTACATGAGTTAGGCCTTTCCTATTTAAAGAAGTTGAGATTGACAAAATATGGTGGAGGTAGTTACTAGATAGTGAGTTACTAGGTAGCAGAGAGTGTCTTCTCTGTATTTACTTATCCATATTTTTTAATGGGTTAGTTTCTATGACTTTGAGAAAGTCACCCAAATATTTTACGATAGTTAACATCAAACTAAACTAAATAGGTATTCCCATTGTGGAATCATAAATATGAGTAACTATTTTGGAGGGGTGCTATATTAAACACTACCTCTCTGTTATTTTGTGTATGTCTCGTTTAATAAATTTATTCGAAATAAATAAGTATTGTTGAAATGAATTTTTTATAAAGCTCATTTATATGGGTTTTTTTTACTAATATTTTGATAATAATTTTATTTGAGATATTAAAATGGAAGAATTGAATACTTACCGAGTATTATCAATAAAAATTTATAAATAATTGATGCATTCTTAAAAGAACATATACCAAAATAACAAAACTCCACTGTAGATGCTAAAAACACACAAAATTGGGCAGAAATAGACCAGGGCCGAAAATATAAATTTCTTACCATAATTTACCTTGTACCTCCACAATTGTATCTATACTCTATAAATTTTTAAAAATGCTAAATATATTTTTAATTTTATATACTATTTTACCAATTCAAATTCATTTTTTTTTACCTTCTAAAGATTTCTAGGCCAGAAAAAAAAGATTTCCGGTAGATATTGGAAAACTTTTTTTAAGTTTTTCGGTACAGAAGGTTCTACCTAGAGCGGTAAAAAAAACTCATAATCTTAAAGCCTCTTTAATAAACTTTTTATTAGACCCTAAATTTTAAGCTCCTGAATTTTCTTTTTTTGCTCCAGCCCCCTATTTTTTAGTTTTTGTGGACCTGAGCCGGGGGTCTATGACCCATTTTATGTTCTCATTTTTTCATTTGTTCTAGTGAACGAATGTAATTGAAAATCAAGAAAAAGCAATGCATGCATTATGAATTTTAAATTCACACCTTAGATAACGAGCAGCGAGGTTGATGAATCCACTCTTTTCATTCTCGCTAGGAATGACAATGGGTAGGGTAATATAGTTCCCGTCCTCGTACTTGTAGTTTACAAAAAGTACTCATACATGTGCTTCGTGCGTATCAACTTTAATACCTTTTAATACTCGTACCCCTCTGGGTATTTAAGTGTCCGTACCTATACCCATATTATCCGCACTTTAACAAAAATATATCAATTAATAATCGCTATTCTTATGATTAAATTTAAAAAATTTCCAAATATCTTAAATTCAAAAAATTTCCCAATATCTTAAAATTTATTTTTCCAATTTTTTTAATTGTTAAAATTGTACTTTGTTTTTGCTAAAAGCCAAATTTTTAAGATTAGAACAAGACCTCTAAAATCTATTACTAACATATATTTGTGATGATTTATTTATATGTTTATTTTATAGGAGGATCCAAAAATTATGAAATTGGTGACCTAAATTGATTGATTTGCTTGGAATAAAAAGGAGAGATAGAGAGACATGAAATATTATAGAGTGAGAGAGATAGTAGATAAAGATGCATAAGAGAGTATATAGACATATATGTATTTAGAAAAATTATGTATTTAAAAAATATTTTTTTCAAATAAACATGTTTTCTTAAAAATCATTTTTATGTCATTTATGGTAATTTTGTATTTAAAAAAAATCATTGTTATAGAATTGTATACAAACAGGTTAAAAATCATTTTATAAAAAAAAATCATTTTTATAATAGTAAACAAACAAGAATTAAAAAATAATTATTAAAAAAATTTCTAAAATATAATCTCTAAATTATTTAAAACAAAAATCATTTTTATTTAAACTCAAACAAATGCACCCAATAATAATAATAATATATAAGTGCGATTGCGGGGCGGGGTGGACACTATAATATCCGTACCCATATCTGTTCAATTTTGTGGAAAGTACCCGCCTCCATACCCATACTCATTATGCGGGTTTTTACCATACCTATTGCGAGTTTCATTTGCAGTTACACACTAAATCTAAGTCTAATTGTCATTCTTAATTCTCGCCGCATATAACACAAAATCAAAGTAATAGAAAAATAATAATATTAATTACGAGGTTCCAAATCGAGAAATGAGTGAAGAAGTGGAAGGAAAAATGGAATGGAGAAAGAGTGATGACATGATTTGGGATAATGGGGCGACGGAGGATTTAACGTTGGAGAGGTTATCGGTGTTGGCGGGGTGAGCGTAGCGGTGGCCATTGAAGGAAGGTTCTAGAAATTGTGGAGATTAGCGCGCGAGAGTTTCTAAATAGTGAGAAGAGAGTGGTGGTGGTTTAATCGGTTATTTATTTATTTATTAGTCAGGTGAAGAGATCGATGGTGTAGTTTTTGGATACAATTTGTAATACTTAGGAGTGATTAATTAGGCAGATTAGTTAATTAGGAGTGATTTATTTATAATAATAATAATATATAAGTGCGATTGCGGGGCGGGGTGGGCACTATAATATCCGTACCTATATCTGTTCAATTTTGTGGAAAGTACCCGCCTCCATACCCATACTCATTATGCGGGTTTTTACCATACCTATTGCGAGTTTCATTTGCAGTTACACACTAAATCTAAGTCTAATTGTCATTCTTAATTCTCGCCGCATATAACACAGAATCAAAGTAATAGAAAAATAATAATATTAATTACGAGGTTCCAAATCGAGAAATGAGTGAAGAAGTGGAAGGAAAAATGGAATGGAGAAAGAGTGATGACATGATTTGGGATAATGCGGCGACAGAGGATTTAACGTTGGAGAGGTTATCGGTGTTGGCGGGGTGAGCGTAGCGGTGGCCATTGAAGGAAGGTTCTAGAAATTGTGGAGATTAGCGCGCGAGAGTTTCTAAATAGTGAGAAGAGAGTGGTGGTGGTTTAATCGGTTATTTATTTATTTATTAGTCAGGTGAAGAGATCGATGGTGTAGTTTTTGAATACAATTTGTAATACTTAGGAGTGATTAATTAGGCAGATTAGTTAAATTGGGTTTTGAAATTATGAGAGCGTTGCCCACTGATAATACATAATAGTTCAAATAATAGTCACTAAAATATCCATTATTTTTTCTTACTAAAAAAATCATTACTTTAATTTTTGTCATCCTAAATCATACTTATATATACTTTTAATTTTTTTTAATCTTAAATCCAGATCATAAATATCATTCTATGAGTACATAAATTGGTTAATTGAGTTATGAATTAGAATCAATTCACTTTTAATTTTACTTTGACTGAAACATGATTTTAGTTCTTTTATTTATAATTTGAGATTTTAGTTTTTTGAATTTTAAGATTTTTCTCACATTTCAATTTAGGATTTATTTTTATGACACGTCATATTTATTAATGATGAAAAATTATATTTAATTAGGTGACATTATTGATTTGAACCAAAATTATAAAGATGAAATGAAAGAATTTGATGGATTTGAAGCGAGGTCAAGTGTCATAGTTGAAACAATTATAGCAGATCCAATTATAGCAACAAATGGTTGATTACTTTGCTTACATAGTATTATGGTATTAGAATTCATAAATCAACTAGTGATGATGAATTTATTTATTTGTATCATTCCCCTCGTAAACACTAAAATATACTATTTTATCTAGTGAAAACTCATAAACTTGTATGGAGTTGTTGTCATATCATATATGTTATGCTTTATTAAACTTTATATGAGAATACCATAAAAATCGGAAGAAAAAAATAAAAAAAAAAATCGGAAAAAAAATTGAAATATTTTTTATTTCAAAAAAATAATTGATTTTTTTAATGGGCTTATGGGCCCTCTAAGCCCATATAATTTTGTGGGTTTTTTTACATTGAGGGTTTTCTTTTAATGAACTTTTTATTATAAGGTTTTTTTGCACCCTCCAATATGTGGGTTGAGGCCAATATAGATGGGGCTTGACAAATTAACTTTTTTTCAACTTTTTTGGCAAAGAAGCGTAAAACTAACACTACCGGAAACCTTTCTCATAAGTTTTCCGGTAGTATTCCAATTTTTCTTTTTTTAAATTTTTTTTATACTACCGAAAAACTTGAATGAAGTTTTCCGAAACACAAATGAATTACCAGAAAACTTAAATGAAGTTTTCCGGTTGGATTTTATAAAATTCACTCACTTTTTTCGAAAATGTTAAATGATTGAATGGTAAAATTTTTCAGATTTTATGCTTTATACGTGAACAAAAACGTAATTTCTTTATATTTGTGGAGGTAAAGGTAAAATGTAGGGGTATGGAGTAAAATTTTCAATTTTTTAAGAACCAAATGGGCTTTAAGCCCCAGAACCTTTACGGGGTTCCTCAATGTGCTTCACTTAACCAGAAGAGGTTTATACCATGCACCCCCACACCTAAACCTCCAACCCCCCCATGTGCTGTGAAATGTCTACAATACCCCTAGTGTTAACTTATAATCCTAAATCAACAAAAATCCCCTCATTTTTTCACCCCTCAGATTCGGAACTTTAGTGCATTCTCTGATACCTTCGAAAAGTTCAAAGCTTCGAAATCCATCTTCCAACAACATTCGAGCATTTCCCATCTCCAAAAACCCAGAAAAGTAAGTATATTTCGAACTTTTTGATGTTCTCAAAACTTTACAAACTTTCGAAGTTCTATTTTCCAGATATTAAAGCTTCGAAAGTTTGAATTTATTTATTTAGTTGTGTTATTTATTTATTTAATTATTCAGTTGTGTTATGTATATATTTATTTGATTATTTTGTTGTTTTGTTTTTTGTGTTATTTGGTGCAGTGCTGGATTTACGAGCACTTTCCTAGGATCTGTAAACGCGGTGATAGTGGAACGGTTCATGCACATCTTCCAAGAGCATGTAGGTGGACTGCAAAACACGCAATTGAAGGTGGACTGATGACATACAGGCGAAGACTTGACTCTATGTTGCATGATGATGTATTGTTTACACCATATGATGATGATCGAGCTAATCATCCTTTTGTCTTGTCTTCGATGTTCTCCGGATACCTTCGATGGGCAGGAGTTTTAGTTCCATATTTGCCAGAGCGATGTCTTCGATAGTTTGGTCGTATTCAGTGCATTCCGCGTGACGTTCCTCGGATGCCTAGGAGTATAGATTGGAAGTGGCAGAATAATGTTAGATCATGTGTAGCTACATTCCGGAGTCTATCTCCTCTAGCGACGTTTCCGGGAGAAGTCACTGCAGACTATTTTGCGTGGTACCTTAATATTTCACATCCTCTTATCCTCCCTCCACCTACTGATGCTCCTTCCAGTACACTTTTTGCTGCTCCACTTTCCAGGTCACCTACTGCTGCACACGATCCCCAGATTCCATCATCATCATCTACACGTGCTGGTCCATCATCGAAACGAGATCGGCTAGCATATGAGCTTATACGTAGGGGATTACTGTGTGTAACTCCATTTGGTGAAGCTCATAATATATTCACTGAGTTAAGCAGAATCTTCCCAAGAGACGATTAGTTATTGTGTGTTGCCATTAAATTGTATACATATATTTTTATATTAATATCTATTTTTTTATATCTATTTCGTATAAGTAAATGATTAAAGTTCAACTTGTTACCACATAACCATAAGTAAATTATAATGTCTAAAAGTTCAAACATAAATCTTTGTAATAACTAAATGTCTAAAAGTTTAAACATAAATCTTTGTAATAACTAAATGTCTAAAAGTTTAAACATATAATCTAACCTTAACTTAATGAAATACAAGATGATTTGTCAAATGATGGATCAATGTGTTCCCAATGCTTCATACGTTCTACATAAGCTATTTGCCATGTCTTTGCACAATCACTACAAAAGTCTTTCCATTTTTGTGAGGTAGGTGGCAACAGACAATCATACTTCAATTTGATCTGAAAAATAAAATAGTAAACATTAATTTATCTAAACAAGCAAATATTATTATTAAACATTACTATAGATCATAAAACTTACCTGTACCCAATGACTTTCATTGATGAATCCAATTGCTATTAAATGATTAAGAGAATAATCTTTCGATGGTCCTTTATTCAGCGGAAAGAATGTCATATTCAGATTACGCGACAACAATACCAATATGACATTATATCTTGTTGCAATCACGTAACCTAAATCTGGTATAGTCATCCACTTATCTTTTCCTTGAGCACCCAATATAGAAATCATCAACGACTTCTGCACGGTTTCAACGTTGTCATCGAAAACTTTGGAATAAAGGTCTTTATGTAAATTAATCTCTTTCTCCAATTGTGTTCGAACTAAAGGCCAAGATTCTTCTGTCCAACCTAACAAAGCTCTAACGGCGCGATACCCACAATTTCCATCAGGCTCAACATCTATTATGTCCTCGATATACGGATGAATGAATGTAGGAAAATGTATCTTAGATAATTACCTTGCAGGACGCTGTGATGATTGACTTGCAGAACGTTGTGATGATTGACTTGCAGGACACTGTGATGATTGCCTCGCAGAACGCTGTGATGATTGATTTGGTGATCCACGAGATGCATCGACATACTCCCAATATGATGGATCACGAGGACTATCAAATTCTTTTCTCCTTTTAGTACCTCCTTTGGTTTTCACTTTATCAGGTGGTGGAACCATTGTTGTTGTTTGTGGAAATACAAGTTCACACACCTTTGCTCTGAATATCCTTTGACCAACAATATCTTGTTTCTTCATGTATGCCTTCATTGCTTCCAACTCTTCTAAAAAATCATAATCTGATAAAGATTCTTCATCCTCCAATTCTTGCTCAATGCTTAATTTCCTCCAAAAAATATGAATGCTATCTAAGGGAATAACATTACCAGACATCTGCAATTTTGCCAACTCACAAGCACATGGTAATCCATGAGTTGTACTGATTGAGCAACCACATTTTGTTTTGTCAGTACCTACAATCTTCACCCTCTTCAATTGTTTGTTAATAATTTCAAAAAAGTTTCTTGCCACACAATGATGTAATCTCTGATAGAATGGTGAATTATACCCATGCTCCACATCGAGAATAGATTTATGAAAAGTTGATTTGAGGCTACACAATTGGTTCTTCAACATCATATTCACAGCATCCCAACTTTTACACAAGTCTCCCTTACTAGTCTGCAACATGTTTTTCAATGTCCAATGAGCAGACTCCGCTCTACAAATACATTAAATAACACAAATTAAAACAAATCACATAAATCACTAAATCTTTTTTCTAAAACAATACAAATCATTATTTAAAAATACCTGTTGGTTGTTGTGTTCCCTAAATGCATCACTCTGTTAGTTCAAGCCATGACAAATCTTTCTTTGTAAGGTGTCCACCATGAAATTTAACATAATCAACAAAAAGAATAATATTCGCACATACTAGCTCAAAGTGTTGCAAGTGATGATCATACTCCTCCACACTAGCCGAAAATACAATTTTTTTCCATAAATCCATTACTTCATCTTGTCTATCCTTACTCACATATTGTTTGCATCTTGCCCCAACATTTTTTTCAATATGAAAACGACACAACAAATGAATTGAAGTAGGAAATACAACACCAATAGCATTCATCATGGCAAGATCTCTATCCGTCACAATAACTTTAGAAATTAAATTTTCAGATACGAACAATTGTCTTACCTTTTGAAATGCCTAATGAAGTTATCTTGTCGCTCTTGTTCTAAATAGACAAATGCAACCGAAAATGTCAAACCAGTAGATGTCACACCGACAACTTCAAGCAACGGTAACCGATATCTATTTGTTTTGTATGTGCTATCACATATCAAAACAAAATGAAACGTGTTCAACAGCTTTATACAATCAGGATGCGTCCAAAATATATCTCTTAGAACATCTGAATTATCCCGTCTTCTTGTCCAGTGCACATAATTTTCATTTTGTATTAACTTCAACAGATGTTGCACTTCTGTGTACGAACCTCTCAAAGATGATCAATAAGTACTTCTTGCTTTATATATTTGAGTGGAAATTGTGACATTATCTTTATTTTTCTCTTTCAAAGCATTCAAAATGAACCTTGGTGCAAGCTTATACTTTGTCATGTCATTGACAAAATTTTTCTCCTCTTCATTTAGACGCCCCAAATATGAATGACCGTCTAAAGTATTGGCTAAATCGTGATTGTGTGTTCCACAACGAACACTAATTTTCCATCCTTCATCCAAACTCAATCGTATACATCTGAGTTTAAACGGACAGTTTTCCTTGTGAGAACAAGTTACTGTTGATTTTGATTTTGATTTATACCTTCCGCCTATTTCGCATCCCAAAATTAATTTGTCTTTTCTGCCTCTCTTTCCCGTTGCTTTATCTGATCGAATGGTAACAATTAAAATTCCATTTTGCATTCCAATTTTTTTTGCCCATTCAAATACAGCTTCTCGAGAAGGAAATATCTACAAAACATATATTTCAGAATAAAAATACATTAAATTTATCAGTTCTAAATTTAATTATCGGTAAAAATACGTGATCAGTGATAAATTTATCCGTAGAATCTATAGTCGCCGTTGTAGCAGGAACCTCAACTCTACTCATACCTAATTCTAAAAAGTTTACTCTATTTAATTAATAATAATAATAATAATAATAACAATAATACATATTTAAAAAATAAAATAAAAATGATTCAAAATAAAAGCTTTGAAAGTTTCATTTTGAAATGAAACTTTCGAATTAGTTTCGAAACTTTGGTAAATTGAAACTTCTGAAAGCTTTTCGAAAGATTGGCCAGAGTGAAACGTCCGACTGATTTTCGTAACTTTGAGCAAATTTGAAACTTTCGAAGTATATTCGAAACTTTCCTTCCAAGTGAAACCTTCGAAAAGTTTCGCAGGTTTCAGTTTCAACGAAAGTTTCGAAAATGATCTGAAAACACACAAATTTTCACTTCGAATGTTTCAACATCTCAGAAATTTTCGAAATTTTCACAAACATACCTTCGACAATTTGAAAGATTCGACTTATACAATAAAATCATAAAGTTTCGAATTTAAAAAGTGATTGTTAATTTTTTAAAAATAAATTTATAATTGGTAAAAAGGATATTTTAGGAATTTAAAAAAAATGAGGGGTGGGAGGTTTAGGTGTAGGGGTGCATGGTATAAACGTCTAACCAGAAACCAATCACGAACATAGGGAAGTACAAATTGGCCATTTTGTGTTTCCAGCTTATACATCCCAGTACCACAAAACTTTCACAACATTGAACAATTGAAATCACATATGACTAGTAACTCTGGTGCTTATTATAAGAGATAATTGAGTTATAATTTAATTAATAAAAATTGATGTATTTGATATATTATAGACCAAATAAACTATTTTGCGTTGTTATTTTGACTGGAAATATTTTTTTTTTTTTTGAAAATAAATTGACTGGAACTATTTTAGATAATGGATAAACTAAATGACACATACCTTCCTAACTTGTTAACACAATTTATTTTTTGTTAAAGTAAGAAATTAAGGAACTCCAATTCACTCACGAGACTCCTTTGCACACACAATAGAAAAGGACAAAGAAAATCCAGAAATTTTCGTTCTCTATGATACCTCTAATCCTAAAATATTTCCCCAGTACAAAGTCTTATCTGGGCTACAAAATTTTACCAAATTGAATCATCATGCTAATGTGGTGGCATATATGCAATATAACAAACTTGAAATATTTAATATTTACTGCAACAAAAGATGTAATTTTACTAAAAACTCTTTTGATAAAGTATGTACTATTGCCGAACCCAATACCAGAAAAAAGATCTTCTCTAATGTTGCATAATCATTAGGTCTTTGTTGTTGTCAAATGGAACAATTATAACATGTTTGATAAATTAAATAAACCAAGAGCAATGAACGTTAGGCGAGATGGATGAAACACACTCAACTAAGCTTTCAGGAGAATGAAAGCACCATCAAAATGGTGGAGGGTGGAAGGACAAAACTTACAACATTGTTTATTTTTCTGAAAAGTTGAGTTAGTTAGTTGTCGATTTTTTTTGTTTCAAGTTAAATGAGACTTTGACATCTATAATCAAAAGGGGAGTTGAATGATTTTTAAAATTAGAAGACAATTAGTGTCATTTAAAGAGATTTCAAAAAATGACAATGTAATTTGTCGTATATAAAATTTGGAGAGTTTCTACCTTATGAGTCAATTTGATATGTACCAATACATTTGATCTTTAAATTTAATAGTTAAATGAGTTAACTTTTTGAAAAAAAAATTATTTATTATCATTTATATAATTATAATAACTAAAAATTATTTATCAAATCTGTCGGCGAAATAAAAATTAAATTTTTTTCCCTAAATTTTTATTAATCATAATAAAGACTATTGGATATTTTTGCGATAAAATGTAAAAAAATTAGTATAACACTTATAAACAACAAAATGATGTTATTTTTTTCTTCTATGAAATGATCTTTCCTAAAATACTATATTCAACAAATAACTATTTAATGCATAAAAATTATCTTTAATTTATTGATTTATAGAGTAAATGTATCAAAAACAGTTTTGTAAATGTTTCATATCTAAAATTAATCGTGGGGTTAATGATAGAGACATAGCGGAAAAAATCAAATCAATTAATGATGTGTCAAAACACAAAATTCAAGTTAAATTAATTAAATTTCTTTTAAAAAAAGTTAAATTAATTAAATTGATTTAACTTTTTTATGTTCAAGTCCAAACAGATCAATTAGACATTTCTTTATTCCCATATCAATTTTAGGTTATTCAAAATCAATCACCTAGTTAATAGTCATTAAGTGTTTAGTTTAAAGATTTTTTATTTATTAAATAAACTTTCTTTTATGACTAAAAATCTTCTTTTAGTAGTTTGGTCTTTGGTCCGCGCTGTATTTGCATATAGACTTGTGGAAAATTTTACTCTGTACTGTTATATTTAAATTTCTACCCCACATTTTATGTAAACTACTCCTTTTAACTGTTTTTTTTATTTTATTTTTGTAAAATAAATTTTTTACATCACTAAATTCAATTAGAATTCCAAAAAACTTAAAAAAATGATTTTCTAGAACACATGTTTTTTTTAAAATATTTGAACTTTGTACCATAATTTTTTTTTTAAAGTTTTCCGGTTGTTAGAGTTTAAATTCTAAATTCTACCGAAGCACACTTGTGTACTAGAAAAAGGTTTTTCGGTACACAAAAAACAGATTTCCATACCGAAAAATTTGAAAAAAAAATTCTGATACACAAAGACCAAATTTTTTAAAATACATGAATTCTGAAATTTTTTTTTAAGTTTTTCAAAATCAAAATCAAGTTCAATTTAATGTATATAAAAAAAAAATTGAAAAAAAATAAAAAAAACTTGTATAAAATACGGAGACAAGTGAGGATAGATAATAAAGTTTTCAGACTCGTGGCATGCTATGGCCCAAATTAGAGTATGACCCTCACCTTATACAATATATTAAGACTAAGATTGAAATTCAAAAATTAAATATATTCAAATTCAACGATTATACAATCCGTTCTAGAATACAACAACCGCGGACATTTAAGCCAAGCTGTACTCAATATTTTGTTTTCCAAACAATCTAATGTTAATAATTAATATTTATTAATATTATTAATATTTTATTAAAACAAAAATTAAACCTATAATCTTATTAATAATAACTAAATTGTACAAAATATTAATTAGGAGTACAATTCACCAAACACATTAACAAGGCTACAAACCTATACAATAGAAACACAACATTCAAACTATGATCGAGTATGTAATTTCTATTAAAACTCTACTGCAAACAAATATTTATCTCTTATTTAAAAAAAAAAAAAAACAATTCTTTATCTCTACTATATTGGAAAATTGTAAATATGGACTATCTGATGTGTAAATAGAGTAAAAGTTATGATTCTCCACAAGTCTATACTAAGACTATGTGTAACATGAATGAAAGAATTTAAGTCACAAAGTTGGTCCCTACATCATAACAATATAAAACGATAATTTAGTCTCAAATTAGATTTTACATCGAGAGACCTATTTTTTATTTTATCTTTCTTTTTTATTCATTGAAAAAAAATACTCACATCATTTATACTTTGGACGAAGAGCTATACTAGTTTTTACAGTTCTCTGACATTTTATAAAGAGTTGAACTATATTTTTCAAGTACTCTTTCAATTAGAGACATCAATTTACATATGTAAGTGAAGATTTTTACAAAGACCTATTTTCTACTGTCTTTCTTTTTCATTCATTGAAAAAACAAACTGATAACGTTTATACTTGATGGAAGAGTTATACTGGATCATACAGTTCTCTATCATTTTATAAATGATGTGAGTTGAACTATGTTTTTAGAGACATCAATTTACATATGAAAGTGAGGATTTCTCAAAGAAAGTCCCATTTGGAATTAATTTGTGGGCAAATTTTTGTCACTGTGGGATGGGGACGGATATATACTCTCTGCCCAAAATAGTATATATGTTTATAAATATTTTATATGTTATATTTATTTGGCTTTTCACATAATAAATGTATAAATCTTTTTTATATATAATTTTTATAATTGTCACAAAAATCTAAATAATGTCTTAATATTATATTTGTTTAATGGTTGAATTTTCGATTTTTTACTCAATTATTTGATTGAAAATAATTAAAATTTGATTTTTTTTATGTGGATGGAGTCTCCGTGAAGACCGTGGAAATTTGCGAGGTCGGGACAGAGGTAAATAATTCCTTGGGGGCGAGGAATGAAGACGCGGTAGGATGCATTATGGGTGAGATAGACGGAAGAACGGAAGAGTACTCCTTGCCCCGACCCACCCGAATAACATCCCTGTTTTCACTTGATATTTTCTTGTTTTTGATATATTTCCACACATTTATAAGTTTTTTTTCCATAAAAATATCTCTTTTTTATTTACAATTGAGAAATGTAATTATTATTATTTTTTCTCTTATGATATCAATAATTATCATAAAAGTCATTATGAAAAAATAACACGTATTTTTTTATAAATTCATTACTAATACTACTTTTTCATAATGACTAAATTTTATTAGAGGATTTTTTTAATAAGGACTAAGGGTGTAATAATGTTTTTAGCAATGTTGTTCTCCTTTATTACCAAAAAAAATGTTGCTTCCCCTAATCACTAGTTAAACTAAAGACACATAAAGCGCTATGTGAAAGGTGTTCTCTACGTCTCAAATTATAACTCTAAACAAATTTGTTATAAATTATAATCATTTTTATAATATCAATGAAATATTAATATTTTTTTTCTATCATATCAAAGTCTTTACTATTTATCACTCTCTTATTTCAATTCTATTAATTTCCATTTTTCATACCACTAATAAATGCTGTAAAAATAGTAATTTAAAATTTTCTCTAATTTTACATACAAAATTAACTATATATATTTCTTAATTTGTGTGAAATTATCATAGTGATGTATTATTTAGTATAAGGAGAGCATGAGTAAAGGGTCTCGTGACAATAAAATAGTTTTGTCCAATTTTGTTTTAATAAATATGTATATTTTTATATTTAACTACCTTTACAAATATATATTTAACTATCTCATGTATAAATTTATTGGTCCAAAGATTTTTTTTTGTTCGAAAAGAATTTTCTAACAGAAAATATCCTTTAGATTGTCCATAAATATGTCAATGATCACCAATAATTATTCATAAATAGTATATTTATTTTCTGTTTTCTATGAATTACAAGGGAATCACTTTCATTACTAAATCAATACAACACAAATAGTTATTTAATCACTACTATTGTTCCTGCATTATTTCCTTGCATAATATATAAAGTTTGACTTGATAGTTGAAGTAAAATAACAATGAAGTTGAATATTTAAGTGGTCTTATAAGATTCAATTCCCACCTATAGTTTACTAGGACGCACGGTTAGAACAACATCCTCATTATCATCCATTAGCTTCCAAGTAGCATCAAATTGTTGAACCATACCCTTATTCTCCACTACCCTCCATGCATTAGGGACACGATATTCATCTTTTAAACCATCATTACTTTTGTTCACAAGTGCAATGTCACGATTCACCTCCAAATTGAACCCTCCTTTACTTCCTTGTGTTCCCGCAACTCCATGCAAATAAACCTCCAAATTATGTGAACTAACTCCACTCTTCAAGTAATTTGATTTTTTTGTGTCGATTAATAATTCTTCTCCAACTTCCGAATAGCCTAAAAATAAACTAATTGGAACAATATCTGTTTGGTTTCG
The DNA here is from genome assembly GCA_037974295.1 of Cicer cuneatum. NCBI lineage: Eukaryota > Viridiplantae > Streptophyta > Magnoliopsida > Fabales > Fabaceae > Cicer > Cicer cuneatum. Next base: position 17,057,534 of record JBBPBO010000005.1, on the reverse strand, counting down.
AATAAGCAATGCTTGCAAATCTTTGTAGCTAGAGAAAATGTTCCCAAAGCTAGAGTTTCCAACACGAGGTGAGGCAAATGCAAATGTTGTGACTATACATGATTTTTGAGGCTGTTCTTTTGAAATGTTGAATTTATTAGCAACTATATCCACCGAATTTATAATCGCAAGTGCAGCACCTAAGCTGTGTCCGGTTATAGTTATGCTAATTTCTTCATTCTTGTATTGCTCCACAAGTCTTTTAATTTCACTCAGGACCTAGTTTGTATTTTGTCACAAAGTACATATATTAAAAAATAAACTCAACACGTACTAGAAATATTATTGAAAAAGAAAATTAATATGTGTGTAACTTAAGAAATATTTTCTAGTCTTAGTTTTTAAAATGTAAAAATATAAAAAATTAAGTCAACGACGGAAAATCAAAGACGAAAACAAACATGAAATTAATATCTAATATCTTAGAGATATTAATTAGAGATCAATTTAATTTTTATATCTGTATTTATTTTCTTTTGATAATTCAACTTTTTTTCTTGACTTAACTTTTCTTTTTAATAATGAATAGCTTTATTTTCTCTCTCTCTTTTTTTTTTAAAAAATAATTAGCATTAATTAAAAACAATATGACATTTTATCATTTATATATTTGAGATTTTGAGTTATTTAAGACGTAATGATATTAATAAAAAGTATAGATAAAAATATATCATGATATCATGTCTTAAATAACTCAAATATATTTCATCAAAAAAATAAAATCAACTCAAAATATATAAATAATGAGATCCAAGAGGATGCTGACATAAATTATGAAGGGCCAAAGATAAAATAAAATCTTTTTTAAATAAAAACAATTTTTACTTAATTATATAAAATCTAAATAGAAACACCAAAAAATAGTGACAACAAATATTTATGAAAGTTAAGCTTGACCAAATTTTAAAGAGTAAAATTACTCTATAATTGACTTTGTAACAGAATAACAATGTCTTTTTCAATGTAAACAGTTAAATTAATTATTTGTAACAATTTTCTTTATTAACAAAACTCTCTCTACATAGTTGTTTACCTTAGAGATTAAAAGAGACAAAATAAAATGAATATCAATCAAGTGATAATCTTGACTTTCCTATTTCTACTAAAATGAGATTTGATTGTACGTAAAAGTATTTATATAAATACCTGATTTCTGGCACTAGAATTAGCAGATTGAAAACCAGGGTTATCTGAAGTATAAAGAGAGTAAAAACCATTATGTATTTGAACAGGAGATTGAGGACCAAATATTAATGGAGCAGAATCCAAATGAAAATGAAAATCTTTAATCCATTCAGATCCTTGAATTGTTCCTCTCCAAGCAACAACTATGTCTCTCCTACCTAATGACAATTTACCTTCATCAGTAGCAACAGCAACATAACCAATCCAATTTGATTCAATACTCCAAGCATCTTTTGAAAGTATTGACCTCAAAAGAAATGATTCACTATCACTTGCTTTTGATGTTGCATATATAAATTTGGTTATTGAATATTTGAAAGGATTCCCTTTTTCCAAATTAACTTTGGAAAATAAATCTTTTTTTGAATATAGGCAATTGCCTGCATATTTTGATGCTTTTTCTGAGTTGAAAGCATCATATGTGGATTGAGCAAGTTGTCCATAGTGTAGTAAGTATTTGCGAAGGTCAATGTTCAGAGGATCTAATAGACCTTTCCATTTACTTTCCCCACTAAGTTCTCTCCATTTTCTTGCTATGCTACCCATTTACTTTCTCAATATCTATATCATGCCTAGGCTTCTTGCAATTACTTAGTTTATATACACACATTCATCACGTACCTACCCATTAATTAAACTTTTGTTAATTGGGATTGACAACTTTTTTTTATCTAGGGGTTGAGTCAAGGGTTTGAAGGAGTTATACCAAGCAAAAGAGATCTAATCAGTTTAATATTGGATTTACACTTAGTATGATTTTTTTTTTATCTTGACAGAAAATTAACTTTCATTTAAATACTAACACGAGAATATTACAATTAAATTAATCATAGAGTGATACATTTTCAATCCATATATTGGAATTAACTATATAATAAATTATCTATATATTAATGATATACTGTTGCTACGTGCCTCCGGACTTCCGATCATTCAAAACTTGGGAGATGAGAAAATAATAAAATTCAACTATAAAATACTAAACAAAGAATGTAGTACCATTTGTTATTAAAAAGTATTTTATCTATTTATTAATAAATTGAGTATCGCGCAAGCAAATACAAAGTATAATCCCTCAAGTCAAATTAGGGATAAAAAAATCCATAATCGCATTTATTTACGGATAAAATATGTGAGGAGCAGTTTAATTGATATCACATATAAAATAAATAAATATTTTAATTATGTATTAGTCAATGAACACACATGTAAATGTAATGATATTTGTACCCGCAAATATCTATATATGCTAATAAGTTCATTAAATTACTAAATTTTATTTGTGTTAATGTATATATTGATAGGTTTTATGATACATTTTTTTATACGTTTTGATATAATATGTGTTAGTTTTTAATATTTTTATGTATTATTATTTTTTTGAGATGACAATAGAAGAGGAAATATTTTTCATAATTACAAAAAAAAAAATTGTGCTTAAATAATTTCTTTATTTGAAAGATAATACTTGTGAGAATCCCCTAATATTTGTTGATACTTAAAAATCCGTTTACAAATATAAATTTATATAGCAAAAATATAATTTTTTTTCTACCAAATAACAACTATGTGTGTTCATACATATCCACCTGTCATCCCAAGTCAAATAAGCCACGAGGACAAAAACAAATTCCTATAAAATGTTATCTTTGCTTCATATTCAAATTCAGAAATCACTATTCAAATTGTACAACTAGTCGATGCTAGAATATTAGCTAGAATGGAATTGGTCTCATCTTTAATAACGTATATGGATATGACAATTCCTTTCTTAAAAATGACGTTATCCTATACACGATCTTACTAATTTAATCCGTAAATTCTAACATTATTTGTACTTAGCAGAAAAAGGGCAATAATATATTTGTTTATCTGTTTTTCTATTGTGTTTCATTGTATATATATTTTATTTTACAATATGTGTTTTATTTTAATTTATTTGTTTCAGTTTTATAATAGTAATGTTATTTAAATCTATCTAAATTTTGGTGTTAATATTCACGTTTTATGTTTCGAAATTTAAGTTTTGAAAATATTGTGTTGTTAAGGAGTTTTCTATTATAAGAAGTCAACTTTTGCAAAACATTTTTAAGACCTAGGCACATATGTTAATTTAGGGAATCTAAAATAATGTATCTATAATTTATTCTTTATATTTATTTATTTGTATTAGTAGAATACATCTATCTAAAATAATAAAAATTCAAAGTGGCTAAAACAAAAAATATAAATATGTGGACAAACACACAACACTTAGATTATTAACATACAATATCAAAATGTCTACAAATGAAAAAAAATTAAAGTATTTGAAATACTTATATCTCCAGATCTCTAACGTTAATGAAATCAAAGTTATTGAATGAATCTATAAATTTGAAACTAATATATCAATCTCTGAACCAAATAAATACAGTAACAAAACAAGAAAATAAACAATACTACACTAATACGACGAATAAAACAATGTAGTGCTCAAACAACGAAATTACCAACAAAAGAGAAAAGAAAACTACATTTATATAAAAATCAAAATCTAAAGAATGATTTAAAAGAAAAATTTCAAACAAAAATAATAATCTTGAACTAACCATTTCCAATGGATGAATAAGAAGAGAGGCGGAAACTTCCATTTATTATTTTCTTTGAATAAGACTTCCATTTATTATTAATTAGTAACATGTATGATAGTGATTGTACATGCGACTTAATTATAGGAGACGACCTCGTTGTCCTGTCTTATTTTACTTGATTGATTTTTTGTTTGTCACAATTTATCCATAAAGGTCTTTATTTGTCTTTTTTAAAGCAATTTTGTCTTCTTTAGAAAGAAATTATACCACCCCGTCTTGTCCAATTGAAGAAAAAAATTCGTCTATCAACTTTATATCTATTAACGTTTGTTTTTAAGTAAAAATAATAAAATAAATATAATAATGTGTGGGATGTTTTTTAAACTTTAATCCAAAATTATTTTATTTTAAAATAATAATAATAAAATGAAAAATTAAAATAAATAAATATAAATGAGATTTTTTGGTCTAATTAGAATAATTTTCAATTGATTAACTTTGGGTTTGTCATATAAAGGAAGTTTCCAAAAGGAATTCTTTTAATTAGTATTATGGAGGATATCATTTTCAAAAATATAATGAATGATTTTTGTTTACAAACTACTTAAATGAAATAATTAATTAAATTGTTTTGTATTTAGTGGAATGATTTCAAATTGATTTATTAATATTGTATTATGCGAGCCTTAGTTTCTTTCTTGAAGGAGATCCCATGAAACAAAACATTGCTTCCGCTAAAAAGTGGTCCATTATTTCAATTTTGTTCGACTAATTAAAAATAACTAAAAAAAAGTAATAATATGTTTAATAAATATTTTACAATTATTATAAAATCTAAAAAAATCAGTGTTCTCAATTAACACAAAAAATAAAATAATATATATATATATAATTCTTTTGACAATCATTCCAATGTGCAGATGTATATTGGACAATACATTCTTTGCCATTGGTTTTTTGTTTAAGAATACCACCATATCCTATGTCGGATGCATCTGTTTCTACGATTTTTTGAGCTGATGGATCAGCTAAATGAAAGCAAGGTATTTCTTTAACTTGCATTTTGATTATTTTGACTATTCTAGTATGTTCTTCTGTCCATGCGACAGGGTTTTTTCTAAACCTATCATGGGGTTTTGCAATTCTATTAATATTTGGACAGAAATCTAACACATAGTTTAGACTTCCTCAGAGTCTTTGTAATTGTGTTTTATCAATGATTTTGTCAGGAAACTTATCTGCGAAGGCTAGTGATCTTTCAATAGGAGTGATCGTTCTTGAGATATATAGTGTCCTAAAAATTGAATTTTTGTTTGGAAAAGAGAAATTTTTGATTTTGAAACAACCAGTCCGTTTTTCTTGGCGACTATGAAGAATGTTTTGAGGTGTTTGAAATGTTCTTCAATAGTTGCCGAAAAAATTAAGACATCATCAATATAGACAATGCAAAATTTTGAAAATGGATTAAAAATGTCATTCATTATTCTTTGGAATTCTAATGGGGCATTTTTTAATCCGAAGGGCATGACTTTCCATTCGTATTGACCAAAGGGAACAGTGAATGCGGTTTTGTATCAGTATTTTGGATCAATTTGTATTTGCCAAAATCCTGATTTCATGTCGAATTTTGAAAATACAAGTGCAGAATGTAGTTTCTGCAAAAGATCTTTTTTATTTGGGATCGGGTATCGAATCCACTTTAATGCTTTGTTTAATGGTTTGTAATTTATGACTAGCCTTGGTGTACCCCTTTCAATTTCAGAGTTTTTATTAACATAAAAAGCTGAGCAACTCCAAGGAGATCTAGATTTCGTTATTAGACCTTTTTGTTGTAAATCTTGAACTTCTTTTTTACAATGCTCTTCTAGTTCACGATCCATTTGAATTGGTCTTGCTTTTGTTGGGATTTGCTTTTCAGAAAAATCATTTTCATATAGTAAATCTACCATGTGTTGTTTTCTATTCCAAAAAGCATTTGGTATATTTGAACAGATTTCGTTCTCAATTTCTTTTTGGAGGTCTGAAATCTTTTGTTTTATGAAAATTGTTTGTAATTGTTGTTCTATTTTGAAAAAAGAAACATCTTGTTTAAGAAAACATAAATGTTTTTCTTTTCCCTGAATTAAACAATTTAATTCACTTTTGTAGATTGAACAAGCCTTTTAAAATATTTAAATTCCTTGTTCTGGGTTTTTCAATGAAAGAGAAAATGATTTTACTTTCTTTTGTTTTGAAAGAAATATTATCATAATTAACATAATAGGGGGTTATCATATTGATAAAAGGTGTCCCTAAAATGATACTATGAGTTATATTTTCTAATAATACAAAAGGAGTTTTGATGGAAACACTTCCATTTGTAATGGAGGCTTCAGTTTTGTTTCTAATAATCATGTTGAAGTTATTAGCTGCAACAAGTTTTTCATTAGATTTTTGTAAAAATCTGTTTGGTACAATGCTACTTTTTAAGCAGTTGAGGTTTGCTCCTGTATCAAAAAGTGCGATTGCTTCAATTTTGAAATCTTCGGATAAAACTAAAGTGGTTTTTATCAAATATTTTCTTGTCGTTAGTGCTCTTAGAACAAACAAGAAATCTTTTGGGATTTTTTCTAAATTTTCAATTTTATTTTCCTCATTTTCTTCTTCCTCGTGTTCTGTTTCCGAAGAACTTTGTTCCTGTAATTTGGATATGAGATTTTGAAGAATATTTGAATCAATTTCTTGTTTTTGTTTTAGTGTTTTTAATTCATGTTTCACAATTTTAATTTCTTCTTGAAGTGATTGGATTGTGATATGAGCTTGCGATTTTGTTTTTGTTCTTAAGATGTTTGTTAAATCATAGGCAGATTTGGGAAGTAATTTTGACGAAGATGTTGAAGGTTGACTTTGTTTTGGTTCGGAAGTATTTAATAATTTTTCTATTATTTCTTTTTGTAGTTTGGTATCTTCAACTTTGTTTATTATATTAAGAATCAATTATTGATCTTTTGTCAAAACATTTATTGATTTTAAACTAGATTCTGATTCACTAGGAGACTCTGAGTTACCTATGTCATCAATTTGTAAAGGTATATCTTTTTCTGATAACCCTATTTCAGAATCTGTTTCATTTTCAGAGGTTTCTAGGAGTATTGCCTCAATTTTTTGAATCATATCCTCATTTATTTGTAGTTCGTGAAGTTTTCTGTTTTTTCTACAATGTTTGGAAATGTGTCCTGGTTGGCCACATTTATAACAAGTTACTTGCTTTGTATTTTTTTGTTGAAATTTTCTTTCAAAAGGTTTTCTTTCAGAAGTTTTTCTTTGTTTGTAATGTTTTTGAGGTCTATAAGTTTTGTAAAATTCTTGGTTGTTTGGTTTTGAGGAAAACTTTCTGTGAGGTTTTTTGTATGTTTTTGAACAAGATCCTCCACAATCTTTTGAAACATTTGTTGTGGGGAGTTCAAATTGTTTGCAAAACGATCATAGTTCTAATCTTGTTCGTTTCATTTCCCATTTTAAATGTTTTTGAAGTTTTAAATCTTAATAGATTTTTAAACCTTCCTTTTGGGTGAAACTTACCAATTCTCCATAAGTCAATTGATTATATGGAATTTGGTTTGTTGAGTAAATTTCTTTGATTTTGTTCCTTACCTTTTCTCCTAAAAGAGTTGGGAGTCCTGCAAGGAATTTTTCTTTCCAAAAGGGTTGGTTTGAGTCTTCTCTAAGCATAACCCTAGTTAAGAAAGTATTTTTGTAGTTTTGGAACTCAGATAGCTTTTTGCATCTAAGGTTTGATAGGAGTTCGGCATTTTTATCCTTTAAGTGCGATGGGTCACCTATGAAGTGCAAACTAATGGTATGAATCAGTGTTGCAACTGCATCAGGGATTGAGTTTCCAATTTCGTCGAGGATGGGAATTCCTTCCTCTGTGGTTTGGATTGCACTTTAAATTTCTAATTGTTGGTTTGGTGTAAGATGATGATCCCACCATCCCTTGAGTTGGCCTAAAAATCCTGCAATTAGGAGTTCAGCAATGGCCTTTTCAGGGGTATTAGCTTGGGTTTTGTAGGCATTTGACGCCATAGTCATCTGTTGAAGAAGACTAAGGATATTATATTCAGACATACCATCTATGTTCCATTCATAGACAGTATTGGCATTAAATTTTGATTGAGAAAGGACGTTTGGTCTATTCTCAATGCATAGGTCTGGTGCCGTAACCATAGCTAAGGGTTGACCTTGTTGCCTCTGGAGTCCGCACAAATGTTGGTTTTGTTCTTTTTCACTCTCAGACACTTGGTCTAGAGTTGTAATTGTTTTTTCTAGGGTATCTTTTGCTACCAATGGTGAAGAGGTAGAAGATTGTTCTATCCTACTAAGTTGGTCTCGTAGGGCTTGAGTAAATTCTGTTTTCCCTTCTCTAAACAGCTTTTGGCTTGTTTTTGAGATCTGGAATGGCTTAAAAACTGGGTTTTTAAGTTTTAATTCTATTGTTTCAGGAGTTGAAACATTGTTTGTAGTTTGGTGTTCCTCTATTTTAGTCAATTGCTTTGCAATTGTACTAAGATGAACATTTGTAAAGTTGTTTTGTTGCATGATATTTTGAAAATCTTTGTCTGGGCTGTCACTAGGGATTTTGTAAGGTGCAGCCTCTATTGTTAGGCCTGGTATTGGTATTTTGATCTGTCTTAATGGTGGATGTTCAGATTGTATTTTCCTTCCATTGACATTTCCCATTCTACAACTTTGTTTCTAGTTGTTACGGGATTTACAGAGTTTTGGTTTTGTTTGAATGAATATGAAATTTGATTATTTGATACATATATTTCAAACAATTCAAAGAATGAAATATGTACTTTGTTTTGTAAAACAAATTCATAAAATTTATTCTGAATTTCTTTTCTTTGTTCTATGAAATTTTTGAAGAACCATGTTCTTTTTCTAGTATTTTTTGAATTATAAAATTCATCATGAAGTGATTTCTTATCAACCTCAAATTCTTTATCTATGACGTTTAATTCGTTAATAACATTTTTAGTTATTGCAGAAAAAGACGGTAAAGTTGGTGGAGAAATGTTTGGTAAATTATTTTGTTGTTCCTCGTCAACAGTTTGAGATGTTGTATAGATCTGATGAGGAATACTTGTTGAATAGTCAACGTTTTGGAAAGAAGCTCCTGGAATGCTTGAACAAGAGAATTTGGGTTTTGAAATTTTTTTTATTTTGTTGAGTTTTGAAGTTAGATCCACTGTATTGCTGGAAGATCCAACATCAGAATATCTGGCAATGGAAATTCTTGTAAAACTTAGTTTTACCTTTCCATCAATATATTGGATAATATATATAAAAAGATTTGTGTACTATAACACGTTTTCCGTTCCTTCTTTTCATGTTGTTTCATAGTGGACACTCTTTTGGCTTGTTTATAAACCTGCTACAAACCAGTTTCTTTGCTTTTTTTATTTTCGTTTTTAGCTTAATGAAATTATTATTTGTATACTTGTGCATTCAAAATCTGATATTGTTTAATATTTGCTACAAAAAATGCAAAATCCATACCATAGTTTTTATCTCACAGACACAAAAATTCAATCTTATAATCTATAAATTAAGACAAAAATCAGTTCCGAATAGATAAATGAGTTTTATTTTTCAAAAGAGAAGGAAATAAAATAAAGAGATAAATTTTTTTTAAAAGAGAGATTTATGACAAAAAAAAAAGAAATTGAATAGAAAAACAATAATCTAATCTCATCATCAAAATCATAAATTATATGACTTCAAAACCAAAAAAAAAAATAAAAAATAAAAAATAAAAAACGAGAAACGGATGTCATTACCATTATTTGAAAGATATAAATTTTATTTTGATTGTGTGAGTGGTGTTTTGGTTGAGATCCTTTTTTTTTTGTGGTTTTTGTAGAAGTTTGGTTAAAATCCCGTGCTTTGTTTTCTTTTTACTTAACATCTTCTATTTTTTGTTTGATTTTTTTTACTATTGGCGTATTGCTATTCTTACGGGCGTGATTGACTTATATTGTTGGCGTGATTGACTCATATTGCTGGCGTGACTGACCCCTATTTTCTTACTGTTGCTATCTCTATTTTTTTGGTGTGATGTGATTAAACGGCTATGCTCACTTCCCCGTTACTTTTTAATTAAATAACAATAAACATCGTTACTTTCATTGGTGAGTAGTGTTAACTGATTTTTTCTTTTTGATTTTAGATTGTGCTATTTAATATTAAAATGAGTTTTGCTTCCATCATTTATTTAATTAAAAAGTATTTTGAAAGAAACTCACACTTATAAATAGTATTTTTAGTTTTATTATTAAAATGTGTTTTTGTTTTTTAACAGATCAAGTTACAAGTCCTTACATTTCTTTTGCTGTTATTTTATTTATGTGTTCATTACTGATTTTATTTCGTAGAATGTTTAAACTTATTTAATATTTAGCATCAATTTTTAATTCTTAAAAAGAAAACAAATATAAAATTATAATCAAATATTGAAGGGTTAATTAGATGTGACATTCGTTAACCTTTGAGTTGTTAGGACGTAAGTTGTGACGACTTGATAGTTCTAAAACTCATCTTCACAAATAAATTAGTTTAAAGTGGTTATTTAGATGTAATATCATTTTTAATCTTTGAGTTGTTATAACACAAGTTATACTGGAAATTTTAAAACTTATATTTATAGCCAAAAATAATAAAATATTCTTGAATGGATTAAATTAGATGTGACATCTTTTTTACTCTTTGAGTTTTGAGACAAGAATTGTACAACTTGATAGTTCTAAAATTCGCATTTCAAAATAATTATTCAAATAAGATATACTTATTTTTTTTGTCAAAACAATTTCTTTTTCTATCAACAACAAAACAAATTTTCTTTAAAAATAGTTAACACATCCGCATTTTCTACCGAAGAATTATGTAGTTTTGATTTATTCATCGCACCAGGAAATACGTAGCAGCAAGATCACACTTTTGTCAAGCACAATAATAAAAATTTATTTTCTTTTCCTCTTTTTTTTAAACACACTTTTTTATTTCAAAAAACTCATTTATAAAAAAATATTTATATTCATATTTAATAATAAAGAGAAATAAATATATTTAAGTTAATATTAATTTTGCACAATTAATTATAGGTAACCGTATTGTAACGGATGTCGTAGAGTGCCAATACCTTCCATATATATAATTGACTCCCGAACTCAAAATTTAATTTCAAAGACCATTTTTTTTTATTTTTCTATTTTTAAGGATTTTTCAATATTTTTTCTATTTTAAAATAAATTTCGATAGTAACTCTATTAAATTCGAAAAACACTCAAAAATTAAGTCGTGCATCTTCTAATTGTTTGATTATTTGACAAGTCTATAATTGTCTTTGATTTTTTTTTAATAAATAAATGTTAGTAAATTAATTGTTATAAAGGTTTTCCCGCGTATTGTTGTATCTATGCCCCATCTTGCACAAATTGAAAATCTTCTAGCACTACAAGAGCTTTATACACAGTAACTATTTATGGGCATCACATTCTTTGGCCATAAGAAAACAGGAACTTAGCAATGAGAGAATGAGGGTTAGTTAAGATTCTCCAACATCTTTGCCCTCCCACTAAAATCTACTAACCATGATATCAAGTTGGGCCACAAAAGCTTTTTGAATAGGAAAACTCCCATGTTGTAGAGGATGACTTAGACAATGAGTTTAGAGTATAATAGCCATACATTAACCAAAACCGGTCTTTGGAATTTACGCGCCATGAGTGAATAAAAAAATAATTCTTTATAATTATTTAAATATTCTTTTAATTTTTATTATAAAATTCTTAATAATTCAATTGTAGTTAATATTTTCAAAGAATCATTTTCATTTTTTGTCAGAAAAATGAATAGAAATTGAAACAAGATATGTATAAGATGTGTATACATTGAGAAAAACAACTAAATGTCTTCAAGTAATTCAATGGTATATAATATTTTATTTCAATTGTTCAAACATATCTAATAATTTCTAATTCTTCAAACAAAATTTCACCATCAATATTAGAAGAATGGTCACATTTTTGCAAGTGCCGAGATGTTTACATCATATTTTTATTTAAGTTATTAAAGAATAATCTAACCTTTAATATTAAGTAATTTGAAGTCATGAGCGGTCGCTCATCTCAACTACCTTTAGGATCATTACTAAAATTAACGATGGATAAATATTTTATATTGTTATTCAATAAAAAACAATATTTTTTTATGTCATACATCCATTTTAAAATATCCTTTCAAAAATTAAATGGTAACGATAAATATTTTTGTTAAATGTTTATTTAAAATTATTTTACATTGCTCGTGTATATCCTTTAAATCTTTATTACAAGGCTAAAAATATTTTTCAATATATTTTTTTTTTAAAACATAAAGATGCATTTTTAACCCTTAAATTTTACAATTTTAACCCCTATTTCATTTTATATTTAAAAAATAAATGAGCTGACAATTTTATTTTAAAAAGAAAAATGCTGAAGATTACAAATAAGCTTGGCAAGAATGAAAGCAAGATCCAATTTCATTGGTTACTCACCTATTATTTGCGCTAAAAATGGAAATGTTTCAAGTTTTATTTTCAAAAAGTGCCATGTACCCATTCTTGCATTTGGTTGCGTCACTTCTTGCTGCTATATAGCATAAAATGAGTTTAAGTAATGATTAAAAAAATCTATATCAATGTCGACTAAATCAAAATTAAGAGGGATAAACTTTTGTATAAAGGGATAAAGTGAAGGATTTAAAATTACAATTTTTAATTTGAAAAATCAAAATCCCCAAATTTTAAAATTTAAGAGATCAAAAGTATATTTTAACCTTAATATTATTATTGACTTTTCAAAAATTAATTTCATATTTTAATTTTATGTACTCTCTCACCACTTAATCCCAATTCACATAACATTTCAAATTGAGGAAAAACTCTAGCCTTCTATAAATACAAACGTTCAATTGGTTTGAAGTAACCGTTGAAAGAGTAAAAATACTTCAAACTTTAAAGAAAGAGAAAAAAATATTAACTTAATTAACAAACTAACATCTATTTATAAAACATGGGCTAAATAGTATCAATGATCCCTTAACTTAATTTCAGTTAACGTTTTAGTCTTTTATCTTCTTTTTTTCTCGATTTAGTCATTTATTTTAATTTTAAGTAACAATTTGATCATTTATGTTTTAACATGTCAACAATATTATCCTTTTTTTTTTTTACAAAAATTCAAAAAACTCATCAAAATTTTCAACCAAAACCCATAAAATTAATTATATTCTTTAATATAATACAAATTTCATCAAATTCGTAACTCAAATCTTCAAATAAACCCATACAAAAATTTTATTCTTTATTTGATATTGTTAGAAATGAAAATATAAGTTTATTTGAAGATTTGAGTTTTGAATTTGATGAAATTTGTATTATATTGAAGAATATAAATAATTTTATGAGTTTTTGTTGAAAATTTTGATGAATTTTTTGAATTTTTGTAAAAAAAAAAGATAACATTGTTGACATTTTAAAACATAAAAGATTAAATTGTTACTTAAAATTAAAATAAAGGATCAAATCGGAAAAAAAAAAGATAAAGGACTAAAACATTAATTGAAATTAAGTTAAAGGACCACGGAAGTTATTTAGCCTAAAAAATAAAATAAAAAATTGTTTGCTTTGTAAAAAAAAGCTTTCGGCTTTCCATAAATCTCACAAAAGCACTTTTGGGATGTTTGTGCTTAACTACTTATTGCTTCTCACACGTGTTGTAGGCCATACGATTTGGAATTTAGTTAAACGTAATCGCCGTCTAACCCATTTATTAATAAGTCAAATGGATAATATTGAACATCCATTGTCAAAACCCATTTGTATTCGCCACTCATATAATCCATCGATTTAGTTCTTTACATGCTGGTTTATTTGGACTATACACTTAAATTAAAAGGTATACTAGTAGCACATATTTAAATTCTTGATCATAATTTAATATTGACAAAATTTTCACACACTAAATATAGATAATCGGAGTTGTACTTGTTTGAAATTATTTACTCTCCATCCTCCAACATAACAAATGAATCTGCAACTTTTTACCGTATAAATTGCGTTTATCGAAAATATTTCATAACAGATAGTAGATCAGCACTTGCATTTCATGACATCAAATAACGAGTGCAATAGGGCCAAATATTATACGCATGCATTTACATTCTATCTTTTTTTAATAAATTAAATATGTAATCTTTTGTGTATTTGACTTTTAATTTGATATGCTAATGTGGTTTCCACTAACTCCCCATCAATATAATCCAAGAAAACGTACATAAAAGCTTAATTAAAGGATCAAAATAGTTCCCTTTGGACAATTTAATTTTGTCGTTTAACAAGTTATATTAGTTATTAATTATGCTTCCTCTATTTTTAACATGTTTAAGAACTAAGTAGGTTGTGTACAGACATACGCCATCAATAATGGTGATGCTTTCTTTAATAAATACTAGATAAGCAACCTGGCTGCATCGTCATTTTCTTTTTTCTTTTTTTTGTTTTTCCGGTATAAGCAGGATTATTTGTAGTGCATTTTGGAATTATTTTGAGGGAAAAATTCATTTGATTTAAAGATAGAATTATATGCTATTGTATTTTTTAGTTTCGAAAAACTATTTCAAAATAAATTTATGTCACTAAAAATATTACTGGGTCGAGTCACAGACTAGATTGTTCTCTTTAAGACGTTTCACGACAATGCCTAAATTGTGCATGACAGACTATCAACCACAAAGTCTCTAAGATAAACAACTCAAACAAACTGTATCGAAGTTCTACTACACCGTAGAAAACCGTTCTAGAATTATACCCTTAATATGGCAGTTAAAGTCACTCTCAATATGACGGTTAAAAACACTCTCAATATGGTGGTTAAAGTCACTCATAATATGGTACTATGACCACTCATAAATCAAAAGAACTTCGGCACACACAACAAAAAGGCTAAAAAATGACTAGTATTAGGACCACTCAAAATCAAAGGGACTACGACATAAACCGCTCTAAAACGACAATGGTATTATGACCACTAAAAAATCGAAGAGACTACGATATAAAAACTGCTCTAAAAGAAAGTGGTATTAGAACCAATAAAACTCTAAGGGAGAGTAAGAAATGGGATAAGTGGCTCAGAAATATATCGAGCATAATTGAAAAGGGAGAAAAGATAAAGTTGGAAAATGCATCTAACTTTGATGTGCTTTTCACAAGAGTTTGAAACTCATTATATAGTGATGGAAGCAAACTCACATATGTTTTCTATCAAATGTGAGACTTTAGTATTTATAAAGTTGAAAACTACTCAATATATGAGATTTTTCAAATGTGGGACTTTAACAATTTTTAAATTCACACACTAACATACTCTCTATGTTCCAACAACCACTTGAATTAAAAAAAATGTTTCTGAAGTAGCGTCAAACGCTTCTATAAGATTTTGCATAGTAAGTGAGACTCAGATTCAACAAGAGTGACTCGTAGTCTTGAACTCTATCTCTGACATCAAACCCACACACAACCTTTTCATATGGTGTATTCTCAAAAGCTCGTGCATTAATGGCCCTGCATGTTTATCCCAGTATAGTGAACGCTCTAGAAATTCTGCACATAAGTAAGTATATCAAGAGTACTCATGTAGCTAGGTACTGTTAAGACAAACTCTCAAAATTAATGTTTTGATGAAAACAAACAAAGGTTAATTAAAGATTGTTTAATTATGATTCTAAATGTATTATTAATTTAATCTGTGCTTTTGAGTGTTCTAAATCAAAGACAGGTTTCAAAAGAATCAAAGAAAACAACAGCAGAAAAACATTCTCCACATTCTGGAAAACAGAGAATGTTTGCCAGACCACGACACGATAAAGACCAAACTTTCTCCAACACTTAATTGAAGTTGTTGGCTCTGGAAGTTACATGGATATGATCACTATATGGCAGAGAACACATAAGATCTATTCAATTCAAGAAGTCGTTCAAATTGAGAAAGAATAAGGCTCTCAAAGATGCATGTCCAGACAGTCCTAGAACTGGCTGTCAATAATGTTAAAACAGTCTTGAAGTCAAGACAGTTTCCAGTATGGCCTAAAAAAACATCCAGATTGATCATCAGTCTCCAGGATACTTAAAGTACAAAGGTCTAGAATGATCATCAATCTCCAGGCAGTTTTAGAAACTTCAGTACAAGCTTCTTACTTCAAGCTTTCGTGATTGTTTTCAATCTGTTTTTACTGATCCAAAGCTTCAGATCAAGCCAGCAAAATTGCCACTTATCAGAAGCTTCAGAAGATCATTAACAACTCAAGAAAGATTGATCCAAAACGCATTACAGCTCAAGACTGATTAGAAGAATAAAAGGATTATTTTTAATTAGAAATAAAGTCACTAGACCAGTCTGACACAAGGCCTTTACAACGGCTATATTGGCCTTCATTCACTGCTTTCAAGCCTATAAAAGGAAGGCCACAACTCAAGGAAAAATAAGAAGTTCAAGTGCTAACACAGCTATTATAATCATTCACATTCATACTTGAAGTTCTGAAAATCACTTACAGAATCAGTTTTTAGTTAAATTGTTTTACTTTGATATATATTCTGATTTATCTGTAAAGAATCGAATCTCAAACAAGAGTTGAGAATTCACAGATTCTAAACAAAATCAATCTCATCATCATTGTAAACTCAAACTATAAGAGTAAAAGATAGTTTGGGTAGATTGTAAGAAATCCTATCAAGATTGATAGGTGATTTGGTTAAACTTTTTCTGGGTAGGAATTAGTTTAAGTTCTGAAAACAAAAGATCAAGGTCGATCTAGACTAGGTGCTGTAAAACCAAGAAGGTTCTTGTTTTAAACACTTAGTGGAAAATCTCACTTCGTGAGGACTGGATGTAGCCCAAGTTTGGGTGAACCAGGATATATCTGCGTGTGGTATTTCTTATCCCTAACCTCCTTATCAAGTTTGATTGTTTTTAAGATTGAAATACAAAATCGTTTTTCTGTTTTACATACTAAACTGAACGTTCTCCGTTTTCTAATAAAACCAAGAACGTTCTCTGTTTTTCTGCTTCCTTAACCAAGAACTTTCTTGAGCTTAAAACTGAGGTTTTTCTGGAAATTTTAAAAAGGGAGATTTACAATTCAAATCCCCTTCCTTGTAAATCAATTTTGCTACTTCAGGTACTCCACTCCACATGGAGTATAGATGTCATTAAAAGTTTCTATTATCTCATCTTATCATCGCTTCAGGAATCATGCTTCTCTGATATATAATAGCATGTTCATCTCATATCACTTCATGACTTGTTATTACCCATTGAACCTAATTCTTGGGATCTCCAGTCTTTTAGGCCGGGTTATCATCATGAGCGACTCTATAGGCATTAGTCTCATCTTTTTGGATGTATTTAGGACCTGTTAAATTCTCATCAGTGTGTACATGATCCACTATAACAACTTCTTTAGAAAGTAACTCTCTAACCGTGTTGTGCTTACGACGTATTTGTCGTCTCTTACCGTTGTAATAACGATTCTCAATCTTTGCAATAGCCGCAGTACTATCGCAATGGATCAACAAAGCTGACATAATTTTTTCCCATAAAGGGATCTCAGCTAGCAAACATCTCAATCAACTCGCTTCTTCACTAATACTAGCTAGTGCTATCATTTTAGATTCCATAGTGGATTGAACCAATATTGTCTGTTCTTCGATTTCCAAGATACATCACCACTGATTATACTAAAAATATAGCCACTAGTTGCTTTGGAGTCATTTGATAAAATGTTCCAATCAACATCATTGTATCCTTAAAGGACAATAGGAAATCTTTGATAATGTAATCCAAGACTCATGGTTTTTTTTAGGTATCTCATGACTCTTTCGATAGCGTGCCAATGTTCCATATTAAGTCTACTGGTAAACCTGCACAATAGTCCCACATCGTAGGCAATGTTGGGTCTAGTATAGTCGGTGGCATACTTGAGGTTGTCAATGATGCTCGCATATGCAGTTGTTTAACACCTTTACCAGTGTTCTTGAAAAATTTCACACTTGGATCATATGGTGTGCAAACAAGTTCGCAGTCAAATTATTTGTATTTCTTTATGATTTTTCCAACATAGTAAGACTTATCCAAAGAAATTCCATTTTCTGACCTAGTAATCTTGATTCCAAGGATTACACTAGCTTCTTCTGTAAGAACAGAGTTGCACCTAAGAGGGGGGGTGAATTAGGTGTTGGACAATTTTTCTGTTTTAGAGATCAGAAGATTGTTAAAGGACTGTTTTAACTTTGTTTCAAATATTTGCTGTGTTTGTAAATGAAAGCAGTAAATGGCAGAAGATAAAAACACACAGAAGATTTATCCTGGTTCCCCTTACAACCAAGGGTACGTCCAGTCCTCTTGCACACCACAAGAGATTTTCCACTTTGTATGAATATGTTACAAGTCTAACCCTAAGACTAAGTTACAGATTCACAAACACTTAACAGAAGATAGTACACCACTATTTCTGTTAACACAACTTGAAGAATCTACACTAAATCCTTCAAGTGATACAATGATTTTGTAATGATGTTCTTGACTAAGAACAAGGTTATAATACTGAGTATTTGATACTTAATCAATCACACTTCCAAGTACAACTGAGAACCTTTCTTAATGATATGAAAATGAAAAGCAAGTACTTGAAAATATGAAAGTTAAGTTTTGAAGTGTTTGATGTTTCAGAAAATTGATTCTAGAAAGTCAGTTGAAAGTTATTAAACGAAATCTGAAACGTTTGAAGTATTTATACTTCATAGGTAACACTTCAGATCAATGGCAAAGGTTCCCAAACGTTTTTAATGAACATGTGCAATGTTTCAAAACTAAAAAGTTGCATTGTTTCGAAGTTGTATTCGAATACAGTCTCATTGTATTCGAATACACCTCTAAAACGTTCTGATTATATTTGAAATTTGAACTATGTAGTCGACTACGAGAACCTGTAGTCGAATACAGATTCGGGATTTTTGCCACTGACTTGAGTTATATTCGATTACACAAGGTTGTAGTCGAATACAGATGTTTAAAAATAGCTACAGACTTAAGTTGTATTCGATTACACAAGGTTGTAGTCGAATACAGATTCGAGTTTTTGCCACTGACTTGCAATCTGTATTCGACTACGATATTTCATATTCGAATACATAAATTTAGTTTTAGCTTCTAACTTGGAGTCTGTATTCGACTACGATACCTCGTATTCGAATACAGATTTCCAGTTTTGTAAAAACTTTATTTTCAACATGTTTAAGTCATTAATTATTATCATAAAAACATTTTAATTCATATGCTCAGAAGGTTCTCATAATATTGTACTTTTAAACTGTGTTTTGATTTAATATCAAAATACTTTTACCTTAATATAAATGAAAAAATAAGTTGCTTAATAATCCTTCTTCTTTTTGATCAAGGATCTTTTTGTCTTCATCAAAAATGTAAGTCTTTAAATTTCATTCTCCCCCTTTTTGATGATGACAAAAATCTTATTGCTTGGATTTCAAAACGTCTTGATTTCTCCCCCTAGATGTGTGCTTACTCCCCCTTGATAAATGTGTTTCTGCTTCTTAAGTGTTGGAGGAACTGTTTCATCATAAAATGCAACAGCGACACAGCAACAATATATATACACATTTTTCTCCCCCTTTTGACATTATCAAAAAGGAAGAGGATATCACATAGCAAAATAAGATATGCACATATGTAATAGATAAACAGAGGCAATCACAGGATTATCTAAAGAAAACAGCTTAAATTAAATATGTTCATAATTTACAATTACATGAATTCTGAAGAGTTTAACAAACACAAATACAGGAAAGTTAAACAGTAGAGAAATATAAATAACAAACAAAAAAAAAACTGCAAGTAGCCAGATTTAATCATCTGAGTTGGGTGGTATATGAAGATGGTCAATCTTGTCAGACAGGTCACTCAGTTCTTGATGAAAAAATGAATGTTGTGTATGGATGATATTTCCCAGATCTTGGAATTTTTTGTCAAAGATAGCAGTTATTGTCTGAGTTCGATTACTGAAAGACTCATTCAATTGTTGGAACTGATCTGTGACAAAGGATTGAATGATGTTAAGTTTGTCCATGATCATTCTATTGGTGATGATGTCTTCAGTATGTGATGGTTCTGCAGCTGTTGCTGCTGCTTCTAGTTCTGGGTCTGGTAATGCTACAGGTGCTTCAGCTATTGGTGCTTCTGGTTCATCTTCTGGATTGGCAGTCGATGAACTTTGTCCAACATCACCCTTATGAACATAACTTTGAAGTGATTCACTCCAAACAATTTTCATACTGGGCAGAACAGTTAAATCCATTAGATTGTCCTTGGTGGTCTTGTATAGCACTTCCCCTGAGAAGTCAACCTTAAAATGATCCATTATTCTGGTGACTTCTCGTGCATATGGTAAGGCTATAGCATCTTTTGAGGCATATAGGACAGAATGAACAAAGTATGCCCAATCTAACTCAGCACCTTCTGTCATAAAAGTCATGACTTGGAGTTCAAACTCAGAGATCTGAGAATAGTCCCCTGCCTTTGGAATCAGTATGTAACATAAGAAATAGTGTAGTAATCTGTTGTCAACAGTCAGATTACCAACACCATATCTTTGTCTTGCATACTCAGAACCAGATTGTGTCCGTTTTCTTTCCATAGTTCCTTTGTCAAAATGGCACAATGAAAGATAAGCATCATACTTAGTTGTATTAACCCATTCACATAAGTGTCTAGGGCACAACTTCTGACCTTCAGAAGGTATTTGCAGAATTTCCCCAATAATTTTAGTGTCTAACTTGATAACTTTTCCCTTAACTTTAGACACCAATTTATTGCCATCCTTTTCTAAGTTACAGTAAAAAACCCTAACTAGGTCAGGATAAATGGGACCATTATACCCAATAAATTCTTCCAATTTCTGAGCCTTCAGCAATTCAGGAAATTTAAACTTAGAAAAAGAATCAAGAGTACCAATTTTGGGTGTTACCAGCTTTTTATCAGAAAAGTGAGTTCTGAATTTGTCCAGTTCTTCTGGGGAATGAAGCAATCTGGATAGATCAGCCATATTGTCGTTTCTCTACTTTTTTGAAGGACCCACAGAAGCTACCTTTGTTCTTGGTCCTCTTTTGCGTGCATCCATTTTTTTTTTGAGAAGATGAAGTTTACGGGTTTGGGGATTTAGGGTTTTGATTTTTGATCTTACAGAATCTTAGATGCAATGGATGATGAGGGAGAATGTTTAGGTATGACAGTGTGAAGGTTTTTAGGAAAAGGTTTGGATGATGATTTTGAGGATCAGGAATCAGAAATTTGGAATTTGTAATCGGCTACCAGATTTTTTTTTTGTATTCGTAACCTAATACTGTTAACAATCCCTTTTAAATATAAAATTTTTGAAAGTGTAGTCGACTACAGACCTTGTGTAGTCGAATACATATTTTACAGGGAACATGTATTCGACTACAACTGTCTGTATTCAAATACGACAGTAAAGATTTTGATTCTGGATAAAAATTTTAACATTTAAACATACAAAAAATATTTCAAACAGGTAGAAAGACGTACATAGGTATCACAGAAACATATATCAAGTAACAGAATGATGAAAAAAATTAGAATTAACAATGATATGACTTACAGATCTTTCAAACCTTTTCAGAGATCACTCTCATTTAGAATGCCTAGTTCCCTTCGTATCTTGTAAAATGATTCTCTGGGCAGTGGCTTTGTGAATATATCTGCCAGTTGATTATGAGTGTCCACGAAGGTAACTTCAACATTTCCATTTAGAACATGATCTCTCAAAAAATGATGACGTATGTCGATATGTTTGGTTCGAGAGTGCATGACTGGATTCTTTGTGATGTTGATGGCACTAGTATTGTCACATTTCAGAGGAATACATCCCAGATCAAGTCCATAGTCACAGAGTTGTTGCTTAAGCCAAAGGATTTGCGCACAGCAACTGCCTGCTGCTATGTATTCTGCCTCTGCAGTACTTAATGCCACACATGCTTGTTTCTTACAAGACCATGAGACTAGTGCATTTCCCAGAATGTGATAGGTGCCACTTGTGCTTTTTCGATCCGTCTTACATCCTGCATAATCAGAGTCAGAATAACCAATGAGATTGCATATGCTACCTTTTGGATACCATAGGCCAGCATTGGTTGTTCCTTTGAGATATTTCATTATCCTCTTTATTGCTACCAGATGTGATTCCTTTGGATCTGCCTGAAATCTTGCACACAAACAAACACTAAACATAATATCTGGCCTACTGGCCGTTAGATATAATAAAGACCCAATCATACCTCTATACCTGGATATGTCAACTGATTTACCATTTTCATCTCTATCAACATACATACCAGATCCCATGGGAGTTGCACTTTCTTTGCTGCTGTCCATCTCAAATCTTTTTAGTAGTTCTTTACAGTATTTTGACTGATGAATAAAGATGCCATTCTCAAGTTGCTTGATTTGAAGTCCTAGGAAATAATTTAATTTTCCCATCATGGACATTTCAAATTCTCCTTGCATCATTAATGAGAATTCTTCACATATTTCATTGTTGGTTGATCCAAATATGATATCATCCACATAGACTTGAACAAGTAAAGTGTGATCCATTGTTCTTTTAATGAACAAGGTTTTATCAACTTTACCTTTTTCAAATCCATGTTCACATAAGAATTTACTCAATCTATCATACCATGCTCTTGGAGCTTGTTTCAACCCATAAAGTGCCTTCTTTAATTTGAAGACATGTGAAGGATTTTTGAAGTCTTCAAACCCAGGTGGCTGTTTGACGTAGACTTCCTCATTAATATAGCCGTTTAGGAACGCACTCTTGACATCCATTTGAAAAAGTTCAAAACCCATGGAGCAAGCATAAGCAAGTAGTAATCGGATTGCTTCTAATCTTGCTACTGGAGCAAATGATGCTCGCATATGCAGTTGTTTAACACTTTTACCAGTGTTCTTGAAAAATTTCACACTTGGATCATATGGTGTGCAAACAAGTTCGCAGTCAAATTATTTGTATTTCTTTATGATTTTTCCAACATAGTAAGACTTATCCAAAGAAATTCCATTTTCTGACCTAGTAATCTTGGTTCCAAGGATTACACTAGCTTCTTCGAGGTCTTTCATATCAAAGTTGTTACTAAACAATGATTTCACAATATTTACAACATTAATGTTTGAACCAAATGAGTAAGTCGTCTACATAGAGACATATGACATTGCAAATTCCATTTTCTGATTTGTAATAAATACATTTGTCACTTTCATTCACTTTAAACTCATTCGATATAATAAAGTTATCAAACTTTTCATGTCATTGCTAAAGAGCTTATTTAAGACCATACAAAGATTTATCTGACTTACATACCTTATCTTCTTGTCCATGAAATACAAAACTTTCACGTTGTTCCATATAGATTTCTTCTTCCATGTTAGCATTATAAAAGTTGGTTTGACTTCTATTTGGTGTATCACCAAATTATGAATAGCTGCTAGTGAAATCAGTACCCTAATAGATGTTATTCTAGTGACCGGTGAAAAAATGTCGAAGAAATCTATATTTTCTCTTTGTCTGAAACCTTTGGCTACAAGGCGGTCCTTGTATTTATCAACAGTTCCATTGGGTTTTAATTTCTTCTTCAAAATCCATTAACAACCTATTGGTTTGCAACCAAGAGATAAGTCTACTAAGTGTCATGTCCTATTAGACTCTAGAGAATCCATTTTATTGTTTATAGCTTCTTGCCATAAATCTGCATCCAATGATGACAAAGCTTCTTGAATATTTACAAGATCCTCTTCTAACGTATAGGCCGTAAAATCGGGTCCATAATCTTTAGTAACTCTGACTCTATTACTTCTTCAAGTTTCTATTTCGCCTTGTTTGTTGCTTTCAGTGCTTCTTGTTGTAGGAACACGACTTCATTCGCTGCCCCCATTATTTCTCGATTTGAAAGGGAATTCATTTTCATATAAGTCAACATCATTTGACTCTATGATCACTTTCACATTTAGGTCATAAAACCTATACGCTTTTATGTTTACTGCATACCCAATGAATACACATTCATAGGCTCTACTGGCGAGTTTAACTCGTTTGGGATCGAGGATTCTGAGATTAGTCAGACATCCCCACGTTCTAAAATAAGACAAGTTCGGTTGTCTTTTCTTCACTATCTCATAAGGAGATGTTTTGTTTTTAGATTTAGGAACTCTATTCAAAAAATGTAAAACAGTTAAAATAATTTTCCCCCACTAGTGAAATACAGCACCAGAGTTAAGCATAATAGCAACAACTAGTTCAGTAAGAGTTCTATTCTTTCTTTCAATTTTACGATTCATTTCAGGCAAATATGGTGTAGTTGTTGCATGTATAATTCCATACATTTTATAAAACTCATTAAATGAACTAGAATCATTTTATTTCTCTATCACTACGAAATCTCTTAATCTTTCTACTAAATTGATTTCCAATTTCAGTTACAAAGATCCTAAACATGTCAAACACTTCACTTTTATTGTTCATTAGATATATGAAAGTATAGTCAAAATAATCCTAATAAAAGTGATAAAATAGCGTTTTCCATTTCTTGTTAACGTCCCATCAAGTTCACATATAACAGAGTGTAATAAATCTAAAGACTCTGATTCTCTAACTACTGATTTATGTGAACACTTTGTTAAATATTAAAATCACATGATAGAGTTTAACATGTCAACTATTAAAATCACATAACATGTAAGTAGAAGGAGATTCAAAATTTTAATTTAAACATGCTATGAGTGACGTACCATCTTCCAACAAAAATATCATATTTAGAATTAGTGTATAAATATGCCTCTATAGAGTAATTAAACTCTGTCTTATTCACAAGAAAAACATAAACAATTTTTTTTGAAGTCGAGTTATCAGACTATTTAGAAAATAAAAAAAAAATTCTAGAGCACGGGAGTAAGTCTTCACAGATCTGTCATCGGTAGTCATACAGATCATCAACAAGCTCATTAAGAATATAATTCTTATGGAGGTAATCATTATCCTCCGATGGGTTAATTCTTCAGATTTCTTAACCATATTCAATAATCTTTTCGGTTGACATGACAGAAATAAACGTCTTAAAATTGTTGTCCTTTTTTAGTTTTGAAAAACTATTTCAAAATAAATTTATGTCACATATATTTTCTATCAAATGTGGGACTTTGGTGTTTGTAAAGTTAAAAACTACTCAATATATGAGATTTTTCTAATGTGAGACTTCAACAATTTTTAAATTCACACACTAACATACTCTCTATATTCCAATACATGCAACTCAGTTCAATTTGAATGATAAATTTTTAAAAAAATATGATTCGATCCATTTATAAGCGGTTTAATTTGGACCGGTTTTTGAATATCTAAATTATAATTATAAAAAATATTTTAATGTTATATAATATATAATATTGTAAAAACACAAT
The DNA here is from genome assembly GCA_037974295.1 of Cicer cuneatum. Lineage (NCBI taxonomy): Eukaryota > Viridiplantae > Streptophyta > Magnoliopsida > Fabales > Fabaceae > Cicer > Cicer cuneatum. The sequence goes on along the minus strand of JBBPBO010000005.1, from coordinate 17,032,114 downwards.
AAAATAATAAGTTTGATGTAAATATAACGTAAAATATAATTAAATTTAACATTACAGGATAACAAATAACGATTATATTTGAAATAGCAACAAAATTGATTAAATTAAACTATTAGGTATTATTAAGAAGAAAAATTTAAAACCAACAAATAATATATAAATGCAATAAATTATACTAATAAAACATAAATAAGTAAAAATTTATGTATGCCGTGTGGTTCAAATGAATTCGAAATCTGATCTGAGTGGTTTTCACAAAATGATATCAAAAAATATCCAATAATTTTTTATTTATGCAAAATTTGATTTTTTGGATTGGTTTATGATTTTATTTTAGATTGATTGGTTTTATTTTGCTTTGCAATGTGTTAGATCATTCACAATAAGAGTGTTTTGAAGTAGCAATGTTGATTTACAAGAAATGGGATTTGAATTGTAAATTCGCCCCTTTAAAATTCCTGTTAAAAACTTAAGAAAATAACTCAAGATTGATCTAGGTTGTGAAAACGGAGAACGTTATTGGTTTTCACCAGAAAACAGATAATGTTCTTGGTTAGTTAAAATCAACAGTTCAGTTTATCTGTTTAACTTGATAATTAAAAGACTGAAAGTCAATAGAGATAAGGGAAAAGATATCACACACATATATATCCTGGTTCACCCAACCCGGGCTACGTCCACTCCTCACAACGGTGAGATTTTCCATTAAGTGTTCAAAACAAAGAACCTTCTTGGTTTTATAGCACCTAGCTCAGATCAACCTTGATCTGTTACAAACTTCAATCCTTTCCACCTAGAAAGGAATTCAATCAGGCCACCTATCAACCTTGATAGAATTTTACACTTCATCTTTTAACCTTAAAAGGATTTTCTAAACAAACTACTCAAGCTACAAACACCTTTTATAGTCTTGAGTTTACACAATAATGATGTAGAGTGTTTTTACAAAATCTGATTAAATCTCAACTCTTGTTTGAGGTTTAGATTCTTTACAAGAGATTTTAGTAAACTAATAACAATGAATTCGTGAATCAATGTTATTGATTTCTTGTGATACTTTTCAAGTATGAATGTGAGTGATTGATGATATATCTTGACACTTGAATGTCTTTGATTTTGGACAGAATCTGAGTATGCTCAACTCGTGTTTGAGATTAGATTCTTGACAAAAGAATTCAGTAGAATGATTCTGATATGAAGAAGAAAAACAGAACTGAATCTTTTGTTTGTGATTGAGAAGCTTTCAAGTATGTAGTTGTATGTAAGTGATGTATTGCTTTGTACTTGAAGCTCTTGAATCTGATACGTTTTCCTTGAGCTTTGGCCTTACTTTTATAGGCTTGAGAGCAGTAAATAGAGGTCAATAGAGCCGTTGGTAGTGCCTTGTTAGGCTTGACCAGAGGCAATATTTATGATTAAAAATAATCCATCTTTTGACTATTTTTTAATTTCTATTTTGACTTGGCTGAAACCTTTGTTCTTGATCAATATTTTTCTTTTATACTCTGATTTTTGTAGAGGGATCCTCTGGTGATATCTTCTAGTATCCTCTGGATGTATCTTCTGGTATCATTTGGAGGTATCCTCTAGTGATATCTTCAGGTATCCTCTAGTGACATCATCCTATGGTGACATTATCCTCTAGTGACATTATCCTCTAGTGACATCATCCTCTGGTGACATCATCCTCTGGTGATATCCTCTGATGTTTATATACTTCAAGATCGTTCAACGTTCTTGGCAGTCAATGCTGGAGAAGGATGTAACAAGGCTAAATAATGATGTTCAGTATGCTGGAGAATGATTGTATCATTCTGGACTGATGTTATCATACTGGAGGATGATGTTTGATCATTCTGAAGATAGTTGTTAATCATGCTGGAAAAAGATGTTTGCCGCTGGAGATTGTTTTGTCAATCTTGAGACTGATAATACACTGCTGGAGAATGATGTTAAACATGCTGGAGGTTAATGTTAACATGCTGGAGATTGATTAACATGCTGAAGAATGATAATTATTTTGGACAAAAGATCATTTTGGACAACAGATCATTCTGGACATTTTGGAGATTGATCTGATCATTATGGACATTCTGGAGATTGATCTGATCATTCCGGACATTTCTAGAGACTAATCTGTCTTGTTGGAACAGCTTGAGTCATAGCCTTTTTCCTTTGTGATTTGAATCACTTCTTTGATTAGAATGGATCACATTTGTTCCTTGTCATGTTGTGATAATATTGATGTAAATTCCATAGGCAATATCTTCTTTCAAATGATCTTGCTTTTGATTTATAGCATAGTTTGATCATTGATTTGTTGTATGAATGTATTTGATCATATTTCTTCATGAAGATGTTATCTTGAATATGTAATAATCATTATATTGAATGATTTGATATATGATACATTCCTTTTGAGATTATTTCATTATTGAGTGGATACTTGTGCATTTTGATGAAGTGAATGGATTCTTACTTGTTCACTTATGCATTCATGTTCCTTAAACAAAACTTAAGTGAAATCATTAGTAAACTACCATTCATAAAACTTAATCATTTATTTCATAAGGTTTGTTGTCATTAAAACATATATCAAAAAGATTTTTTCTTCAACATGTTTATCTTAATAAATACCCTATTAGGTAAAAATTCTCATTGTGACTTTATAAAATTACGTGCTTATAGATATGAATGTTTCTATAGTAATATTTTTGTTATCAATTTTCACGAGTCTCGTACAATAAATTGATAAGTTATTGAAATATAATAGTATTGAATTATTATTGAAATTCATTTAATAATTTTTTTAGGCGATGAATTAGAGAGAATGATGTTTATTAAATACTATAATTAAAATATTATAAAATAAATAATATGCACGCGCGTGACTTATTTTAAGTACCCAATTTAGATAGCTCCATTTAATATGTTTATATGTTTGTTAACTGCCCCACATGAACGATACCTATTTTTAAATAGGTTTTAAACTAAATCAAATTGGTATTAGGAAACCATTGACTCAAAATTTTGTGCAAGCATCATAAACCAATTATTAATTTGAACATGACATTGAGAATGTGAATACATAGGTTTATGAATATAGTATATAGTAAAATTGTAATTAATGATGATGGGCGTCAGGTCCACCAGGACTCAATCTTTGCTCGTCACGTTTACCACCTTCTTCAGAAATTGGTTGTATCGAATTCCAATTCAAATTTGAGGTTCCAATTCTTAACTTGTGATGATCACTTACCATTGTTCGGTTCAGAAGACGTGTCTCACTTCTACCACATAGAACCAACACTAACAAAAGGCAACCCATAATTCTAATCTGGCAGCATACCATTTTATAATATATAATTAATTTCTTCTCACAATCGATTCAAATGAAATGTTGGGTGAAAATTGAAGTATATAATAATATTTATGAAATGTTGATGTTTGTGGAGGAAAGATTAGAGTTAGGCATATGGTATTTATAGTTTGTTTTAGATATTTATTTAATTATTTATGTGTAGTGAGTGAATGACACTAGCTAGATTGAAGTGCGGTTGAGTGTATCTAATCTGATCTAACTGAAATAGCTGAAATCATCATTTCATGCTCAATTAATTCGCCAGCCCAACAAGTAAAACGGCTGCAAATTGCAAACAAACAAGGATCAGCCAATGGCTATTTTTAGGCTGATGTGTCATATCTTCTTTACCAAAGTTGCTCATTTTTAACCCTTCCTTAAGACGAATGGTTATAGTTTGAGAGAAGGCAAAAACAAAAACAAAAACAAAAGTAATATCGAAAATTTCATGTTAATTGTTATATACATAAAATTAGCCATACAGCTGTGCTAACACACACGCGTATTTTGCTAGTTCTTATTTCTTAGTAAAATGCAAAAAATTTGTATTATTGATTATTGTATTACACCATTTATTTTAGTGTTTAGGACAATCACCGATGGGCCCGTGCAACAAGACTAATAATACATGGTCTAGTTGTTTCTATTTTAAGAGTATTACTTTTATGGTCTAAAAATAATTGTTTCTGAGCTTTAAAATAATTTGAGTTTTTGCCTCTTTTTGATATTATTAACAAGTTTTTGATTTATTTACAATTTAAATAATGAAAGACTCTTTTTTAGTTTTTTATGCTTATTTTATTAAGAGTTCAATTTTTAAAATTATAATAGAATCTTCAAAATGTTTGAGATGACCATATCAAGATAAAAAAATTAGCAATGGACTATCAAACACTCTAGTAACACATTAAAAAAGAAAGAAATAGAAAAAAAATATAAAGTAATCAATGAGTGAGTGTACTTAAATCATTGTTAGGATCATAAAATACGGAATCTTTATGTAAATCGATTGTAAAAACAGAATACTTATGACTTGTTTGATTCTCCTCTCAAAAACTCTATTTTAGTTTTTTAAAATTTAAAAACTAAAAAATTTATTTGGATTACTTGTTTTTAAAAACTGTTTTGTAAAACTATTTTTAATATTATACTTTTTAAAAATAAAAAAGCAAAACAGTTAAATGGTGTTTTACTTCTCAATTTTCAGTTTTTTTAATTCTCTAGTCAAAAACTGTTTTAAAAATTTAGATTACCAAATAAGTTTTCTTTTTTTCTCATCTCTAAAACTGTTTTTAAAAACAAATATCTCAAACAAATTTTTTTTTAATTCTATTTTTTAAAACGATTTTTAAAATCAAATTTATAAAATATTTTTTAAAAACTAAAATGTAAAAGTGTCTCAAACAAATCCTTAATTTTTATTGTTTAACAAAAACAGAATATCTAGCGCCTTAGCTTTACTCCGGATTATGAATATACTAGTACATGCTGTAATATACTTTTTAGGGTAATTTATATGTTTTTCAACGAAAATTCATATTAAGCATGTTATTAAGGAGATAATTTAAATTATGTAGTTAGATTTATATAAAAATTAATTCGACGTAAACAAGGTATCAAAATCTATATTATATTAGTAATTAATGTTGCAAATGAATCTTACTTTACATGTTAGTTCAATCTGCTTAATGATGAGGTAAAGTGATTTGGTAGTTATCCTTTGTGATCAACCAATGCCAGCCAGCTGCAGAATTCCATTAAGGATGAAAAAAGATTTTATTGGATAAAAAGCTTCCACATATTGAAAATTTGGGATTTTTTTACAATAACCAAATTGAGTCTTAGATATTATAGCTTATGTAATTTATTTATTTATTTATCGATTTCATGAGTGCTTGGATGCTGATGGATGAAGTTCAAGTTGATGGAATCACGTTCGTTTGCTTGTAGTAGTATCATGTTTGGGTAATTAATTGTCCACACGTGTAATTACATTTAAGATATTAGTTTTTTTTTTCTCTCTTGTTTTCCAAAACTGTGGAGATTTGAGTGCTACTAGACCTTAATTTACAAAACTGTGGAGAATATTGGAGGTTTCCTATTGGTTTTTACACTGTGCTCTGTTAATGTTTAGAAGCCAATCGATTAATCATCTATTTCAATTCAATTAGAGAAACTAATATCTCATAAAGATTCTTTAACTTTCATTTATCTATTTTTCTCTATATTTTTTTAATTTGATTATTTTCTCAATCACTCTAATTTAAATAGCGTCTCTTTTATTTTATCAAAACTTTGTCTAAAATCACTTTACCTTTTACGATCAAAAGATTTAAATCTATAATTCTCACTGTCTCTTTTATTTTATCAAAACTTTGTCTAAAATCACTTTACCTTTTACGATCAAAAGATTTAAATCTATAATTCTCACATGTTCAACATTATGATAAGTAAAGTAGACTTTGTCTCCCTTAACAAGATGTTTTCCATACATATTACATATATTAAACCCAAAATAATACACTAACATTCCATCATTTGTGTAAGATAGTTGTTAGAGATAGTTTTGAATTGTTTAGGTTATATATATTTTAAAGTAGTTACTAATTAATTGTAATTAGTTGTTAGAGGGTTATATTAGTTATTTTATAACCAACGTATAAAGTGCATCATACACACATTGAAATAATATTTTTTATACTATTAATTCAAAAATTATTTTTTCTCTAATTTTATTTTTTACTTTGTTGAGTTCAACCATGTTTCTTAAGATAATATTAGAGTCATAAAATCTTCTTTGAAGAGAAAATCCTAATTATTCCATTTTTCCCTTTCTTTCTCCTTTCTTTTCTTTGTTTCGTTTTCACGAGGAAAAACAATTTTTTAAATCCCCCCTCACTTTGAATTTAAACTTGTGATTCTCATTTGATTTGTAATTAAGGAATTCAACTCACTAATATCTTCGGTCGTAAAGAAACAATTCAAGGTGATAGTAAAAAAAATCCAAATCATGGACTTATATAGTTCAATTGCTTAAATCGAATGAAAAATCTACCATTCCAAAGGAAATTGATAATTCTTTGCAGAATTATTAAGTGTTTGTACCGTTTGAAAGTTCATTAGAACTACCTCAAATTCAACTATATAATGATTTATTCAGTATTATTGATCTTTCACCATGACGACGAAAATATTGACTCTAAGACAAATCTCCTCCAATCCGAGGAGAATGATAAAAGATGATAGAGGATATGATTGAAATTTTAAGAAATTAAAAATATTATAAAATTTTCAAAACACTATTAAATAAAGACATAACAACTAAGACAATAATATCTCTACATTTTTCTAGTCATATGAACAAGGTTATTCTTATAATTTAGATTTTTCTTGTAATTAATTAGAGTCTTGCTAAGATGTGCCCTAAGAGTATATGTTAAGGATTTTGAAAGTAGACTTTTTTTGTCGAAAGAAAAATAATCTCTCTTGTCACTATTATAAGTAAAAAAAAAGTCTTAAATCTTAGTTACTATTATAAACAAAAGTTAATTATTTTTAACTTATTTAATGCTATTATTTCAATACACCCTTCATTTAATTTAAAACATTTAATATTGATAGTTAAATGTTTGACATTTAAAAGACAAAATTTAGTAAATTTAACTTGTGTATTTTATATAAAACCTACAAAATTAATTGCACTTATATTATAAAGACCTCTTAGATTAGTTGCGATGAGCTTCAATATTTTCTAAGATAAATTTGAAGTTTGGGCACTATCAAATTAAGGTCAAGAGTGAAAATATTCCCAAGACAGGTTTTTAGGACAAGATATGAACACTACTGGTATGTAGTGATATCTTTTGAAGTCACCCAATGTCCCTACTACTTTTAGAAATACAATATTAAATTATGAAATTGATTTATTTACTAATTGTTAAATTGCAGATTTTTATAATTGATTGAATATTAATACTTATGAAAATAGTTTTTGTTTGTTTATAATAGTGATTGGAAGTAGTATCTTGTAAACTTTTAATGAATTGACTTCATAAATTTCAATATAAAATTTTTACGTTGATACCATAAAGCGTGTGTGATTCAGTCATAGGCTAACATTTGTCAATTAATTATTTGCATTAAATATCTCTAGAATTTTCTATTTTGTAAAGCCCCTGTAAGAATAAGAATAGTATAAATTGAGCTTCAAATGTTTTGAGAATCAATTAATAACAAGTTTTCTTGAGCATTTAGAGAGTTCTCTCTTTTACCTTTCTTTTTGTCCATGAGCCATTAATTATGCCAAACAGTACTCCTCCATGACAAATGCCAATAGAATTATAGATATCTTAAATTGAACTATATCCCATTATAAATTTTAAAATTCTTCCATTATCACTTCTAATAAGCTAGTAACATCACTAGAGACTCATGGCCTTGTTGCAATAAATAAATATCAAGAAGAAGCTGGAATAAAAAGCTAAAACTAATCTATATTTTTCAAGTGCTTGCGGTTGCAATATTTGTTAATGTTAGGCGGCATTGTATAAGAGACCGACAATTTTGTTCTTGTCCTTAACATGTGCATATACGATAAAGATAGCTATAATATAAATTTAATTTTCGTGTATCATGTGTGTAATTTTTTTTACAATAATTGACTCATTATGATTAATTATGTATAAAATTTTAGAAGTAATTATAATAAAATTTAGGCTAAATAGCACCCGTGGTCCCTTAACTTAATTTCAGTTAACGTTTTAGTCCTTTATTTTTTATTTTTTTTATCGATTTGGTCCTTTATTTTAATTTTAAGTAACAATTTGATTCTTTATGTTTTAAAATGTCAACAATATTATCCTTTTTTTTTTACAAAAATCCAAAAAACTCATTAAAATTTTCAACAAAACCCATAAAATTAATTATATTCTTTAATATAATACAAATTTTATCAAATTCGTAACTCAAATCTTCAAATAAACCCATACAAAAATTTCATCAAATTTCATTCTTTATTTGATATTGTTAGAAATGGAAATATGAGTTTATTTGAAGATTTGAGTTTCGAATTTGATGAAATTTGTATTATATTAAAGAATACAAATAATTTTATGGGTTTTTGTTGAAAATTTTGATGAATTTTTGTAAAAAAAAAGATAACATTGTTGACATTTTAAAACATAAAGGATCAAATTGTTACTCAAAATTAAAATAAAGGACCAAATCGGGAAAAAAAAAAGATAAAGGACTAAAACGTTAGCTGAAATTAAGTTAAGGGACCACGGGTGCTAATTAGCCTAAAATTTAAATATTATTAATGATTTAACAGTTGTGATTGATTGACGATATAAAAAATTTAGACTCTTACTCTAAGTATAAATTAAATAGAAACTATACTCCATACTCCATATTTTTAAAAATAATTATTTATAACCCACTAAATTCAACTTGAATTTCGAAAAACTTTTTTCAAGATTTTCAGTATACAAATGCGTTTTAGAAAATTTAAATTTTATACAACGAAAAACTTTTTTTTAACTTTTCGGAAACACATTTATGTCCTAGAAAATTTTTAATACAAATGTGTTCTGAAAAAGTTGAAAAAAGTTTTTCAAAACACAAACATTTTAGAAAATTCAAATTTTGTGTAATGAAAAACTTTTTTCACATTTTTTCGAAACTCAAACATATACTAGAAAGCATAAAATAAATTTTCTAAAACACAAAAATATATCAAAAAATATAAGATTTGATTTTTTTTTATTTTTAAAGAGATAAAATTTAATTTTTATCAAAATAGCAAGATAAAAATATTAATTTAAAGGTACCAAGTAAAATCTTCAAATTCATAGTTTATTACACAACACACTAGCTAGCTAGTACTACTGGCTCGGAGGCATACATCTTTATCATTGTTCAGTGGATGAATTCAACTAATTTGTTAATTTGAGCCATGCATGCAATTGTTAAGTACTGTATCTTCAATCGAGTGCTACTGCAAGAGGTTGATTATATTATTTCAAGAGAAAATCCATTTTTTTATACAAAAGAGAGAAAATCCACTTTGGTAAAAGGACATAATTAATTCCTATTATATTAATTATCTTATCCTCACTATCCTCTGCTTAACTGGCATTAGTGTGCCTTTTATCTTTCTCACACACTCAACATTATCATCGTTGACTTACTTCCATATCTATTTTTTAGGTTTTACGTACAATTTACGGTGTTTAAAAAAATTAAAATTTAAATTAAACTGTAGATGAATTGAACTGAATCAATTTTCGAACTAATTTTTTAAAATTAAAACTGAATTGAATTGGTTTTCAGTTATAAAGAATCGAATTGGTTTTTGGTTAAAAAACTAGAACCGAATTTATTTTTTAGAAATAATTAGAGGTAATTATGTAAAATTTGACTTATAGGAATAAAAAAATTAAATTAAAACCAGTTCAATTCGGTTCAGTTTTTTGAATTGAAAATTGATTCGGTTCAGTTTTTAAATTTTGTCCACCCCTAATTTAGTAATATGTATCCGTTGAATTTTTTCTTGACCACCTTTATGAACTTTATAAGTAGTTCATAATTGATCAATATTTAAAAGTTATTAAAAAAATTTAATGATGATCAACGATAGTTTTCAGAAATAATAGCTTGTAACTCTCATTGTTTAATAAGACGGTGATATAATTGATTTTGATTCAATATAAAATAAATATTTATTTTTTTTATTTTTATTGAATCAATATTATTTAAATTATTATTTCAATTATAAAACTAAAGACGACCATCTATGTCTATATTTAAAAGACGACGTCGATGATTATTAAAATTTTAAACATTTTTTAAAATTAATTTAAAGTGAAATATAGTCCTTATTTTTTATATATATATATATAATACCCAAATTTTTGCGCTGACTATTTGTAGTCACACTGTGTTGGCCTTCGGATCAAGTTTATACTGTCCATATTTTAATATTGTAAACCTCCGTAAAGTATATTTCCCACTTAAAATTATTATTTTTTATTTTCTTCTAAGATTCCCAATGCTAGGGTATCTTGGCTGATTGATATATACCGTATCTTTGCATCACTTTTCATATATATATATATATATATATATATATATATATATATATATTATGATAAATTGACACCTCAAATAACTTTTAAATGTATATTGATATTACAAAATCTATGGTTAGATTTAAAACTACTATTATATATATTATATTTATAAAATTTGACAGAAATTTAAAAAAAAAATATATATATATATATATATATTAAGTATTTAATGCCTTATTTTAAGACAAAAACACAATTTTTTTCCGTTCAAATATGTACTTATAGACTGCAGTTTTTCAAAAACAAAGTTGTACATTTATACAATATTTTTTCATATCAAAGTTTTACATCTCAAATAAATCAAAGTGAAGATGAGAGTGGAATTGAAACAATGATAACAACAAGGCACTTCCTTAAAATTTACACGAATCTCGTCAAATTACGAGGATTCTATTTCCAATTTAATAAGACCCACTGGATATAAACTTTAGTACCTAATAATGAAAAAGTAGATCTAAAAAGTCTAAACCAGAAAATCCAAAAAAAAAAGTGAAATCAATTGGTCAAAAAATATATATCTGCCTTCCTCATGAAGATCAAACTAATAACATACATACATATCATAATAAAAGTTTTTGTTTTTGACTGAACATATCACATTAGAAGTTATTTCTCTTAAAAGTATCGATTGTTAAAGGCAAATTTGAATTAATGGAACGAGGAGCAATATACAATAGCATAAGTACTGCTCTAAGTTGCAATACCCCTGTACCAGGAAGTTCCATGTGGCCAAAGTAATTAAGCTTGCTACTAATAATTCACCAATATACAACAGTATGAACAGCAAGGTTAAAAAACAGAGGTAATCAGAAATGCAAACTAACAGAGGCATGCGTATCCAAATCAGTAGAAACAGCAAGGACTTGAAGCATTAATGGATTTACATCGAATGCATATTCATATATATTTTTATGATCGTAACATTCAACCCAATAACGCTTGGATAAGATACTTTTGATCTCGTTTAACTTAATTAATCATGAGTTCGAATCTAGATCTAAAAATGCAGCAACAGTTTTGCTGCCCATTCAATCCTATCCAGCTCTAGAAGAATACCCAATTTACACACACAAAATTGTAACTTCAGACCATCCTGAAACACATTGGATAGTGTAGATGGTTATTTACATTGATAAACCTTTTATTCTTTCTTCACTATTATTAACTTATGGCAAAGAAAAAGAAATTACTTGATTTGCTAAGACCAAAATCTTAATGTTATTATTAATTGTTTGCATAATAGTTTGTCTAAAAGATTAGATAATTTACTTAACCATTACCGCTGACTATGTAATCACAAATTAACAAAAAAGGGAGATACTCTTATTTATTAGGATAAAAAGATTCATTACAAACTTAAAAGGTTTAACAAAATTTTCCTTCGACCTTATTACTGGCATCGCATGTCACCCTCAAGGGTCATACGACGTCGTTTTATTCGATAGTTTTGCTTTTTTGTGTTTTCATTCTCACAACATGATCCTATCATCTTTATGAAAGGATCTTAGTTATTTCATTCATTATAAAACACTATTTCATGCACATAATTGATCTATCTCCTGCCATATCCTCCAGTAGCAGTTACATTGAAGTGATGGTGAGCATCTGGGCCTCCTGGACTCACTCGAAGGGGTTGATAGTACTGGTTTCTTGTTGCATTGCTCTTTCTGAAGCTAATGCTGTAAGAGACCTTAGCATTGGTTTTCAATATTTTATCTATCATTGCCAGGCTTCTGCCTTTTGATCCTGGATAAAGGTAGTGCTTGACAGTACCAAGGAAGAGATCAGAGGTAGCAGGGAAATGAAAAGAAAATGGATCACGGTTCCTAAGTGGCCGAGTCTCGGACACAGAGAATGAAAGCAACAGGAGCAAAGTACAGAGACAGAAACTTAGTCTTGCCATTTTCCCTCTTTCAAGATTTCGAAGAATGCTAGATATCTTGCTATATTCAAGCAAAGAAGGCAACATATATATATATAAGCACCATGGTTATTCATAATATTTTGTTATAGAGATCCGAGTGGAAGTCCAAGGACATCAAAACATATTTCTGAGTATATCGCGCAATTTGTTTTTGTATCCTAATGAGCACTTCCAACTAATTGCCAAAAGTTTTTGTTGTCCTTAGTATAAGTTAAATATAAATATATATAAGTCTCTGTTTGTACATATGTTAAAAAGATACATCTTGGATTTATAGGATTTATATGTAGAGCCAAAAATTGTTGTAATCGATCCTGAACCACATCATTCACCTCCCTAGTGCTAATATAATATGTTGCCTAATGAGTGTGTTGCTATGTCGTATGTGAAAAATATAATAATAAAAAGTCTAGTCTGACTGAGTATCCCCATTTCTCACTTGTGTTTTCCTTCCTTCCGGGTTTTGAAGAGTCCCATCTCCGATGCATAGTTGCTTACTTGACCGTTCAGATTATGCATTTTTTGTTGTGCTTGTGTGGAGCTATAACTAAAATGCATACATGCTATTTTACTCCTTGGTGATTCATTTTTCTTCTTCTAGACCAGAAAAGGAAGAAGGAATACAGTATTCAATAAGTACACCAGATTTACAAAAGGTTTCTTAATTAAAAAAGGTTTGCCTATAAAGTAAAATAGGTTTCTTGTGTTAACAATGGTGAACATATAGAAGAATAGAAAAGGAAGAAGAAGATCCTTTCTCTTAACACAACTCTATAACTAATAACAATATTAGATAACTCTCTAACAATACCAAATAAGTCTATAACATTATCTAATAGCTTGAATACGGTAGTTAGAATTAACTCCAAGATCACATTGTTTAACTAATTAATGCTTAACTCTGTTACTCACAACTGTTCACGGTTGATCTCAAGAAATCTGAATAAAAATTTCACAGATTTTCATTCGGCAGAGCTATTTTCAAACTTTCATTTCTACTGTTTTAACTCTTTTAGTTTAAAACAAAAAAGTCAGCGAGTGGATCACGTGAAGCAACTTAATCTCTCTTTTTGCAATAAAAATGTGAAATGATTGATGCATAAATGGTAGCTGGGCTTATAGTTACTACAAATCTGAATATTGCATGCATGCATATATAGGCCTACTAAATTAATTGAATTCTGTTTCATCCGATTATATATTCTCGTTACACGTTGAAGATTGCAGATTTGATTGGCTTTAGTGGCCATAAGCGTATCTTTCTTACATTCCCAGTGCAGTTGATCATATTAAATTCCACTTATACTTAACAAATGGAATTATTTTTGTCTAATAACCCATGCATTGGGTAGGTCAGCATTTAGTTTACAATATGACTGAGGAACAAAAATAACAGAAAAAGGAACTTAGTGTGACTAGAAGAAACATCTAATTTTGAATGGATGGAATTCAGCACAATGCTGCTTAGCTAAGAAAGGGACATAGACAACATAAGGCCTTGCTGAAAACACAACAGAAGGCACCATTATTGAAATTGTCATCACAGCAATAGCACCAAAAGTTTACTTGCTAATAACTCAGAACGTGAATATGATGGATATATGAACAGCCAACGGATGCCTCACTCTGTTTCACGGGACTCAGTAGTTTGGAAATTTTGCTATATCAAATTATTTCACAATCAACAAATTGTAGCAACAATTGTTTTATCAGAAGGAAATTCCAAGAGTCTTGCTCCCTTTCCTATAATGAGATTGACCTTGTCTAAGGAAGAAAAGGCATAGATTTTACATGATTATTATGTATTATACCTTATAAATTGTATCAACGGAACTTATTTTAGCATTGTTTTTCTTTTAGTTTGGCTACTCACTGTGCAACAGAGTTGAAATTTTATCATTGATTCTCAAGACCAAATGTCTGACTCTGGAACATGCAAAATCAATTGCAAAACCTTTTTCTCTTCAAGATAGCACTTAGAAGGAACTCTTGCCTAGGCTTTGGATGAAAAGCTGTTTTTTTGGGTATATCGCTAAAAAGTTATTTAACTCCATCAACACATAAATATCATAACTGCGTCCATTTGGACATGTGGCATGCATCACAATAGACTTCGTACAAACTTTGAACCTTAATAGACTAAAGAGATTACAAATGTAATCGGTCCTTAAATTCAAATGGTGACTAAAATATAACAAATGTTACAGTGCAGAATAGGCTACAAACATACCTTTGATTGCAACAATTTATTGCTGATCAAGTTTGAATCCCCTTAGACATCAATTGAGAAGCAAACTTCTGAACCTTCCGAATGTTAAAAAATGTTAAGGAGATAACCAGCTTTAATATCTATAAATAGAATGGGAGGATATAACCAAAAAGAAGAATGGAAGGATATTTTTTCTTCATAAACGGGATGATTAAGCATCAACAAGTTATTGTCATTGACAATGGTTCGCACTAATAACTCTTTTGCTTCCTCGTGCCTTTTTTTCAGCATGTTGCAAATCTGCAAGAAATCACATTTAAAAAGAAATCCACATGGTGCAGTTTTCTTTTTCTTTTTATTATAATGGATGCATGGATGGAAAAGACCCGTTATTACCATAAAATATTATTGAAAAAACTCAAATTTAAAATCAATGCAACTTGCAAGTGTATAAAGTTATCATCACATCATTAAGTGAGGAAATAGTTTGGTTTGCTTGCACAAACAGTTAAAACACAAGTACTGTGAGTTAAGGAACTAAAATTTGTATTGTAAAAGGAGATACAAGTATCCTGCCTTGCATGCTACTTGATCAGCCTCAGTCCAACACAGACATTTGTCTAAATTACATGCATCCTCTCAAATTCTAAAATGTGAGATACTACACCCTAAACGTTATATTATTCAGGAGAAACAAAAGCCATTTTTTTTACACACTGGTCTAAATTTTATGATACTCATGAAATTTGTCTTATATAGTGATAGTGATTAAAATAAACAACATCTTCATGAAAAGGGGGAAAATCTCTATCATATGATATTCATTTCCAATCAACTCACCCCTCCACACGAATACTCTCCCTTGCTTACAGGATAAAATTATCATATCTTTTTGTCACAACAAATACTAGGTCATAATAAGATAGAATAACTCATCATATCTTATCTTCCGTATCCTAGCCACCAAGCATATCCTTGTGTTTTTCATGAAAGATTGATAATCCAGTAAATTGAATAATTTTTAACAATAAAACTTATGATCTATTCTATAGATGACAAAAAAGTTTAGATCACTCACATTTTCAAGTTCCTTCATATATGATTCAGCTTTTTCAACACTACTGTTATCTTCCATGAGTACAGAATCAGGTATTTCCATTTCTATTTCTTTAATCTCTGATCGACTTTCAAGTCCAGAGGTTGAATGATAGTAGAGGAAGTTGTTGGGTTTTCTCTCAACCTGATTTTCATATATAAGTGAATTCAACTAATATATATGACAAAAAAGAAACTAGTATTAACAATCATCATACTTAAACATCCCCAAGTCTCCTTCCATTTATCTATCATCATCAAAATATAAGACAACAGATAAAATAGTGTCCACCATTTGTTAATGTACCTGTTCAACTTTTTCTGATGATTCTTTAGATTCCACATTTCTGGAGTTGTTAAGAACTATGTTAATTGTCCACAAAAAATAAAGACCAGACAGTCTATGCAAAAAAAAAAGGTAATATAATCAATTTGTTCTGCAGGACCTGCTACTAGGAAACTGAGATAGGCGCTTTAGGGACCTCAAGGATGTTAAATCTGCTCCAGAAACCTGCAAGTTTGAGTCTTATAGGTATTCTAAGAAATTCTTTAGGATGGCTCTACAATGTTCTTACTTCTTCGTCTTTATTTTTTTCTTTCATGGAAAAAACAAAAATATTAATTCCAGATATGCAGTTTATTGTGGACCAAGGGGAATATTTATGCACCAAAACTATACAGTAGGAGATATTAAATGAAGACAGTTGCAGATATGATATTTGGGGAGAAGAAAAGGGAGAAAAGGCATAGGTTCTTGAGAGTATGAAATCATTCAGTGATAATTTCTTCCTTCAATTGTACAAAAGGAAAAAGTCATGTCAAACCTCAATACTTTTCCTCTTCAAAAATGGGGTTGAAGTCTTTTGATTGTCACCACTGTCAGTCAGATGATCATTCTTTGATGCTGTAATAGTCTGTATCTCTTGTCTTTGCTTAGAACTAGCCAATGAGTTGGCCCCATTTTGGTGTAAAGACGTTACTAAAACCGAGTTAGCTCCAACGTTCCTGAGGTAACAAAAGAGGTCGATCAAAATCCCTACAAGAGTTTAAAAAGAGCAACTAACTCAATACAAACCTTGAAGTCTTTAAGCTAGAAAAAGCAGGTGTGATCTTGCAAGCTTTAAAAGAAGAAATTTTATTTCCTTCTATGGACGTGATCTTTGATTTCTGAAAGGACTTCTTGCCTGAAGCTTCAGCTTGAGAATTTACAGATATTTGGGTAGTAACTTTAGCTGTCTTCTCTGTTAAGCTGCAAAGATTAACTTGAGAACTGAAAAATTCACAAAGAATTAAATTAGACATTGAGCCACTGAAGGAAAGAACATGTTTGACAAAAATTAGGCAATGTTAAACTTTAATGAGAAAATCAGTCAGTGATCATGGTGAAGACCCTAGAAAGATATATATTATAAAAGATCACAATATCAAATAAACATGTTTAAATTATTTTGATCATATTGGTAAAAGAAAATTCCAAAAAATAAAAAAATTATAAACCACATAAACAGGAGACTGCCGGGAATGATATCCAAATATGTCTAAAGATGCATCATTTTCAAATTCTTCCATGAACTAAATCTCCAATTTTTAACTTTCCCGTTCAATTAATTTCTCTCAATGAATCCACGACATCAAACATTTAACCTCTTTGCATTGTCAACATCATTCAATTGAAACTCACATTTCATTGGTTATATATAATGTGACATACTATCATGGTGGTAAAATGGAACTACAATGTTTTGAGGGAGATACTTGGGAGGATAGAATATGATGCAGACAATGAGGTGTACATCTTCCTTATGTTTCTGGCCATTATCGTAATGGTGTACAACCTATCATACTTTCAGCAGGTTATATAGATGATAAAGATCACAATCTGTGGTTCTTTTCCATTAGCAAGGATTTTTTTCTTTTCTTTTTGACTTCGAATTTGTCATCTTATGACCTTCTTAATCACAAAATAGTTACTTACATATTCTATCATCTTAATAATAGTCAACTTAGATGTCTTTATTATTTATTATGCATCAATTTGTTTTCTTATCATATTTCTTACTTGTAACCTCCTTTCATACTCTATCACAGATATTTTTATTTCTTTTTTCTCATTGTCTTTCCCCCCCATCTTTTCGTAAAATTATGGAAAAGACATTAGTGGCAACAAATGCACAAACAAGAACCAATCTAATGACCAAAAGATTGAGAACAGGGCATTGAGAGAATGTTGGGAAAAGGTTGCCATGTTCTGGTTGTAAGGTGAGCTGTATTAAAATTTGATTGTTCACTTTTATGGAAGGTATAACTGAAGACATATGATGTGTATATTATGTAAAAATTAGAACGTGTTTTGTAATTAAACAAAATTTAAACCAATTTTATTTGCCAACTCATGCGACGCATGGATTTACATCTAGTTTTAATAAAAGCATAGGCAAATATCACCAATATGATTTTATAATGCTGCAGGTTAGCAGAGCCAACCACAGAAAGTCATATCATCAAAATATTATCTGGACTCTGGTGTGATTTTTAGTTCTTCTACCAACTTGAGTTACAAAAGTCGGCGCTCAAAATTTAACATGTTTTGTTGAAATGCCAATTTCTAGAAACATGGCCTTTTGTTTGCACAAAAATATTATCTTAGCAGTTGGAAAAAAAGTGTTTATAAAGTAAGAAACTTCTCGTATAACTGAAATCCAGGACAATATATGTTACCTGGTATTTAAATTTTTATGATCATCTTTGCTGCCAAGCAATGCTGGTGCATCCCTCGTTACTTTGCTGGAACCTGGGAGTGAATCGCTTACCATTTTGCTTCCAAACTTTGTGTCATTTGATTTGAAGCTATCCCTGTTGAGTAAAAATATATAAAACATTCTACAATTGAAAGCTCAACAAATACATTTGTTACAGAAAGCATCATAACACACCGTGCTTGGGTTATGGAGACACTCTTAGTCCCAGCTGTTGAAGAAGGATGCTTTAAAGACATTTTGTTATCTGGCATACTGAATATGTTTGAATGCTTAACTTGGAGTTCTTTATCTTTTATTAATGTGATTTTATCAGCTATGGGGTTACTGCATTAAATGAGTGAAAATTGTGAAAA
The DNA here is from genome assembly GCA_037974295.1 of Cicer cuneatum. NCBI lineage: Eukaryota > Viridiplantae > Streptophyta > Magnoliopsida > Fabales > Fabaceae > Cicer > Cicer cuneatum. The sequence continues at coordinate 17,013,283 of JBBPBO010000005.1, read as the reverse complement.
ACAGTAAAAACCTGTTAAAAAAATAACCATTATGTCCTCGCTACCTTGCAGAATCAGAGTTTCAGCAACTCAGCTAATAATAAAAATAAACTTACAAAGACGTGATGATAAAAAGGATAGTGAAAATTGGACCTGCTTGCTGTAGCCAAATGACACTCCAGAGCTGGTCTTTTCTGTTCTCTTCTGCTATTGTCACATGAACTCTTCTTCAAGGCATCAATTTTGGTAATATGTTCGTAACTTGAATTACTCTTTTCTGGTTGAGGGTCATCAGTAACTCCTTCAGCTCTGCTGCCTAGATTAATAACTTCTCTAACACTGGCATCTGATTCAGTGGTTAGAGGTGGGGGTGAATGCTCCAACTGTAAGTCTACAACATCAGAATCTACATGTGTTGCCTTATCATTAACTTCTTGTTTATCTCCTGCAACGTCAGTCCCTCTTATACCAGATAAAGAAACGTTCGTTTGCTGTTCTGAGATAATATCTTGCTCTGAATCACTTTGACCTACAGACTGGGAAGTTACCATATTGATAACCTGCTCAGATTTTGATTCTGTTGACTTTGTCTTCTTAGATAAGTCTTTTTCTTGATCCATTTCTGTCATACTTGTTATTTTACTTATATCAGAAGTCTGATTCTTAATCGACATGTCAAGATTCTCTGAGGATGAAAATTTGGAAACAGAATCATCCTGTCTGGAAACTAGATTCCCTAGGTTATCAACTGAAGTTTCAGACTTCAATGTTTCCAGCATCTCTGATGCTCGAGGTTTCGTAGTCATATTATCATTAGATGCACTAACCCGTTCATCATCATCATTCATTTTAGGATTTTTAGCACCTTCACTATCATTTCCTTCTGTGGTAATTCCTTTATTCCTCTGATTACAGTCGTCATTACTAGTATCTACTTTTAGTAAGGTTGAATCAAGATTGAAGCTATCCAACCTACACCAATAAAAGGCATGATAATATGAGAATATGTGTATGCCTCCAAATCACTCAAAATGATGCTGCAGAACTCAAAAATAACATATCTGTGCATTAAGCTGCATTGATAAATTACCCCCATTTATCATTAAAATCAAAGTTGAAATCAAACCCATCTTGTTTCCCTGCTTTAGCACTAGAAGCTTCTCCCTTTTTGTCCGTAGACTGGTAAGACTTTTTGGGGGGGCATGCAAAGTCAAGGTCTGGCATGTCCAGCTTAAATGATGGTATTTTGCCAAACTCAGTGTCTAGATTAAAATCCATGTCCCTAGAAAAGATCATTTGTAACAACTGGTAAGAAACTACAAACTCGCAAATACATTGTATAAGCATATATGTATACCCATATTATCTGTTCCTTTAACGAAATATTATTTTATTTAAATACTCAAAATCACTGTAAATCTGCACAAAAATCAAAATAATGCACACTGAATTCATCTGCAATACTGACTATGGAATCTGTCAACCTAAAACATTTTAAAACAGAGATTTCAGAATGAAACCAATAACTGAGTCCTTGCTGTCCATATTTGACTTTGAATAATTGAAACTAACTTTAGGAGTGCTTACAGTTTGTCAAAGTCGAATGTCTTTTTCTTGCTTTTAAAAACAGTGTCAAAGCTGAAATCCATAGCATCATCATCTGCCATTGACATGGGTTTCCAGGAGCCAAGAAATTCCTTCCCGAACTCATCATCTGCTTGAATTAAAAAATACAAAGGAAAAGAAAAAGTGATACTTATTGTGACATCTTCGTTGTTGTTTTCAATCAACCACCAAACAATGAAACACAGTGTCTGTGTACTTTTTCCAGTGTAAATGAGAATGCAATCTCACAAATTTACAAGAAGGTGAGAGATATCTAAGAATCTCGCGTCAACCCTTACGATAAAGAAACATAATAGATAATAGCCCTAAAGGAATGTAAGAAATATTTTTTTCTTTACAAACATTGAAAAGTTAAAGGAAAAATGGAAGACTCTACAAGTAATGCTTGCTGCAGAATAAAAGTAAAAATCAATACAGATAAAAACCTAGCAATGAATTTTTCTCTTTAGGATCTGCAGGTGAGGATTCCTTGTGTTGTTCTGCCATTCCTTGAGGTTGAAAATTTTCTTGATTCGCACCTCAGGTATGATAAAGCTGTATTGTCCAAAATAAATAAAAAATTAGAAAATAAAAGTTTCTACCTATAAATCTATCCACCAGCAAAAATGGTATTGATCATTAAGTATGATAGATGTTTTAGGAGAGGGTAAAAATGAAAATAAAAAACATCCATGTGTATATGTCAAACAACAAGACAAGTCTCAGAGTCATTCTGATGACAAAATATTCCGTAAATATCTACTGACATAAGACAAGAAAATATGAATCACTAATAACTAATCAGAATAATAGAATATGGAAGCTTATAGCATAAGATATCCTAAAAAAGATATTTCCAACATAGGCAGATTTATAATATACAATATCCTATTGAGAATATTTTGAACATAGAATTGATGAAGTTTGCATATCATCCATCATTGAACCATGTGTATATGCCTAAATCAGAAATATGTTCGCCAATAAATCAGAAATTGTAATTCAACCAGTAAGATATAACACGTGAAAGGAAAAGTTCTCAAATGTTTTTTACATACTTCAAAGTATAATAATGGTACCAAAAAGTGCAGTATAAACAGTATAACTCCCTAGACTAGTAGCAGCAAGGAAAAACTAACCTAATTATGTATTAGGAAAAGAAAAAAAAATAGCATTGTCTTCTACTATCAGACGATGAATATAAATCAGAGAACGTTAAGTAGATCAAAACATATTACAGAAAAATCACAATATATTGCCAAACAAAGAACCAACAATGGCAATGCATGAAAAATTCAGATTTACAAGTCCAAGTGCAAACGAATTGATTCGCAGAGACGCCAAATCTAGCAACAGGAGATGTTCGGTGATAAAAACTTAACAGAAAAGCAAATCGCACAATTTCATAGTTCATCAAAGATAAACAGAAACTGATCATAAATCAAGAAAATTTGTGTCTTTAAATGTTGCAGCAACCGGCATTAGTTTAACTTCATAGATCACAAATTTAACTAAATTGATATCTAGCAAATAAAACGCGGTAACACAACACACACACGAAGTGTTGAAATTCGCAAAGAGATATATTCCGAACACACACACAAAAAATGCGTGAGTTACCGATCTAAGAAACGTAGTGGACTCGGCGGAATCGGATATTGTATGCTCTTGAGTTTAAGGAGAAGGGAGAGATTTGCAATTTCAGCAGCCGATTGGGAGAGACGATCGACAGAGATAGGGTTTTGATGCGGTTGTGATGAGAAGAGAGACGCGAGATAGTGAACGGGAAAGCTCTGAGAGGTTGAAGAGGAAACAGTTGAAGTAAGCATTGTGCAGCTTTCGAATTAGCTTTAAATAGTAACGGCTTCTAACTCCGCACTTCGTAAAAGCGGGTAATAACACGAGAAAACGAGGCAAAACGATTGCGGGTGAGTGAGGTTTACCAAAGAATTCTCCTATTAAATTTTTTTCCTCAATTTTCCATTTTCAATTCAATATGAATAATTGCTTAATTAGAGCAGTATAAATTGGCAAGCCATAGAAAAACATTAGAAGAGTAGGATTGCTCTAATTATAAGGATTCACATTAAATCTCACATCAATTTAATAACTTAAATTTTATTATCAATGCGAATATATGAATGACAATAAAATCAACATCTTCGGTATTCATTTCAATTTGTCTCAATTTAGATGGGAAATTCGTTTTGATTGAGGTGCGAGTGCAGAAATGAGTTTGAGGTATTTAAATTCATCCGACAATTACCTTGAATCCATCCGTTAGTAGTATTATTATTATTTTTAATGTCTATATACATATATACATATTTGATATTTTTTAAAATATTAAAAATTATAATCTCCTACGTGTAGAATATACAATTTTAATATTTATTTTATCATTGTATAACAGTTATCATTTAATTATATTAATTATAATAAATATAACTTTTAAATTTATTATTTCATGTATATGAATGAGTACGGGGTGACAAAATCCGAACTTCGTCGCAGATGGAAATGAGGACTTAAATTTTTCACATCCGATAAAAAATAATTGCACATGCAGGTTTTCCTCGAGTAGTCAGGTACGAGAGAGGTAAAGTTCACCCCACCCTATTGTCATATCTAAATACGAATATTTCGTTAGTAAATAATATAAATACTTCTATCAATATTTTAAACTTTGAAATTTTCTCTAATCTTATAAAATCTCCTAAATCCAATTGTATAATTTTTTGCAATTGTGGTGGTCACAAGTTCACCCTAATCCAAAATTTAACAATCTCATTAATTTTACTTTTAGTATACCCGATTGAAAAAACTTAAAATACAATTGAATATAAGTTGAAAAATATTTTATTGATAAACTATTTTAAACTATAAAATATATAGAAATATAATTATAAAAATATGTAATAATATTAATTATAAATTTTTTATATTAATAATAAAAACATATATACATGACGAAATTTTAAAAAGTGCGCCAAAGAGATTTACTTCTCATTTCATTTTTTGACTATTGAGAAAAATTATCGACGCCCTAATATCACTCACCTCTTGTTTGCTAACAATAACTTTCTTTTTCTCATAGTTGAATTTGATGATATAGAATTCAGTAGGATGAAGGACGTGCTAATGATTTGAGTTTGTTTATCATTCTCAATATAACTATACTGATTTATGATCCTTGGCTTTGGAAAGTATTTAGGTATGCCATTATCCATATATCATTGGTCGGAGTAAAACTTATTTCAACTTCATAAATGACCATATTTGAAATGTGTTAAATTCTTAGAAGAGTAAAAGGTTCTTATTAAATTTGTAATTCAAACTTTCCTAACTATTTTATGAGTTGACACCTCACCTACTTCTTTTAACGATGAAGTTCAAGAAATGCTTAACTCTTATTGGTAGAGTTCAAATTCCTCTAAATCTAAAAACATTAAGTGGTTATTGATTCGAAAATGAATCACGATTATTCTTCATTCTTAGAGTGGAGTGATGCTTTCAAATACTCTAGCGTTCAAATAAGTGGCTGCTTGAGGAGAGTGAGAAGTTGGAATAGAAAACATATTTGTTGCTATGTCAGAACAATTATGTCTATAATGTGTGGGATGAGTCCATTGAACAAGAGTGTTATTGCTCAGCGGGAAATTTATTGTACGTTTGTTCACTCCTAATTGTTACGATTAGGGCTGGCCACAACTCTAGAGCTCTTTGAACACCACTATGGACCAACGGTATTAGTTAAGACGGATTGGGGCTTTGGTCAATACAAAACAATTATAATTTGATATAACTTCAAATGACTAAATGGGTTGAAATCCTTTTCATTTCGCAAATGAAATTGAAAATTATTTTATCATAGTTATGTATAATTTTTTTTTTTGGATTTATTTTCTATGCACCAATAATATAATTTTAATAGACAAAAAATGTTAATTTTTTTTATATATTTATTAAATCAAATCAAATCATTAGGCAGCATTTTTATGTTTCTTTCTAATATTTTTTTGTACAGATTTCCTAAAATCTTATTATCCTTATAAATATTTACTTTTGTCTGATTTTATTAAAGGCATGTATAAACAAATTTACCCCATAGAAATTAGTTTTTTTTTAGTAAATACAGAGAATAATTATTTTTTTGAGGCATAAAAATAATTAATTAATTGTTTGAACCTTTGGTAAAAAATAAAAATGTTTTTGGGAGCAGACAGTGGTTTTGACCTCTTGTTTCCGCTTTAAGCCATCGTTACTCGTTAGCCTCCGCCGGTGGAAGCTGTTCACTAGATTGAGTGGATTTGTTCGAAGTTAAGATTAGATCAGAATGGATGCTGCGCATCAGAAGCAGAAGAACAAATACAGTATAATTGTTCCCACATATAATGAGCGACTCAACATAAGCCTCATTATCTACCTTATATTCAAGCACCTTCGGTAATTTCTCAACCTCTCGCTTCGATCTTTCTTTTTTTCTTCATTTTCATCTATGTCAGTTTAGGTATTATTTATAAGCCGATAGATAGACCCATCTTATATTATGATCAATCATTTTTACGAAAACTCCTTTCTATTGATCAATTTTAGGGATGTTGATTTTGAAGTTATTATTGTGGACGACGGGAGTCCTGATGGCACTCAAGATGTTGTAAAACAACTGCAACAGGTTTATGGAGAAGATAAAATTGTAAGCAGTGACATTTACAAATTTAATTGAACTGAATATATGAATGATTAGTAATTCGTGATATCTATTCTATATTTTGGGAGAGTAACCATGCTTATTCTTGTGGTTATTGCAGCTGTTAAGAGCCAGACCTAGGAAGATGGGTTTAGGTATGTACTACCTGATACTTTTACTAAATGAACTTTGATAAATTGGCCTTTGATGTGATTAATTTGTAGGAACGGCTTATATTCATGGCATGAAGCATGCATCTGGAAATTTTGTTGTTATTATGGATGCTGATTTATCACATCATGTAAGTTATTCTGTTCACAACTTCGCATGATGTAGACACTAGGTTGCAGTTATGAAGAGTGATTGAATTTGAAAAGGAGTAAAAAATTAAGAAGATTTGGTTGAACTTTTTTTTTAGATTTTTAGGTTAAATGTACTTTTGGTCTCTCTATTTTGCTTTGTTTATGATTTTGGTTCCCTCATTTTTAAATCCATGAATTTGGTTCCTCAATTCTCAATATGCTTGACATTTTTCCGACCTATGCATCTGGGGTTGACTTTTATGATTTGATAGGTGAGATACTTGCGGGACAACTGAGCTGATGACATGGGAATTAGTTATTAAGTGAGAATCTACCTTAAACAGTGTTTTACAACAAATTTGGTTGCCTTTGTGATATAGGTTAATGTTTATTTTGATGAAATTGACGTAGTCGGAATCACAAAAGATTAGTAAGCGCTAAATCCGAAAGAACAAACAAGTTCGCAAGCGACAAACATGTTTCGATAAAGCTCTGGAATCCACCAGAAGAGAGAAAACTCTCGAAATCGAGTATTCAATTAAAAAACAAAAAGGTGCCCTCGGTTATAGCATAGGAAGTCTTTAAATACTTAATCGAAACCCTAGCACGAAAATTAGGCAAAACAGGAAAAGTCCGAAATTACAGGAAAAACTTAAAATGTTGTTTTGAGGCCAAAGACGAGTCCAAAACGGATCTGGGGCCCATATCTCACGGCGAAGCGGTGACTTGTGACTGTGGCGCGATTCCCTATCCGGAAAGGTATAATAATAGGCAATCTGACACCGGACGATCGTTTTCCGCATTTCCCGCCGCGTTTGTCCACAAAGTCGTTTCTTCCTCGATCCTAGCCGCGAACCTTCCTACATCAGAAATGAAAATCATTTGTTAAGGATTCACCTAGATAGGGCCACCTCACCAGATGAGTTGCCACATAGGTATCTCACTTGTCAAATCACGAAAATCCAACCTCAAAATATATAAGTGGAGAAAAAGTCAGTCTTTTTAATAGACGGGGGACTAAAATCATGGAATTAGAAGTAAGGGGCCAAAATCGCGAATGAGACAAAGTAGAGTCCAAAACTGCATTTAATCATTTTTTATGATTCTTCTTTTTCTAATCTGTTTAGCTCTTCTGCAGCCAAAATATTTGCCAGGCTTCATTAGGTAAGGAAAGCTTTTAATAATGTCTTTTTTGTTTTCTAGTTTCCTGCCACAACCCACAACTCAATTCGTCCCTTTTGTTTTCCAGAAAGCAGTTGGAAACTAGTGCTGATATAGTTACAGGGACTCGTTATGTTAAAGGCGGCGGTGTGCATGGATGGAATCTTATGCGCAAACTAACAAGCAGGGGAGCAAATGTTCTTGCACAAACACTTTTATGGCCTGGTGTTTCAGATTTGACAGGGTCTTTTAGGTATAGAGCTTGATAAGGGATATTGAACAGTTTGGTGAGTGTTTTTACTTGCTTCCCTATTAACTGGTTTGAGATTGATGTATTGTTGTTCTTTGTAGACTTTATAGGAAATCAGCGCTTGAAGATATCATTAGTTGCTGTGTTAGCAAGGGATATGTCTTTCAAATGGAGATGATAGTACGAGCATCCAGAAAAGGGTACCATATTGAAGAGGTGCAGTTGCTTAATTCACGATGTTTATTCTTTATATTAATCTGGTTGTTATGTTGACCTCATAGATCATGATTAGATGTGTAATTAGCATTGATGACCACTATCTGTGCTTTCCACATTTATACATATATCTTAATATATCTTGTGTAATTTGCAATGTTTGATTTAAAACTTGTATCTTTATTCATAAAACTTATAAATTGAATCATGGAACATCGTTTTTAATACCGTAAGAGTTATAATTGGCTCCAGCTTAAAGATGCTTGCTGGTGGATTCTAGAAATGTTTCACCATTGCATATACACCTTAATCCCGTGACGGTTGACCATGAAATTGCCTGATTCAATTATAATTGATGATATCTATGTCCTTTGTTGAGGCAATCAGCGTGTAATATCCACACAGATTTTCTATTTCATATATTCAATCTAAGCTGTAGTTATGACTTTGCTATCTCACCGTGTTTTCAAATTACTTCAATAAGCTTTTTTGTATGGCATACAATTAATTGGAAAGATGCATTTGAACATTGCCAATTTGAATGACAGTCATACTCATGCTGTCCTGTGCTTTACAAACCGTCTGAAATGATAATCGCTAAACATTTAAATTATTCCAGGATTGCCCTGATTCCTTTCTATTGTTCTATCTTTCTCGTTTTGAAATTATTTTATCTGCTCATCCGCGCGCACAAACATACATGTCCATTGGTTACTGAGAAATTTTGAAGCATTTGATGATTAGACAAAATATGATTCTCTAAATCTTCACACATATATATATATATATATATATAGGAGGAGAATTGAATGCTTGTTAGTTATGCTTTTTAAATGTATTTAGCAGTTTAGCTTTTCTTTTTCTTTTTATTGTGTTTGCTACATTTTAATTTCCTTCCCAAATAATTGTCGAATAGATTGCTTAGAGTTCTTAATGTAATTACCCTGTTCAAGCTTATCAGCCTGTTCATTATTCACTTTGTAGCTTACCTTAGTTTCACATATGTACAGGTTCCAATCACGTTTGTTGATAGAGTATATGGAAGTTCAAAGCTTGGTGGATCGGAGATTGTTGAATACCTGAAAGGCCTAGTATATCTTCTGATGACAACATAAAAAGATAAATAATAACAACAACTCATTTATGCATTCAGTTTGGTAAAAACTCAAATATTGTAGTTCAAAAACCTAATTATTGAGGACACACGTTTGGCTGCTAGAATCTTCATAGCTTGCCTTTTGAGTTTTGTACGAAGCATCTGTATGGATCCCTGTGTTTATAAACCTGTTGGAAAATATTGATGATTAATCGATTTTGGTTTAGCTGAAGTTGTATGCTGACCCATTTACCATTTTCTGGTTTTTCTTTCTAGTCTCCAACCATTGATATGTGACTCTTCATAAATGAAAATACAACTACTCAGTCTAGGATATTTCTTCAACACGATAAATTTTAAACCATAGGTAATTGCGAAGGTCATGTGCACTGATACCCAGGAATAAAGCTACACATCACGTGCTTCATTTTGTTAGTTATATATATCCTTGGTGACAATTTTATAGATGATGTTATATATATTTTTTTTCTGACATAAATTTAGGGTGAGGAAATATAAGATAGAGAAGACTCTAAGGTTTATTAAATATTTACAAAAGAATTTATATTTATTTCTCTCTAATAGCAGTAGCAGGAATGAAACATGCAATTTGTTGGATCCAATATCCGTCGGATCCACTTACAGAAAATTATAATATTTGTATCGATTAATTTTATGTAATTTATCAATGGAACTTTGAAGGCATTAAGGAGATAAAAAATGATCCATTCCCAAGACAATAAAAATAGTCACCAACGAAGAATTTTTCACCAATAACATTAATTAAAAAGAAAAAATATATGGAAACAGTATTTGTTAAGAATAATATAATATATTAAATATATTACTGTTTAATAAGTTATTTGTATACGACTGAAATACTTCATCCATGTCGTTTAAAAAAAACATGTTTTAAAATGAATGTCAGATTTGAATTTTTAAAAATATTAATTCTATTTTATATTTATAAAAGAAAGAAACACATTAATTAATAATTAGCAAAATAACTATTGTGTTTATTTCACCTTCTAATATGATCTGCCTTATGCTCGTCGTCACATGCCAAGGTTCTGTGAGTGATTGTGTGAAAGTGAACAAAAACACACAACACAAGAAAGAAGCTGCAAACAAGTTATGGCATCCACGTTGGGCACTTCTTCAATTGCGGTCTTGTCTTCACGACGTCACTCTTCTCCTTCCATTCATTCTCTCTCCCTAACCAAAGGTAAATCGTTTTAGCAAGTTCACCTTTATTTTCTCCTTTTCCAACCCATTTCATATCTGGTAATTATTTGGGCCAAAGCTATGAACTTTTTGGTCTTGGGGAGTTTTAAATGGAAATGGAAAGATGGGTGTTTCTGGCACTCTAATTGTCAGCAATATTGAATGGTTGTAGCTTTGCAGGGCAAGTATTTGGGCGCAAATTTTGTGGTGGAATTGAATTTCACGGCGTTAAAGGAAGCTCTCAGTTTTCAATTTTGAGTGTTGCCACTGAAATTAACTCTACTGAACAGGTAGGTAAGATATGTTCAAATTTTGTGGTGAGATTATGTTTTCTAGGTCATTGAACAGCTGTTATTAATTTTAGCAAAAGTATAGATTGAAGACATAATTATATGTAGACATAGGGTTTTTGTATCTAAGTTTATATTCAACTTACACAACTAGTGTGGAATTTGATAGTGATGATATGTCAAATGAAGAATATGTTTTAGTCTAATAATACCTTGAAAGTTTAAAGTTTAAACCTTGTCAGTGTTTTACATTGCCATTTTTGCTCATTTCATTCTTACCTTGATACAGTTTCTGTATTTTTTTTCTTTCTGTTTTGGTAACATCACAAATCTGTAAACTTAGCATATTCAGGCTCAGAGGATTGCTTCTAAAGAAAGCCAAAGGCCAGTGTATCCGTTTTCTGCCATAGTTGGACAGGATGAGATGAAGCTTTGCCTTCTCCTAAATGTGATTGATCCGAAAATCGGAGGTGTAATGATCATGGGAGATAGAGGAACAGGGAAATCTACAACCGTTAGATCATTGGTCGATTTGCTTCCCAAAATCAAGGTTGTTTCCGGCGACCCATATAATTCAGATCCAGAAGATCCGGAATTCATGGGTATTGAAGTGAGAGAGCGCGTTTTAAAAGGAGAGCAACTTGAGGTTGTCTTTTCCAAAATTAACATGGTGGATTTACCATTGGGAGCAACAGAAGATAGAGTTTGTGGAACAATTGATATTGAAAAAGCCCTAACTGAGGGTGTGAAAGCATTTGAGCCTGGCCTACTGGCTAAAGCAAATAGGGGAATTCTATATGTGGATGAAGTTAATCTCTTGGACGATCACTTAGTTGATGTCTTATTAGATTCTGCAGCGTCAGGTTGGAACACAGTGGAAAGAGAAGGTATTTCGATCGCACATCCTGCTCGGTTCATCCTAATTGGTTCGGGAAATCCGGAAGAAGGAGAACTCAGGCCGCAGTTGCTGGATAGGTTTGGAATGCATGCTCAAGTGGGGACTGTGAGGGATGCTGAGCTAAGGGTGAAGATTGTGGAGGAGAGAGGTCGTTTCGACAAAAATCCAAAGGAGTTTCGAGATTCTTACAAAACTGAGCAGGAAAAGCTCCAGCAACAAATTACCGCAGCAAGGAGTTTTCTTTCTTCTGTTTCAATAGATCGTGAACTTAAGGTAAAAATATCCAAGGTTTGTGCAGAGTTGAATGTGGATGGATTAAGAGGAGACATTGTAACAAATAGAGCTGCAAAAGCTCTTGCTGCCCTCAAGGGAAGAGACAAAGTAAGTGCGGAGGATATCGCTATTGTCATTCCAAACTGCTTGAGACACCGTCTTCGAAAGGATCCATTGGAGTCTATAGACTCGGGTTTACTTGTCATCGAGAAATTTTATGAGGTCTTCAGTTGATCATGTATAACATTGTCGGTCTGCTCCAGTGTTTATCCAACATAGTTCCATGGTATACATTTCACCTTTTCATAGGGATTTCATTGTGCTTGAACGTGAGCAAGATTATGAAATTCCATGGCTATTACGCGACCCCATGTCAGGGTTTTGCTGTAGTTTGTTCAGTATCTATAGCCGGCCAGTGTAAGACAGGTACATCAAAACCAAAATGAGGATTCTTGGGGAAAAACACGAGCTTGAGAGGCCTTAGATAAGTACTAGACAATCAACAGTAAACTTGGTTCACTCTTTCATTTTGCATAGGCAGGTTGTATTTTGTTAAATGTTAATATTGTCTGAAATGATTTTTACACGCATCTAATTTTTTTCTTTTGACAATATTTACACTCATCTAATTGGTTGTGCCTCCAACACCTCAATCTTGTTCCCCAATACTAATTTGGTCGAATGTATGGCCATCCACAAGCTACTATTTGTAGCTTAAGAATTTTCACCATCTAAAGTGCCTCAACGTGCGAGAAACAAGTGGCAAACATGTATCCTAACACTCGCGTAGAGTTCGACTAATGCATCCTGACTGCATTTCTATTAGTTACTTTACACACTAAGCTTCACTAAAAATTCAACAACAACTTCATATATGATGATGAAGTATTGGAGAGACAAATCTATTCAACTCAAAACTTGCAAAATAGCTATTGTATTGAAGTCAGTCTAGACATTCCAACACTAACTTAGCAGTAGCGGTAATGTGTGCTTTGTTAGGATGGCAATCAAAAGTCTAAATTACATAGTACACTCAAGAGTAGTTATCACTAAAAGATACCAAAAATTCTTAACAAATAAAAAATCAGATACATGAACTTAATAAAATATAAATTTCCTTAATAAAATAAAATCCTTGAAGACAAAGAAAGACATCAATATCTTAAATAACAAATCGCCACATCTATAGATTAAAAATAATACAAATAATCCAAATTCATTTTGCATCATCTTCTTATCATTTCATCCACTTCCAAATAATAGAATGAAACCTTTACATTATAAAAGATCCCAAAATTAGTCTGGAATTTCCCATCTCTTTCGAATTTGATTCTACCGATCATTAGATATTCAAACATAAGGTGTGCAGGAATATGAATTCCATGTGATGGACACTTTGGACAGTACCCTTTTCCTTTCTTTCATTGAATATGAGCACCTGTTTAAGATTCTAGAACACTATATTTGTGACAAATATTATTGTAGAATGAAGAAAAGAACATATATTGATGACAATATGATACAATAGATATTGAACTCAAGTCATTGAACTATCCTAGCTTACAGCCTGTGGAACCTTGAATTTGGGATTCTGCTCTATGAAAGCTGGCGGCCGTTGGTACACAATTGATGCAGCCCTAATCAAAATGCCAGCCGTCAATCCCCATATGAGATATTTTTTATGCTCGACATCATAGTCAAAGAAATGTATCAAATACTTCTCTCCCATCCACTCTCTCTCCTCTTGACTCCGATTTTCATCCTGCATTAAGTAATGACATCAGACAACTTGAAGATGAATATGAAAAATGAAGATGACACTGAGATAAAAATAATATTAAGCATGCACCTTGAGAAACATTTCTAAAGGCGCGTCAAATACTGATTCCACTTCTGCAGGATTCAGAACAGGTTTGAAAGCTTTCTTATCGTGAAGTATGCCGATGACAGGAACTACTCTTAGGAGGTGCTGTAAAAGAAACAATGATAGGTAAGAGTTCATTCTGAAGCAGATGAGAAATAGACTAACAAAAAGGTGTGCAAACTACCCAATCCCAGGGATTGTAAACATTATTGCCATTAATACAAATTTTTAACTAGTGACAGTAGACCAACTTTTGAAATGAATCAAATGATCATAGTTTTGTATGCAGAGAAAATGAGAAGTACGTTACAATGTTATTAACAATATCCTTTTGAAATGATCATAGTCGTATGCAGAGAAAATGAGAAATAGACAAACAAAAAGGTGTGATCAATGTCTTGGATGCAAATTGTCTCATAAATTGTACATGTCTGTATAAAGTAATGCGGTGGCCATTGGGAATGGATTTGACCTAAAGAATCAAATACATACTCTTTGTTAATAATTTATAAATCAGAGTTCTACTGCATACAAGAATGCATAAAGTTGTTCTACTGTCATTAGTTATAATTTGTTAATCAAAATACATACCCTTTGTTAATAATTTATAACTAGTTATTCTTTAGGTCAAATCAAATACATTTCCCGATGGCCACAACATTACTTTATACAGACATGTACAGTTGATGAGAAAATTTGCATCCAAGACAACAATCACAACAAGGTTTATCAACAATATCCTCATTCCTCAGTACCTCAGCTGCACTTCATTTTTGTGGACAGTGAAATTGAGCTTATTTAAAATTTACAAGTAATTCACAGGTAATATTTAAGAATGATGTTATTTTTTTTTAATTTCAGTATGTTCTATCAAATTATCATTTCATAAATTATAACCCTCCATCTCCAACCTTCTCATACTGAGAGCACACGTTGTCTAATTTCCACTTATTCCTCCCACAGCACAGAATCTCATTCATGAGCTAAATATAGTACACAAAATCTTATTTAAAGTTGCTTAAAAAGTATCAACATTTTCCAGCACAGAAGTATTTCATGAACCGACCATCACAGACATAAATGTGCAAAACTTACAGCAATAATCCTAATTATACAAAGTGGAAAATACTCAATTACACATTAACAATTTCCAAGGACATTATAAATACTAACAATAACTTCAGTTCAGGTAATGAAGATTTAAACTGAACAGTTACCTTAGACAAGAATGGTTCAAGAACAGTAACAACATCGACTAGTTCTGGATCCAACCCAATTTCCTCCTGTGCCTCTCTTTTTGCAGTGTCACCGTCATCCTTATCCCCTTCCTCCTCTTTCCCACCAGGCAATGCCACTTCACCTGCATAAAACACACACCACAACCCTCAGCTCATTCCTGTCCGGTTTGGATAAACAGCTCAATCAAGCGCTTATAACAGCATAAACACTTTTCATATAAGAGCTTATAAATAGACTGTTTCTATAACAAAACATAAAATAAAGTCAAATTAAGCTATTTGCATCAGCTATCCTAAAGAGTTATAGAAATAAGCTAAAAACTTGGTTTATGTAAGCCGTTTTCCTAAACTCTCTCAAACATTAGATAAGCCCAAATAAGTAAATTCAAACTGGACTCTAAATTCAAAGAGCTTAGTGAATGGCCAACAACTTTTGGGAAAACAATGTGTCCTTAAATATAAGCTCACGTTCAAATTACTTTGTGTTTTTTTTTCCCAAGCATACCCTTTATTAATACTACTAATATATTTTGGAAAACAAAAAATCAAATTGAATACATTCATGTATAAAGAGTATTTTAGGAATATCAACGCATAAAATTGATACATTAAATTTAGTAACTATTTTTCTTAAAATACCTGAAAAAGATAACGAGGGTTTATAATTAGAGACAGAGTAGTAAGATCTAAAAATGGAAAAAAAAGATGAATTTGAAACTCCATTGATAGAAAATGAAAGTACATTTGAAATCAGTAAGAAACTGAACTGACCCGAATGAGTAGAAAGCTTGGAAGATCGCTTAGTGAGAATGACCCTGAATTCCCCAGCATCACCTTCAAAGAGACAAATCAAAACAGCAGCTTTGTTAGGTCTAAATTTTTCTGGGTTTTGAATTGTGGTGGCTGATTCCGGAAACCCCAATTGGGAAACAACTTTGCCGCCATTCTCTTCAAAGCTCTGCTCCAAAATATCTTCAGGGAAAGGTGGTGGCTTGTAGAGGCGAAGTTGTTTTGCCAAGGAAAGAAGCCTCTGATGAGATCCTCCTGTGGTGGCGTTCAAAGAAGAATCCATTAATTTGGAGATATATGTTTTTGTGGGAATTAACGATGTTGATTTTGTTTTTGTTATTGTTATTGTTCTTAGAATTGAAATCATGTGTCATCACACCAACCCACCATCGATCAATCAATTATGTTTTTTTTTCTCTTTCTTTCCCTCTCTACTTTCTAGACTACAAGCTAATCAAAGATCTGTTTGGCTATCATAAATGCATCAAAATTATTTCTGCTCAATGCTCCAATCATTTAGTTAATTATAGACTTATTTACTATTGAATTTAATTTATATACGTATAAAAAGTTTTTATGGAATTATACAAAAACAAAATTATTTGTATATATTGATTAAGTCAAAAACAAAATTTGTATAAAATAGTGATATTAATTTTTAATTAGATATTACTTTATTTTTATATTAATGAAAGATTAAAAGGTTCTTAAAAAACGAATGGCTAAAAGCCCCCATAAAGGAACAAAGTTAAGACAAAAGTCTTAACATTTTGGAGCATGGAGACCCCAATTAGCAATTACATCATAAAAAATTAAACTACAACTCTGTAGGTGGAATAGGGTGATACTATAGTCAAACAATCAATCAACGCGTGTTTCCTTTTTTTTAAGGGTGAATATTTCAACTTTTCAATCCAAATTCAATCATATAACGTGAAAGTATCAAATCAAAATCACTTTCAATAGAAAGTTTGGACAATATCTTTTGCTAAATCCTAGTAACAAAATACAGTCCCTTAAAACATGTATGAGAGTGAGGGACTCTTCATCATTATTCCATTTATGCATGTGTTGATTTGTTAATAGGCAAAACCATCAACAACATTTCCATAATTTCCCCAATTTCATAAATCCGACTAGAAGCATGATGAGGAAGGATGAACAAAAAATGGGAGAAGAGTGAGAAGGATTAAGATTATAATTTTTAATTTTGAAATTACGAGTTTAAATTGAAGTCACTATCCGCGTATGTCAATTAAAATGACTATTTCACAATTAAAATTTACATTTCTTAAAATAGAGACTAAATTTGGAAGGTTTCTATTTTGTAGAGACCTAAGTTTTTCATCCTCCCCAAAAATGCATTTTATACATTTATTCTCCACAAATCTAATGCTAATAATTGTTTTTTTTTTCTTACTTATTTTCTTCTTTTACAATATAAATTTTGATAAATGGGATGTCTATGAGCTCAAAGAGACCGTGACATTACGTTATCGTTTCTCTTTCTCTTTTTGTAGCTGTCTATAACATGACTATTATTATTATAATACAGATAATTTTATAATATGATGTACTAAAATTATAATGCAATTTTGAAATATAAATTCAAATGAATTTAATTGGTAAGTGAGAGTTACTAAATTTATTATATGATATTGAAGTAGCAATATCGATTTACAAGAAAGGGGGCTTGAATTGTAAATTCGCCCTTTTAAAATTTCTGTTAAAAACTTAAGAAAATAACTCAAGATTGATCTTGGTTGTGAAAACAGAAAACAGAGAACGTTCTTGGTTTTCACCAGAAAACAGAGAACGTTCTTGGTTAGTTAAAATCAACAGTTTAGTTTATCTATTTAACTTGATAATTAACAGACTGAAAGTAAATAGAGATAAGGGAAGAGATATCACACACAGATATATCCTGGTTCACCCAACCCAGGCTACGTCCAGTCCTCACCACAGTAGATTTTCCACTAAGTGTTTAAAACAAGAACATTCTTGGTTTTACAGCACCTAGCTTAGATCAACCTTGATCTTTGTTACAGACTTTAATCTAATTCTACCCAGAAAGAGAGTAATGAAATCACCTACCAACCTTGATAGTGATTTCTTACAATCTACCCCAAACTATACTTAACTCTTATAGTTTGAGTTTTACAATAATGATGAGATTGTTTAGAATCTGAGATGTCTCAACTCTTGTTTGAGATTCGATTCTTTACAAAGAATTCAGTATAAATGTATCAGAGTAAAAAGAATTTAATCAAACTGATTCTTGTAAGTGATGAGAGATTTTCAAGTATGTATGTGAGTGATTGATGATATATCTTGGCACTTGAATGTCTTTGATTTTTGGACAGAATCTGAGTATGCTCAACTCGTGTTTGAGATTAGATTCTTGACAAAAGAATTCAGTAGATGATTCTGATATGAAGAGGAAAAACAGAACTGAATCTTTTGTTTATGATTGAGAAGCTTTCAAGTATGAAGATGTATGTGAGTGATGTTTTTCTCTATACTTGAAGCTGTATTTCTTCCTGAGCTTTGACCTTCCTTTTATAGGCGTGAGAGCATTTAATGATGGTCAAATAGAGCCATTGGTAGTGCTCTTGTCAGGCTTGACCAAAGGCATTATTTCTAAATAAAAATAATCCAACTTTTGACTATTTTTATTTTCTGTTCATACTGGGCTGTGTGTTGTGTTTTGGATCAAATTTTCTTGAGTGATTACTGATCCTTTAACACTTCTGATAAGTGATAATATTGTAGGCTTGAACTGGAGCTTTTGAATCACTTAAAACAGATTAAAAACGATCACAAAGTTTGTTGCAGAAAAACTGTAATTGCTGGAGATTGATGATCAATCTGGAGCTTTAGCTTTTGGGTTTCCTGGAGATTGATAATCAATCTGGACTGATTTCTAAACATACTGGAAGTCTTCCTGATCTTTTCTTGGATCTGTTTTGATGTAAACATACTTCAAGATCGTTCAACGTTCTTGGCAGTCAAGCTGGAGAATGATGTTCAGTATGCTGGAGAATGATTGTATCATTCTGGACTAATGGTACACTGTTGGAGAATGATGTTAAACATGCTGGAGATTTGATTGTTAACATGCTGGAGATTGATGTTTGTTCATTCTGAAGATAGTTGTTAATCATGCTGAAGAATGATAATCATTCTGGAGATTGATGATCATTTCTGGAGACTAATGATCATTCATAGAGACTGATGATCATTCTTGATAGAAGATCATTCTGGAGACTGTTCTGATCATTCTGGACATTTTGATGTCCAAGAACAGACTTGGTTCTTCCTCTGAATGTATTTTCTAGAGGTATCCTCTGAATGTATTTTCTAGGGATATCCTCTAGTTGAGGTATCCTCTGATATCCTCTGGTTGAGGTATCCACTGATGACAGCTTGGTGAGGTATCCTCTGATGGCAGCTTGGTGAGGTATCCTCTGATGGCAGTTTCGTGAGGTATCCTCTGATGTCAGCTTCGTGACGTATCCTCTGATGACAGCTTGGTGAGGTATCCTCTGATGGCATCGGGTAACATCTGTTGTTTTTTCAGATTGTGTCAAGAGTGTTCTTTATGCTGATTTCTTGGCTTTCCTTGAATCATTAACATGCTGTTAATTCTGAACATTCTGGAGACTGTTCAGTCTTGCTTTAGCAGCTTGATTCACGGCCTTTTTTCTTTGTGATTAGAATGGTTCCTGTTGATTCTAATTGATCACATCTGTTCCTTGTCATGTACTCTCAGTACTGATGTAAATTCCAGATGCAATAACTTTAATTAAGTGGTGGAGAAAATTTGGTCTTTATGCTATCACAGTCTTGCGAACATTCTCCGTTTTCCAGAATATGTCAAGAATGTTCTCTGCTGCTGTTTTCTTCGATTCTTGCTTTGTTCACTTATGCATTTATGTTCCTTAAACAAACTTAAGTGAAATCATTAGTAGATCACCATTCATAAAACTTAATCATTTAATTTAAAAGGTTTGTTGTCATTAAAACATATATCAAAAAGATTTTTTCCTCAACAGATATAATTATGTAATTATAAATGGAGAGAGAATGAGTTTCGGTTATAAAATTGGTGTTAGAATATCAAAGAAAAAAAAAATTTAATGAAAGAAAATGAATGTAAACTAACAATATAGAAGAGTAGTAGCAAAGTGTATTTTAAAGGTACCATGTCAAAATATCTTTAATGTGATAAAATTTAAATTAAGTAATGTAAGAAGAATTGAGTTGTTCGATAGATATAATTGAAAATTTATTATTTACAACAACGAACGCTATACATAAATCCATCCCATGAAGTAGCCTAATTTATATATAGATTTATGGTAGGGCATATATCATGTACCCAAAACAGTCGCATCAATATCTTATATCGTATTTGTGGACAGAAAACGATTACTGTTAAAGAAAAAACAATTTACGTTAAAAAGGTTGCATCTAACTATACATTCTTTTATATTAGCTAGACAGAAGATGTTTGTATGAATATTTTAACAAAGAGTCTTAACACATAATGTGTTGAAAAATAATCTAAAACTGTAATCTTGAGTCTAATTGGTTGTCTAGTACATTCCATAACCCATAAACCTTATATCGTATTTGTGGACAGAAAACGATTACCGTTAAAGAAAAAATAATTTACGTTAAAAAGGTTGCATCTAACTATACATTCTTTTATATTAGCTAGGCAGAAGATGTTTGTATGAATATTTTAAGAAAGAGTCTTAACACATAATGTGTTGAAAAATAATCTAAAACTGTAATCTTGAGTCTAATTGGTTGTCTAGTACATTCCATAACCCATTAACCTTTGTCCAACTTAGTATTATTCAAAGTCTCCCTATTTAAGTGTGCTGTCAAAACTCAAACCTGCATCATTGACCGAATCAAAAAATCAAGTTTCCTAGGGATCCACCACTATATAAACATTTTCTTGCTAATAAATTAATAATCATTTCTCAAGTTTAGTCACATATTGCTTGCATGAAACTGTGCCATAAGAAGCCTATTTCAAATTTACAATAAATGTATTTCTTATTCACTAGTCTTCAAGCACAACCAAAAACTTATTGTCTCTCCTATTTATTCATCTCCTTGGTTTTCATCAATGGCTTCCAAGCTGCTGAGGCTTGGAATGGAGACAAAAAAGTTATACCTATAGGTGCAATAATTGATGTTAACTCTAGAGTTGGGAAAGAACAAAGAGTAGCCATGGACATTGCAGCTCAAAATTACAGTAACACTTCAAAGACCCACAAGCTGGCTCTCTATTTTCAGGAACCAACAAAGGATTCCTTCAGACCCACTTCTCTTGGTTAGTTATATACTAACATTTAGAGTTGTCAAAAAAACCCTAATCTCAAAGCCCCATTTAATAAATTTCTTATTAGGCCCCAAATTTTAAACTCCTCTTAATAAAAAATTTTCTTTGACTCCAACCCCCTATTTTTTAATTTTTGGGGACTTGGGCCGGGGGCCTAGGGCCCATTTCATTTTTAAAAAATTATTGAATTTGTTAATTTTATTCAGAACATAAAAAAAATCGACAATTTCTAAATCAAATAAAATTCAAAAAAAAATTCGAAATTGAAAAATTATTGAATTTGTTAATTTTATTAATAACATCAAAAAATAAATCGACAATTTTTAAATCGAACAAAATTCGGAAAAAAAATCGAAATTAAAAAATTATTGAATTTGTTAATTTTATTCAGAACATAAAAAAAAATCGACAATTTCTAAATCAAATAAAATTCGAAAAAAAAATCGAAATTGAAAAATTATTGAATTTGTTAATTTTATTCAGAACATCAAAAAATAAATCGACAATTTCTAAATCGAACAAAATTTAGAAAAAAAAATCGAAATTGAAAAATTATTGAATTTGTTAATTTTATTCATAACATAAAAAAAACAAAAAAAATCGAAAAAAAAATTGAAAAAAAAAATCGAAAAAAAAATTGAAATATTTTTTATTTCAAAAAAATAATTAATTTTTTAATGGGCCTATGGACCCTCTAAGACCACATAATTTTGGGGGCTTTTTTACATTTGGGGCTTTCTTTCAATGGGCCTTTATATTATAAGATTTTTTGGTTCCCTCCAATATGTGGGCTGTGCCAATATAGAGGGGGCTTGACAAATTGACAGCTCTACTAACATCTAAGAAATAGATTACAACTTTCATGCCTTTTTGGGACCAGTTTGGATTAGATTTTAGCTTAGAGAAGTTTTTCAACTCAAGCATGAATTTAGTTTCTAATTCATAAAAATAGTATTTATAAGGAAAACAACTTAATTAAGAGTTTATAGTATAAGCATTTATCATATAAGCACTTATCTATAAACTATTTTTATATTTAAAAGATAAAATAAAGTCAACCTGTTTTTCATATAAACTATAAAATGTTTCATAAGCAATCATCAAGGGCTTTGTATAATGTGCACAAATAAGATAGTATTACACCATGCACAAATTTATTTTCCACCATTAGATCAATAAGTCTCATTTGATCTAATGGGGGACTTATTAATCCAATGGTGTAAACAAGTTTATGTATAATGCAAGACTTACTTAACTTATGCACCATAAAATTGGCCATCATGAAGAGCTTATGTAAATAAGCTGAAAACAATTTATGGTCATGTCATATATTGTTTTCATTCCCAATTCCTAAACAGTTTCACAAATACTTATGTTTGTAGACAAACTCACATGAGAAAACCAAACAACTAATTATAAAAATTAATTGATAAAGCTTCTAAAATTGATTTAGATCTAAAAGTTATTAAGTTACATTACTCATGATTATTGCAAGATCATTTAAATGTTTTGTTTCCTACAAGTACCTTTGAAAATTTTATCCAAGCTAGCTCTTGGTTTACTTAATTAAATATGTAAATTAATGAACGTGACCAATTTCTTGCAGCTGAAGAAATGATTAAAAAACAGAAGGTGGAAGTGATTGTAGGGATGCATACATGGACAGAAGCAGTTTCAGTGGCTGAATCAGTACATGAAGCTCAAGTTCTGATCATATCCTTTGTAGCACCTACCATTACTCCGCCATTGGTGCCGATTAGGTGGCCTTGGCACTAGCTAAAAATGAAACTGCATTTGTAAAATGCATTGCAGATATTGTTCATGTTTATAATTGGCATAGTGTAGTAGCCATCTATGAAGGTGATGCCAATGGTGGCGATTCTGGTATGCTAGCATCGTTATCTAAGACCCTCCAAGATGTTGGTTCTATGATCGAATATCGTTTAGCTTTTCCGTCGCTTACTTATCTGCCTAATCCGGGAGAATTTATTCGTGATGAGCTGTTTAAATTAATCGAAAACACACAATCTCGCAAATTCGTTGTATTGCAATCCTAATTAGAAATGGGGATTCATTTGTTTAAGGAAGCTTCACAAATGGGACTAGTGGATATTGATTCAGCTTGGATAATCACAGAGAGGATGACTAATTTGTTGGATTTTGTCAATAAGTCAAGTATTTCCTATATGGAAGGAGCTTTAGGAATCAAGAACTACTACTCAGAAAACAGCAATGAATATAGAGATTTGAGGCTAAGTTTAGGAGAGCTTTTCGCGACAAGAATCCCGAGGAAGATAACCGCGACCCGGGATTTTACGCTTTGTAAGCATATGATAGTATTCAAATGGTTGGAAATGCAATAGACAGAATGGTTAGAGGCAATAGTAACTTGACAAAAAAAATTACTACAAGAAATTCAATTTGAATCAGAGCAGCTCTTGCAGAAGCCTACCTTGAGGATTGTAAATGCAGATGGGAAAAGTTATAGGGAATTAGACTTTTGGACTCTAGAAAATGGATTCTTCACTAACATATCCAAAGAACAAGGTAAAAATGGTGCTTCTAGGAATATAGATAGTTTAAGTGATGCAGGGATTTGGCCTGGAAAGTTGCGTAGTGTTCCAAAGGGATGGAACATGCCTACTAAACAAAAACCAATGAGAATTGCAGTCCCTGGAAGAACTTCATTTTCCAAGTTTGTCAAGGTTGATTATGATGAGCAAGGAAAACCAAAATATAGTGGATTTTGCATTGAAATTTTTTATAACGTGTGGAAACTTTTGGGGTATGATCTGCCATGTGAATATCATGTCATCAATGAAACATATCCTGATCTGGTTCAACTTGCAAGGTAACAACTTGCTCATTTTACTTTTGATTATGATGGAATTCAAAGGTGCTTGGTAATATTAATATGTGTTAAAATACTCCATGATCATATGGATATATATTAATGTTTCATATACTAGCATAGTAATAAAACATGAAAATATAGAATATTATAGTAACAACTTTTGTTAGTTTTGAATTTTATTCGTTTTTTCTTTCTATTTTGCTTTACTGACCATGATACTTCTATGGTTGTGGTTAAATAATGATGAAGACTTATGATGGTGTTGTTGGTGACATGACGATACTGGCAGAAAGATTGCAATATGTAGATTATACTGTACCATATGCAAAATCAGGGTTGTCAATGATAGTTACAGAAAAAGTCAAAAGAATCACCATTGATGTTTACGAAGCCCTTCACCTGGCAAATGTGGATGGTAACTTGTGCCATCTTGATTTATACAATGTTAATAGTAAACCTGGAGAAGGGACCCAATCCAGAGTTTCATGGCAATTGGAAAAGCCAAATTGGCACTTCTATTTGGTTTACTTTCTCCACACTATTCTTTGCTCATAGTGAGTATCCATCTCATACTTCAACTAACATTGATTTTTTCGAGTTATAAACACCTGCCAACTTAGGTATTGCATTAAGAAAAGTGCTAGCAACATAGAGCTTAACACTTTCTTTTCACTCGCTTTATGATTGAGTGAAATTCATGTAACTCCGACTACTTTGGAAGGGGATCCGACTAAATAGGTGATGGGACACATTATTTTAGCAAGACCAATATAAATTTCATCTGATCATAAAGAGGGTGTTATAAAGAAAGTGTTAGAAAATGTGTTACTAGCATTCCTCTTTTGTTAAATTATATTGAGTTGAGAAGGTAAACCTCTTGAGCAAAAATAAAATTCCGATTAGCAAATGTGTGCTAAATTCAACTGATGCCAATGATTTCATATTGCAGGGGAGAAAATGCATAACACTTTATCTCGTGTAGTGATGGTATCATGGCTCTTTCTAGTTTTGATTCTTAATTCAAACTACACTGCAAGTCTTTCTTCAATGCTCACAGTTCAAAAACTGCGAGCAAATGTCATAGACATTGAGTGGCAGAAGAAGAACAACATGAAAATTGGTTGTGATGGAGATTCATTTGTTTGGACATACCTAGAGAAAGTCGAAAAATTCAATCGACAGAACATCATAAACATTAGTAATGAAAACAACTATGACACTAAATTCAAAGACAACTCAATTGCTGCTGCTTTTGTAGAACTCCCTTATGCAAAAGTATACATCAGTAGATACTGCAAGGGGTACTATGCCTCTACACCTACCTCCTGATTTGGAGGACTTGGATTTGTAAGTGACAATAGAATTTTCTAAAACTACAGCCTATGATTATCTATCTAACTCATTGTTTCTATGATTTGACTGGCCCGTTTAACAGCTTAATTAAGCACTTATAGGGCAAACACTTGTCATATAAGCACTTTGTACATGCTACTTTTATAGATTAAGAGAAAATATGGTAAAATTATTTTCATATAACCTATAAGTTTTCCTAGATAGCATATCGAAATTTGTTGAAAACTGCTTATTTACGTGTCAAAAACTCAGTTTTGCCTGTTGCAATATCTTTGTATTCTTTGCCTATTTAATCTGTCTTAATTCCTTAACAATTTCATGACACAGATGTTCCAAAAAGGCTCTCCCTTGGTCAGAGATGTTTCTAAAGCTATTTTGCAGCTCTTACAGCAGGGAGAATTGAAGAAATTAGAAGATATATGGTTGAATTCCACAGATGACTGCCCCAATAATTTGAACTCTTAAGAGCACAGAAAGTATGCCTCTTAGAACTTTCTGGGTTCTCTATGTGATTTCTGGTGCCACTTCTACTATTTGTTTTCTAGTTTCTACCATCGATTCACTAAGATCTTGTCTTACACCAAAAGATGAGGCACAAGAAAGTAATGGCTCCACAGATGATGTAAGCAGATGGAAAAGGGTGATTAAATTAAGTAGGAAGATTTGTAGCAGAAACAAAATAAAGTTAGCATGGTAAAGGAAGACGTTACTGATTGTCCTTCCAGATTGGATTATATCAGCACTTCATACCCGAGAACCAGCAGGAATTGGATATTCAATTACCAGAAATCATTATGGTGTCAGTCTCTTCCCCCACCAACAGTTGTAAATGACAACACCTGATCAACTAGGAAAGATAACTAGCAATGAGTTCTTCATCCAATTATAGATCTGGGATAGAAATTAGGTAAGAAAGCATGTATATAAAATAGTATAGTATTATGAGTCTGGGCTTATCAGCTTTTTTATGGATTCATAATCTTTGGGAAACCGTTATCAAGTTGTATGACCTATGTGAATTGCTTACTGTAATGGTAGGGGTCACTTGTATAAAGAAATTACCCAATTAATTTCATATTTCTTTAAGCAGCCGACATTCTACAAATCAGAAATGGCTTTCATATAAATCCACTTGTCATTAAATTACATGCATACATAATCAAGGGGCATAAAAAGGATTGGAAAATGATCAATAACTCCCATTATTCTACAGAAACAAGCTTTAGAGAAAGTACAACTTAATGTAAAATGTCATCATCCTCTATAATCAAAACTTCATCTGCCAAAGAATTTTAGTACATAAACAAGTCCTATTTGTATTCTGGTACATTCTCCGTGAAATTTGATGTTATCTAAAATCAGAACTGCCAGAGTCACCAATACCCTCTACCTCTTCCACTTCCTCTTCCGCGACCACCCCATCCCCGGCCTCGGCCTCTTGTTCCTCCCCTCCCTCCACCAGAAAATCCGCCTCTACCTCCACCAGAAAATCCGCCTCTCCCTCCACCAGATACTCCATCTAGCGCTCTATTGACAAGTTGATTTTGCATACCACCAGAACCTCGACCCTTCTTTAATGCAATACTGTTGGATCCATTGCCAGAAGTAGCAGGTCGTTTTGCTCTGCATAAGTAAAAAGTCATAAGTTATTTGTGTTTTCCAAATCCACATGAGATCTCTAAGAAATTGAGCTTTCATATTAAAATGATATTAGAGATAAGGATAAGTATACGAGACATGAGACAAGGTACTCTCAAAAGGGAAAAATAATAAAATATCTTCAAAGCAAAGACAAAGATACAATACCCAGCAGCTGGTATGGTAGGTGGCGCAGTTTTGGTTGCTTCTTTCCAAGAAAGGTTGATTCTCTTATCTCCAATAAAAGAAGGAGCTTTAGCGTGCAATGGCTGACCATAAAAATCAAACAATTCAATAATAACAGAATAGGGAGAACAAAGACATAACTGGAATTCATGCTCATGCATGCAATAACTCATTTGGCAAAAGTCAAGAAGAGGTTTCCTCCTTCTTACCTTTGTCATCGTCAAAATATTATTGCAGGTACGCAACCCAGTAGTAGCATTCTGTTTTTTAGTTTTCTGCAACATGTAAATTTGTAAGTGTGATAAAAAGCATAATAAGAGAAAATCATGACACAACTAAGATAAAACTCACAATTTTATCCTTTTCTTCATCAGTTTTAGCATCTGCCATAGATTTGTTGTTTTCAGCCATTCCTTGAGTTAATTTCTTAATTGTAGCACGGGTGAACTCCTCGACGTTCTTCAATCTGGAAAAAAAAAATGAACCAATTATGTTACCATAACATGCCAAAATGACTAACAAATCCAAAGGGAGATGAATAGAAAAGAGGCAACAATAGCAAACAATGAAAAGTTTATCAGTAAATGGAATAATTGCAACCGATCAAATCAAGCGCTTTCACCATCCCAAACTATTGTAAGCGTACAAGGCAGGTGACAAGGAAGATCGATGATACAAGGACCCATAAAGATGGTCAAAAACAGGAATGGGCATTTACTGAACCAAACCAAATTCTGTTACAAGCTTGCAAAAATACACAAATACTATGCAAAAATACTCTTAACCATAAAATGTTAAACAGACCATACAAAGGTTACCAAATCGAGATAAATCCATGAATTGGAAGACCTATTTTCAGTATTGTGAATTGAATCTTATTATGAACCTAAAGATAAATATCAATAAAACCACAACATTTTTTGAGAAAAAAAAGCACGTGAAATACGCAAAAACATAAGCTGAAATACAAACCTCCATATAATTCAAGATTATCAAAATGACAAAAAATGGTTCAAAGTTCAGGAGCAAGTTTCAATTCATCAAAATGAAAAGAGGGTAATCAGAATAGTTAAAATTATTGATCTGATTCAGTTTTACTTCGTATTGAAATGAGATACAACTCGAGTATTGTAAGAAACTGATAATCACGATCCTACCACATGTTTTAGACCTTGTACAATTCTAATGTCTTGGAAACTTTTTTTATGTTGCTTTAACTTTGCACCCAACTAACACCCTCTCCCCCAAAATAAACTCTATGGAAAAGAGTTCAGACGAGGTACAACCAAATCCAGAGAATGGGGCAACTATGGAAGAATAATGCAATAATTGTGGTGACGGTGTAAAGGTAAAGACAATGAATTTTCATAAATGAAGTCAAGTTAATCTTCTCTGTTCCCAATAAGTAGAATGAAAGAAAGAAAAGGATGAAGATGGATGCAACAGAAAACTAAAAGGAATTGAAAGGGTTTTATCTTTTGCCAAATTGAAAGGAAACCTACAGGTGCAAAATGACATGTGCATACACTACAAACAAAATTATATTTTATATCTAAAAAACACAAACCAAAGACAGGTAAATTCTTTATTTATATAACATACCAAAAGAAAGGCCATACCTCTCAGTAAAATTATTATACTGCTCTGAAAAGTCTTCTCCAAGCCTATCAGATGGCTGGCCAGTCACAATTTTGTAACCACATAAACTATTTGTGGCATTAGGAACCTACATAACAACCAAGTTCAATTATGCCCCGCGTTTAAGTGACTCGCAACAACTTAGATTTTCTTCCTGGTTGGACAAAGGTTTACCTTGTGGGCTAGGTGATGAAATGTATACAACAAGCACTCAATATATGTAAAGTTCATCTCTTCTCCAGTCTTCTTCCAAGTCATGTATTTCTGAAAAGAGCAAAGCACACAGCTTAAAGGAAGTAAATGATATTTAATAATTTTAATACATAAAAATAAATCGGTATAACGATCCCTGAGATAGTGTTTAAATTTGATGTAATCCTCCAATGACTATTAACAACAGTTAATTAAATTGAACTAAATTAATATGGAATATTGCCTTAAAAAAATTTGGTTTGTACATAATTGGACTTAAATAATTAGAAAATGGAGATTGATGTAAATCAATTGATTCAAATGAGTTTGAAAGATTATATCAATGATTCAATGTAAATCCAATATTTTGGTGATTGAACATGGATCCAGTCAATAATATAATGCTGTAGATAAAGGGGGCGAACACAGAAAAATTGGATGAATAAATTTAATACATGATTGGACTTACATAATTAACATTTGGAAATTGTTGTGATCAATTGATTCAAATGTATTTGAAGGACTATACCAATGTAAATGTAATATTTGGTGATTGAAATTGATCCACAATGCTACAGATAACGAGCAGGAACAGATCCAAAATTTGATGAACAGTATAACTCAAAATGTATCGATCCTCACGCCTTAATAACCATCACTTCATTAAAAAAATGAAGGTAAGACTAAACCATGCTAGCCACATTCAAAATCCCACTTTAACTAGTTAACAATGTTCTCTATTAACATCCAATAACAGCATAAACTTGAACAAAGTAAACAAAAAGTTGATATTGTTATAACAGAACAGCTATATACAGCACATTGGTATCTGCCAATCATGGCATTCTTCAAGAAAGGTTTACCTTCAATAACTGAACTATAGAAGGAAGCATTTGCCGTGAATCTTGTGGTGTTGTAAAAGGTGAAAACTCAGCAAGGTTTCTGAGCAAATCTACTTTTCGTTCTCCAGGAAGCTGACAGGTAAGAAATCATTATAATAAGTATTGTAACAGAAAGACCTCAACTAAAGAAAATCATTCACAAACATTCCACTAATTAAAAAAGTTTATAGATTGTTACATATTTGTGGCTTTAAAAGTTTATAACATATTTTTCTGCATCCTAGTAGGAGTGTAGGACCATATACTAGTTTAACGAAAGAAAAAAATTATCAGTCTATAAATATGTGTCTTAGGTGGGTATCATATCCTAATTCCTAAGTTTTTCAAGAATAGTTGTATTCCTATATTGGATAAATAATGTATCAGGAACTTAATCTATCTGCACATCTCCAGCAGAAACAGCCTCTCTGCTTATTGGGTAAAGGTTCTGCATACATCTGATCCTCCATAGACCCCACCCCACAGTATTAGAAGCTTCATACTGCCACTAGGCCACCCTTAATCATCATATAAAATATCAACTTTTCTGTTTACTGGTCAAACTGCCCAAAGTTAAAAAGATATACAACATATGACAATAAAACTTCTAATAATCAATTATGCATGAAGGAAACAAACCCAAACAAATAAACAAACTCAAGATATTCCAGCAAAAACCATCTATTTAAACTAAATTATCTAAGTTACCTGATCAAAAACAGGTATTACATTGCTGTTTATGAAGTTAATAAATTTGCTGCTAGATGCACCCCTCTGCAAGAAAAAATTGAAATGGATAAAGAAAAACTAAACAGCAACGAATTTGAGAAAAGATGAACATTATAAACAGTACTTACCACAACAACTGGAAGTGCCATGTGAAGGCATGATATCAACCTATCAATATGATCTGCATCTGAAACCTACAAATCACCAGTTAAATTAATTAAAAAAGCATAACATGAGACCCTAAAAATTATTGGCATAAAAGAGACTCTTTTCACATTAAAACAACTGTATGCAATAAAGAGAGAGAGAGAGAGAGAGAGAGAGAGAGAGAGAGAGAAAATATAATCACATTGAACCCTGATTTTAAGTCAGCTTGTCCTTCAATGATTCCAATCAGCTCTTTTATCTGCTCAGGTGAAGCCTTTTCTCCA
The DNA here is from genome assembly GCA_037974295.1 of Cicer cuneatum. NCBI lineage: Eukaryota > Viridiplantae > Streptophyta > Magnoliopsida > Fabales > Fabaceae > Cicer > Cicer cuneatum. The sequence continues at coordinate 16,982,147 of JBBPBO010000005.1, read as the reverse complement.
AATAGGCTCAAACTTTTCAGGAAATCCATAAACATTCGAAATTCTATACCAGTTACATCGTCTAAACTCTGAAATGAAATGCAACCACAACATACATCAACTCCAATTATGTTAAAAAAATTTAAACACTAAAAAATTGACAAATGAACTTATAAAAAATGAATCAAAGCAATTGTAAATACCTTTTTTATTAGATCGGTTATGTGTCTTTCCATTTCCTCTTGGGGCTTCAACAGTTCAGCTTTAATAGGGAAAACCTATATTGAATACATTTAGAGTTCAATATTCATTTCTATTTTACAGATGTGGCAAACCAAGAGATCATCATAATTGATAACTATAATACATGTTTTCTCACCTTATCTCTAACAAAGTTTATAACCTTTTCACGAATAACATCATCTGTACTTAGCTCTTCAACACTGGCCATATGCTTAAACAAAGCCGTCAAAGAAGCTGCATTCACAAATATACTGTAAGGAAACAACCAAAATGCAACACTGATAATGAACGTCCAGAATCTGAAAAGCATATTTGTGATTACTAACAAAAAAACTTAAGTTTCCAGGCTATAAGCCTAACTCTGCAGCATCAGTTTGGCAAGTAACAGTTACACAATTGTTGGACTTCCACAGTTAATCTCATCCTTGCTACCAAGGTTCAAATGTTTCGAGTTTTACTACCACCTAAAGGCTCCTCAGCAGTCATCAGATAAACAAGCTGCAGGAGATCATCTTTACTGGAATCATAAAAAACCACCTCGAATATATAATTTATTATATGGAAAACTATTCAATCCAAGTTATATCAAGAAGGCTGGGCCCATTGCAAAACCAATATCTTCAACAAAAAACTATTTGTTAAATGAAAATGCTATGCACATCAAATAGGTGCTAGATAAGATCATTGTTAGATTGACCTAATCTTTTATCTATTTTCTATAGAAGATAGGTTGGCCAGTATTATTGCCACTGCAAGAGACAAAGTTGTAGAAAGAGTAAACAATATGAACCATTATCTTAAGCAGTGGCATAACTTAAATGAAAATTCGGAGGAGCCAAAATAAGTTATAACAATAAATCAATAATTTATTAAATTTTATCAAAATTTTAAAAACACTTGTATTTCTCTAATTAAGGTCAACTTTCACTACCTGTAAATCAATTAATAATTTTTCATAAGCTAACTATTTGCAAAGATATTTCATAAATAACAAAGATGCTAACAGTATCGGCTCTTTTGTTTCCTAAATATGGCATCAAACTCTATTTATAAACTAGTAGCAGAGGCTGTATAAGTTATTGAGAAGAAAAAAAGCAGCCTCTAGAGGGCTTTAGCTTTGGGCAGCAAGCACTCACGATAGGTACATAATTTTAGAATGTTTGGGGGGCCTGTGTAATTCTTATGCAACAACCAAGATAGGCCTCTGATCTTAAGAAAAGATTACACAATCAAGCAGATTGAGACACCGATATGTAGTTAGAGTTTATGTTGTACTAGTATATATGTATTACTCAAACAGTCAAACATATACAGCAACAGCACACAACTCAGCATTTATCATACTGGGTGATGAGGAAATTAGAAGCATTGACAGATCGAAGATCCTTAAGAAAATTTAAACTGTAGCAGTTAACTAGCACAATATTCTAACAAGGCAATCATACTTGATATAAAGACATCAAATTACCTTTCACATCCTGCCTGAGCAGAGACATAAGAGCCTTATGCACAGCATCTCGCTCTACAAATTCCTCTAAGAGAATCAAGTCAACAAAAGAAATATCAGAAACCAGACCATATTCTCAAGAATAAATTATCTTAATAAACCACAACTTACCAGACCCAAGAATTTGAACAAGAATATCAACCATTTTTCCAATATTCTCAGGTGTATCCTTGCAGAAAAGAGGCAGCCCTCTTATCGCTTGCACCCGAACCTGTACAGCAGCAACAGAAAAACACCAAAAAAGATAGCGAATTATACAAACTTCAGCACATAAAAAATTCACTAATAAACAACAAAGAAATCAGAACAACCCAGATATGCTAGAATACTTTTTCAATCCCCTTCACAGTGTTCTGTTTATACTTACACTACATATGGTATTCTATCCTATAAAAACCAGTGCTTTAAAGACCACAAACAAACTTGGTTGCAAGTCCATTACTCCATAAATTAATACCATCGTGATCCCAGCCAGTCTTGCCAGTTTGAACTGTGATTTAGGTTTTGAATCATTGCTTCGAAAACACAGAGAGGGAAGCAATATAGTAACAAGATATTTGTGTCAATGTGTATAAATCATGATTCAATTTTGTTTCTTCTTCTCATTATGAACAACAAGAAAATATAACTTAACTAACAACAAAAGAACCCGAAACACAATTACAAATCACAGCATAATAGGCCTATTTATTGCATACATGCATATAATCTGTGAAGCAAATGACATACCCCGAGTTCTTCGGCCTCAACCAAATCAAGATGAGCATCGAGTGCGGGTCCAGAAAGTTCAGGGAAGAACTTAAAGAACTTCGGAATGAGCTGTGCAGCGAGTTGCTTCGCCTTAACACTCGTCTTTGCTGCATCTATGATTCCTTGATAATCCTTCACGTTCTGCAAAAGTGTAAAACGAGAATCCAAAACCCTAATTGAAAACTCGAACAACACAGAGAAAATCTAAAACCCTAAAAGAACGAAGAGCATGAGAAATGAAAGAAAAAGAAAGAAATAAAGAAAGAAAGAAAGAAAGAGAGGTGAGAGTGACCTGAGACTTGTCTTTGGCATTGTTGAGTTGCTCGCCGTATTCGTAGAGCTTCTCGATGTAAGTAGCTTCTTCGGAAGGGTCAGCCATTGGAAGGTTCTAGAATTGCAATTGAGAAGTTGAAAAGCGAAATCAGCATGCGAAGAGAATAATTTGTAGAGTATTTTGATTTTGAGGGAAGAAAGAAAGATAGAGTAACTGACCTGACCTAAAAGTGAAGGTTAGTGAAGTGAAATGTTGAAGAAACTAACACAAGGGTTTGATTTCGTCTATCGAGAGTGTGTGTGTGACTCAGTGACAGAGCTGGGATTCAGTGATGCAAGGTTCAACTTGCTTTTCGATGGGGTCGACTTTCTTTCTTATACACAAATTTACCTAACTGTAAATCCTCTCCTCCTCAACTGGATCCTATCCTTTTATCTCGACACGTCGTTTTACTCACTCTCAAGACTTCAACGGTAAAGATATGTAGTACCCACACTAACTAACTACACTTCGAAAAGGACAATAACAACTCTCTTTCAAAATTTAAAATTAAAATAATTCTGTTTTATTTTTTTCAATTTTGAATTAATATTGTATAAAATACTGTAATCCAGAAAAACTGTTTTTTTATACCAAGTATTATTATGTTTTATTTTTTAGTTTAAAAATAATTTGAAATAAGTTTTTCTTAAAGCACATCTATCAAATACATTTTGAATTTTTATAATTGAAAACAAATTCAACCATAAAATTGCAACACGTTAAAACTCTTAAAAGATAACTCGGCCACATTATAATCTTATCTAACTTAAAAGTAATTAGTCTTTTGCAATTACAAATAAAACAAATATCCAACAAGATTTGCTAGTCAGTCCCATCACACGTTCAAGTTTGATTTCCTTATTAAAATTAAAATCATACATAAGTGTATAAGCGTTTATAAAATAACCACTTAACTTATTTATCCAAAGAAACTCATTGTTACAGTACATACATTACAAATGAACACATTCAGGCAAAATTTCAATCGAAGATCTCTTTATTGAAACTAGAAAAGGAAAACAAATATTTGATCTAAGGCTTTAATAGAAAGTTCAGTCCAAGACTACCCTTCTTGTCCCATGAAGGAAAAACAACCAAAAAGAATTTGCGCATAATATATGAAAAATCCCTCTCCCAAAAGACCATGGCATTCCCATTTTGTCTCTTCCTTTTCTTTCTTTCAACTTTTGCTTTATTGGTATAAATTAGTTCAGTTGTTGTCCAATTGAAAATGGTTACAAAATAGGCATGTCCAATGCTTGCAAGACATCCTTGAACTCAAAATCACGTGTATCTTTATTCAACCTCTCAACCAGTTTGTACTTCGCATCATTCAAATAAAAATTATGTGTAAAAGAACACGGTAATGTAGGGAGATGCCTGTGTTCCTCTAGCCTTGTAATCTTCAAGACCAGTAAAAATCATGTGTGGCATTTGGACTGCAAGAAAAAAATACTCATGTATGAGACAACAATTGAAGTGGAAAGAATACTCATGAATCTCTAAATTGTATAATTTTCAAAAATTGATCCCCTACAAAATCATTTTGGAACATGCCTCATGTTTGTTAAATGTTTCATCAAGCATCAAGTTATATTATATCTGATCCTGAAGGAAAACTGAAACTTGAAGTTCAAATTCTTGTGTCTGTAAGAATGTTAGGACATCGTATGCTAAATAGCACTATGGGGGTAAGCTATATAGTTTTTGCATGTTGTGAGTGTGATTAGATTGGACTTAATTATACTAGTTGAACAAGTGCTTGACCAAGTTTATTAGTAGACATGGGAGAATAAGATCAGTTTAAAGTATCACAAATTTACAACAATTCAGACTATTTTTTTTTTTAACTAAGGCATACTAATCCCTCGAGATAACTGAGATCCATTTAAGGAGTTGATATCTTTTAACACATGTTTTCCTGTACATCCCGGTGAGGGATCAAACTCTCGACAAAATAGTTAATAGACTTGAGCATCTACTACTTGTTTTACACCATGTTGGTGAGACTCTTTTTTAAATTATACTTATATGTGTTTCGTATCTATCCCGCTTTTTTGTTTCCATGTAATCCTACAACATCAACAATGTCCTTGAATGACCTTTTTTCACAGCACAAGTATTGATCAAAATGAATACCTATGGTCCAGCAAGTTATAAAGATTTGTTTTCATAGTGCTCCACTACTGAAATAAAACCAGTCAAAGAGTTGTTTCATAAGTTGCATCAACATTCCATAAAAAAAACATAAAAGAATAAGTAATTGAAATGAGAGATTACATCATCCCAAATGGAAGCGATATCATGATTCCAAGCTATACCCCTCCAAATTCTGGAGGTTGTGGATACCCTTTGCATTGTCGAATCCCAGTGGGAAATTTTAACAAATATTTTATCCCTCAAATAACAAATGGGACTTTGTAAAACTTCCCCCAATAATTTTGTATATATATATATATATATATAATTAATATATTTCTTATTTTTAAATTATTATAAAAAAAATTTAAATAATTTCAAAAACTTATCGATCTTCTAAAGTTCTTCTCGAATATATATTTTGAGTTCTTCTAATTATGGAAGATTTTGTATAATTAAAGTTAGAGTTAGTGTGAAAATAGAGAAGGTAGTGTTGCGGTAGCGCGGCTATGAAAATTGAATCATGTTTTTTCTCTTTTAGTTTTATTAAAAAGTATTAATTTTAATCTAAACTTGTTCAAATTTTAATTAAAACGTGTTGTGCATTTGTGAAACGAATTGAACATGAAATGGAGGAAAAGAAATGGAGCAAATCCAGACTCATTGTTCTTTTGTTCCGTCTCCCTTTCCTCTTTTTATTTTTCAAAACTCTCTCCTCTCTTTCTATAGAGATAATTACTAAACGAAGTTTAACATTGAGTTCACGAACGAGGGTGAGAATTAAGGAGTTGAATAACAAAGAAAATTGCAAATTTAATTATCACTTCAACAAAATACTAAAAATATTAACAATATTAATTATTAATATCGTAAAAAAATTATTTGTATAAACACAATTGAGAAATAAAATATGATCAAAATTTGTTTAAACGAGATAAGCATTAACTCTTTTGTCACTATTGTATAAATGTGTGTCGTAAGTAAAAGGAGAGTTTTGTTTCACCTCTAATGTTCTTTAGATTAATCAAACTAAACTGTATTTTGATGGATTATTACGATGGACTATACTAATTAGCCCAAAGTTGTATGGATCAAGGATTAGTTTATTATGGAAATTTTGCAACATTCCAAAAAAAAAAATCAATCGAAGAAGTTTAACCGGGATAACGCATATTTTTCATAATTTAAAAAAAGTGATTGTTCATTTAGTCCGTCGGTATTTATTTCGACTTTTAACTAATTTTAACTTTCGATAATATATTTGAGAGTCGCGGATAAAAAAAAATAAAAAAATAACTAGTTTAGCCAAGCAAGGGAGGGTGGTGGAGACCCACTGAAAAGCTGTCACTTTCACATTACTAAGTGAATGCCCACATTTCATTGCTATCATAAAGTATCTTCTAATGCTAGTCTTACAAAACACAAGGAATGGATTTCCTCTGCTAACATGGTCCATCACCTTTTTAATGCATTCACAAACAAAAAGCTCTCCCCCACTTAACACCAATCTGATAAAGGAAAAAAGCTACTCAGTATTTTGGTACTCTTAAGGGTATGGGGAAGTTGGTGAACTCAATTAATTAGTCTAAAGAGCTTCATTTTTTTATAATAATCTATTGTTGTGATGCTTTTGGAGGTTGCACATGTCTTGCATTTAATAACTCATACACTGCCATACTAGCATCGTCATTCATTTCATTCAGGCCTGCTTATGTAAATTTAATGTGCTATTTTTCTATTTTTTGTTGTTGTTGCTGTGTTACCTTTTTATGGTGCTTATTGTTTTGAAATTGATTCTAGTTTTGCACAAATGTTGAAAGCAGTGTAATAGCATTGTATAGTGTAGACAATAGATGATAATAATGTACTAATATCATCACATGTCCTTTATAAATATAGATTATGTGAACTTCTATCTTTGTGTCCTTAATCCATTGTCAATTTAATGTGATTGGAGAGCCTCATCTCAATTGACATTCTTTTACTTCAAATAGTTAATAGATTTTGGAATTTTAAGTAAATCAATCTTTTGAATTTTTCTTACTTATGAACTGAATTATGAATTATCATTTTTCTTTCTAAAACTTAATACTTAAATAGAAAAAAATTGATATTCTTTCGACGGTGATGAATAATTGCACATACAAACAAGTGAATGAATCTCAGCACCAATTTTTTTCCCTTAATATATATATATAATAATAATAAGGGTAGTTCTAGTTCATGAACTTATTCATCAATATTTTCCTGTTTTATGGTATTAAAAATCACAAGTGATATTGATATGTAAACCAAAATTTCTCTCTCTTATAAGCTGTCACTAATTGTCTCAATCTAGAGGAAACACAATTAACCATATTGAAATGATGCAATTCTCAGATAGACCCTACATTTCCATATTTGACCAAAGATAATTAACCCAAATATATATGTTGTCAGAAAATTTGTTATCAGCTAGGAAAACTTCATCTCTTTATTTCAACACATTACAAGAAATCTCCTTTGGAATTTTATCAACTCCTTTTTGAGTATGTCTGTCTCTTTCTGCATTATAGAAACCAATCAATATATAACTCTTTTTTTCTCTCTTCTATAAGACTCACGGGATTTGATTCCCTCTAATTATTATTATTATTAAATTCTCCTTTATTCTAAACATTAAAATCTCTACCTTCACTTTTTTTGCTCTCTCTTTTCTCTGTCCTAAACTACTTCATTATCTTAAACTCATGTCTCTCACTTCTTTGTTTGTTTTCTTCATTTTTTTGACTATAACTTCATCAAGCTTAGGACTACTTAGTAGCAATAGCAACACTACACACACACCTCGCCAACTTAGAGTTGATTACTATGCAAAATCTTGTCCACAAATAGAACAACTTGTTGGTTCAGTCACATCTCAACAATTCAAAGAATCACCTGTTTCTGGTCCTGCCACAATTCGTCTCCTCTTCCATGATTGCTTTGTAGAAGTAAGCAAAATCCAATTAATAAAAGTGCTTTTGCTTTGCATGCAAGTGTTGGTTTGTTTTCCTTAAAAAAAAAAACCATTTTCTTGTAGGGCTGTGATGCATCAATTTTAATAGCATCAAAGCCAGGGAGCAAGGAATTGGCAGAGAAAGATGCTGAGGATAATAGAGATTTGAGAGTGGAAGGTTTTGAGACCATAAAAAAGGCTAAGGAAGTTGTGGAGAAAAAGTGTCCCAATGTGGTGTCATGTGCAGATATTCTAGCAATTGCAGCCAGAGATTTTGTTCACCTTGTAAGTTACCGGATACTACTCTCAGTCTCATATTAAGTGTCCTTTAATGTTATGCATATTTCATAAGAAAATCATTAACAGTACTAATTTATGTGATGCAATATATTTTGTTTACTATGTATTCATTATTAATATAATATAGTAGTTAATGGAGTAGTTAGTGATTGAGTTGTGCTAAATAGTACAAAACTATTTTTCACCATTCATCAAATTTGAGGACAGTCAACAGTAGAACATTTAACCATACATGGGTAGATGGGTAAAATACAAAACGAATGAGGGATAGAAAGGTAATAACAAATTCATAGTTGTTCACTTTGTAACTTTCGTAGAAATTGTTTTCATCACATTGAACAATTTCATTTGTGATCGATATAAAATAAATAAAAATATAATAAATGAATGTATATTATTGAGAAAAAAAATAATTAATATTTTATTGATAATTTAAAGTGACAAAAAATATTAGATGAATAAATATTACGAACGTGGCAATTGATATAAGACACAGGAGGGAGTATTTGTTTCAATTCTTGTAATAATTACCACATAATTTGATTTAATATCTTGATTTGTTTCCTTTATTCCAAACCAACTTTTGGTTTCCTTTTCCTGAGTCCTGACATTCTAAAATGTGGGTACATTGGTAATGCCCTCCAGTAAGGCATTAAGTTTTTGACATCATAGATATCAGTTCGCATGATGCAATACAAGTACAAAATATTCCTAGTTATTATTGTACTCTTTGTCTTTGATGTAACCACAATTGGTCCACTTAAATGGACAATAGAAAGGGCATAAATCAATAATATGCTTTTCTTTATATATGTTGAGTGCAAGTTCAATTTTCTTCTTATTATGCCTTATACACAGAAGAAAAATCCTTCTAGAAGAAAAAAAATAAGTGTTTTCTGCCTTTACAGAATAACAGAGATGTTTTTGTGAAATTACCAATTAAATAAAGATAAATGGTTATAAAAGATTTTGGTGCAAGGTCTTTTGGTTCTATGAGAAAGGTGTTTTAGATTTGTTTATCACTTGTAATGAAGTTAACGTAATAAAACTAGATATAATTTTTTGAAATAGATTAATTTATATAATGTAAAAAGACAAATTTAGCCAAATATATTTTTTCCAACACCGTGACAAAATAGCTAACAATTATATTGTAGAATAAATTCATCTTTCCATAGCTAAAATGACCCACAAAACATTGTTAATAGGCTAGTCTTGATTCTATATTAACCAAAATCATTTGAAGTTAGCTCTAGAGAAAAGAAATACACAAGTTGGTCTTGGTTTGAGAGTATTATATTTTCCTACATTAAAAATACAAAAATGCCACCCTATAATATTAATTATAGTTTTGGCAGTTAGCAGAGTAGCTGTTTCTTACAAGGGTTCCCCACAAAGTCAAATTGAATTTGTTTTCATTTTGTCATATTTGATATGTTAGACTCTAAAACAGCTGAATTTTTGTACTTGTGTGGATTGTATTTAGGAACAGCTTCTTAATCTTATAGGTCCAATTTTCAGTATTGTCTTTTTCTATGCCACATCATATCAGACTGATACATGTAGCATCCTCGCACTATGAAAGAATACAAGTTAATTACATTGGTGTTCATAATTAAGTCAATCCAATCTAATCTCTGTTAAAGACACCAAATAAAAACTAAAACAAAACATAATAATTTTCTGTTTAAGAAATGGCTAATTATGCTGAGTTTATATGTGTTCTGCTAAGAATGGCCCATTAATATTATGCTGAGTTTAATTTTAGTGTGTCATGTGAGACAGGCAGGAGGGCCATATTACCAAGTGAAGAAGGGAAGATGGGATGGAAAGATATCAATGGCATCAAGGGTAGGGTCCAACATCCCTCACGCAAACTCGACCATTGATGAGCTCATCAATCTCTTCAACTCAAAAGGCTTAACCATACAGGATATGGTTGCTCTTTCAGGTGCTCACACAATCGGGTTCGCTCATTGCAAGAATTTTGTGACCCGTCTCTACAATTATCGGGGCAAGGGTCAACCTGATCCGGATATGAACCCTAAACTATTGAATGCTCTTAGGATGTACTGTCCAAACTTTGGTGGAAACTCAGATATTGTTGCCCCATTTGATGCTACTACCCCTTTCATATTTGACCATGCATATTATGGTAACTTGCAGAACAAGATGGGTTTGCTTGCATCTGATCAGGCTTTGGCTTTGGACCCGCGAACCAAGTCACTGGTTCAAGATTTTTCAAAGGACAAGCAGAAGTTTTTTCAAGCATTTGCAGCTGCTATAGATAAAATGAGTTTACTGAAAGTTGTGAGAGGGAAAAAGCATGGGGAGAAAAGAAGAGACTGTAGCATGCATATGTGAGAACTGAGATAGATATAGTTTACACAATTCTTGCATTTATAACTGGATTCATTGACTTCAAGTTTTCTTTTATGGAGTTCATTGTTTAGTACAGTTATAAATGCAATCGTTGTTCACATATTATTCGCTAAGGTTTATCTTTTATTTATTAATCCTTCTTTTTTCGCATAATTGTCAGTCTTCACTAGTGGTAGTATAACCATTTCTTTTAAAATGGTCCTCAATGGCTTTTCATGAAACAGCCATGTTATTCACACACATTAAAATTAGTACACTTTGATAATTTGATAAATAACATATACCATACATCACGTGGGAATGATAAGATCTTAAATCATTTTCAATGGAAATATCCCCACCATGTAACTTACTCTTACATTGGCTTGGGATATTGCTATTCAAAATCATTAAGTAAGACAAGATACAAACTTTCCCTATGGAAAAGTATTTCATGCATTTAATCAAAGCTACAAAGCGTCAGACACCGAATAAAGAATGAGTTGATCAAAGTCAACTCATTTATCATAAAGAAGAATGAGTAGAAAAGTTAAGAAAATCTAACTTCAAAAAAAAGGTTAAGAAAGTCAATGCTATTATTTACATTCCTACTATGATTTCATGGAGATAGCAGTCGCTGCAGTAAACAACGCCTCTTTTCCAATTGACAGTATCTCCATATCCCTGCATTATGAGAGAAAACAAATTTGAAAATTGTAGATAAATTAAACAAAATTATTCTAGAGGTTATATGTGAAAATTACATATTTTCCTGATCTGTTCAAACTTCAAGTCTTGACATGCATAATATAAATATGGAAGGACACTCAAATTAACATTGTTTAAGTAGAAATTTTAATCATTTTTGCATGTAAATAAATATGATCGGTAGCCCTAATATCCGACGCAAAGATAGGGGCAAAACCAAGCAAGTAATGCAAAAACTGAAATCCTGCAAAGTGGTTTTTCTTACCTATCTGTGCTTTTCAAACTATCAAAAGCAGATATAAACGCCTGGCACAAATCTACAAGTGCACTGCCCCCCTCTTTTCTATCTCCACCAATGTTGTCATTTGCATTTGTTTCTGACAATATTGACAATTGAGCCTGAAAACCAGCAAATATTCATTCTAATTTCTCAAAAAGGAACTAATTTTAGAAGCTCCTTGTACATTTTTTTTATGAATAATAACAGAAAAACAACAAAGGATATAGAAATCACTGTATTAATGTAGTTTTTGACGAATAATAAAAACTATGTCGTTCAAATCAATATATGTTGTGCATTGATTTGTTGATTAAAGACAGTTAGTTACCTGGAAACCATGAGCCAAAAGCAACTGAACTACATCTGTACCAATTTTCTTTATTATGCTCTTAGTGCCATTTTTATTCGAAAAGCATTTCAAAGCACCATCAAATGTTGCATCTTCGGTACAACCACTTGATCGACGAGTGCGAGCAGAAGGCTGCAATTTTGTATAAAACAAAGGTCAAGAGATTATCAAAAGCTAGTTGCCTAGTACCAATAGTCTCCTTTTAGGAGGAAGAACATATAGTGTTAAAGAAAGTATGACAATTTTCAAACAGTAAATTGTTGCTTACCTTAGTTATGTATTTCCAAAGATACTGCACAACTATTTCCAGCTTCCATTTAGGCTCACTGAAAATCTACATACATTCTCATGAAATGCATAAGAAACTATTAGCAACAAGATAACTTCCTCAAAATATGACTCAAACATTGGAATTTGGAAAGGTTGACTACTGACTAGTAACAACATCAGTAAAATGTACCAAGTCATCCAAAATATTATATGCCGTGCAAAAAATGGAAAACCATCATATCATTAATGGGAGATTGTTTTTTTCACATCTTGATCAGAAAGAAAAAGTTTTTAGAGGAAAGCAAGTAACAATTTTATGAGTAAATAATCATTTTGAACCTTAAATGTGTGAGACGTCACTTTAGTCTTTGAACGTATCAAATTTACAAACACATACTCAAATGTCTCTTTTGTTAGTAATTTTATGGACCAAATTCACTAACAAAAGACACAATCGAGGACTAAACCAACTAACTAAAAACACATTCGATGACCAAAATGAGTAACAAAAGACACGTTTAGACATGTTTTCATAATTTTGGTACATTTTAGGACCAACATGACTGTTCACTCCAATTTTACACACTATTACTTCATCTAGCACCATACACAGTTATATGCATAGAGGGAGAAAAGGGGGAGATGAACAGTAGGAGAGAAAGGGCAGAGAGACAATTTTCACAAGTCACCTTAAGAAAATGCGGGACATTATCTTTGCTGTATGCCAGTTCATCTAGAACTATGTCCATCAAAGGTGTTCTGTACCAAAATACAAGATTGCTTACCTTAATCAGAAAGCATGTCATATAGAGAAACAAGAAAATTAAATTCAAATAAACAACACTGTAAATTAAATTTGAAGAAACAAACTACCTTGGACTATCTGCTCTTGATGTATGGCCTTCAATGTCTGCTTTCTTCCTAGACATATCAAGGGCCAGAATCTAAAATCATCCCACAATGTAAGCAGACAAAGAAGAGTTGATTGAAATTTGCATAAATATAGCAAATAAAATGACTCAGGAACTCACCATCACCAAAAGTTTCTTCATAGAGACACGAACATTCTTTAATACTTCAAGTAAAGCAAGAGATAATCCAGCATGACAATTTTTGGATGACTGAGATTCAGAACTTTTTTCAACCTCGAGCTTTTTACTAAGATCATTTTGAAAAAGTTGACATAGTACACAGATAACTTCCACACAATCTTTCATCAAGCTTTTGTAGTTTATTTTCCTAGATCCCTGCAAAATCTATATCAGATATACCTTTCTGAAACAACAAAAGGGAAAAAATTCAAGGCAGTGGAATCAAGATGCATAAGATTTCAACAACAGAACACATGTCTTATAGTAAACCAATTACCAGTAACACGTTCAGCAAAGACTCCCTCTGCAAGCTCCAGTTCATGGTAGCTGAAACAGAACAGTTACTTAGAATTTACATGTAATTTAAGGAATGGCAACGGCAGAAATTTCATTCAACTTTATACACACCATTACGAGGTAGAAAATCGCCTTCAAGCACAATGACAAGATATTGAAAGAGTAACAAGTTCTGCAGGGGCTGCAACAAAATTACACAGAAATCAGACATATTTTGTTATAGAAAAACCATTTAATTTGTAGCTTTATGATCCAAAGCTTAAAATATGTAAATGGAAAATATAGCTAAAAGTATACGACATTAATATATTATGAATTCAGTCAGAATTCTATTCCACATCCATTGCAAAATCACTAGTGTGTCTCAATTTTCACATACTCATGTGAAATATCCACAAAACTCTAGAAACGAACGTACAAAAATGGTTGATGGATGGACTAACCTTCATGCTTGCTGCTTGAATTTCAGACTCAGTTAAACTTTCAACGAGCTCTCCAATCAGGACATGAAAGCTCTAAGGAAGTTGGAGAAAATAAAGAGTGGCAATGAGTTAAAAAAACCAATATCAAATTGCAAATTGAGAGAAAGATGGTTAAGTGAACCTTGCAGAAGCTGAATATTATAAACAAAGATATAACTTAAAAATATAAATGAGTTATTTGAGCTGCAGTGCTTTATTTAGTCATGAACTCATATCCTAACAGCAACTGACTGAATCCACCTCCATATATTATGCAACACAATAAAAAAATGGATTGCCTAAAGTACACGGGCATGATTACAGAACTTTATTTGCTTGCCTAATACCAATACATTACTCAGAACTATTGTGACTAAAAACATTATAGAATTATGAAGTTGGTTGGTGAAGAAACTGACTCACAGAGGGGTCGAGAGGTCCACCGGACTGTTGGTCGCCTGTTTCACTGACAGCAGTGGCATTATCCAAGTAAAGATTAAGGGGAGACCATGCCTATCAAAAAAATATTTTACATTTGAAAGCAAGTTCAATTCAACAAGCATCCCATATTACCAACTGATATACCAAATGCAGAACAGAAAACAACAGATTGAGATGATATACCTCTTCAGCCATAACCAATTTCGGTGGAGAGTTAGATGATGATAGGGAATCATCTACGCTGGATAAATATGCACGAGGGAAATGCTAAACCCAAAAATAAAGTCACAAATTTAAAGGTATTGTTAGTTACATTTAGGACCTGTGACTCTGAATAATAAAGAGGGGAAAGCCTTGGACATCACATACCTTTTCTAAATCAGCGAGAAGCTTATAACTTGCCACAATCAACTGTAAAGATTTCCCAGTCCTCAGCATGTGGAAGATTGCCCCAAATATTTTTCTAGAAAATTTTAAAAACATGCACATACTCAACTCAGAACACAAAAATAAAGGCAAAATACAATTTTTCAGCCAAATACAACTTGGTTTTAGAGGAGAATCAACCACATGTATTGAACAATAAAAATTTCCCTCTAAAAGAAAGATGAAATGGGGCATCAAGTTTCAGGAATTGACATGAGCTATGAAGCACCGATAAGACTGACATGTGGTGACTAGTAAGTAGTAGTAGTAGTAGTAACAATTTGAAAAAGTTAAAAGTGATTGAAACACGCATTCAATCTGAAGTGTTGATACTACACAGTGAGTGAGAGACAAAAAGAGACTTACGAAGTTGGTGGTTTTCCACGTTGAAGGCCAATTGAAGAAGCACGAACAGCATCCAAAAAAGCAATCCCTGCATATACGAATAAATAAATAAACGTTGATTTTCTTTGCGCAAAAATAGGAAGAAGAACCAAACAGGAACTTATTCGGAAAAGAGGAGAGTGATATTTACGTTCATCGAGGGCATCTTGATTAGTATCGGAAGCATCAAACATAGTGAGTAGCATGTTATCTTCGATTCCTGCTCTGTTCCATCTTTCATTGCTGTTAGGGTTCTTCATTTGTTCGTAAATTTAAAACAGAAATAAAAATAAAACTAATTAACTGAAACAAACAAATAAAGAGTTTATGTATCTTCCCGCCAAAACTTAAGTCGTATATCGTCACAAGTAGCGGTTTCTGTGACGGAAGATAAAAGGGTTAGCAACACTCTTTACTTGTTTTGTGAATTTCACTTTTATTTTATAATTATTTTTTATTTCATTTTAATTATCTAACTTATAATTATTTTCTTCCAAGGTCATAATTTGAGATAAAATTTACACAAATGTAAAATTAATTTCTTTTTTTCTTTCTTAGATTTGGATAAATGTGGATAATAAGAAACCAAATCCAACTACACGAGAGAAAGTATATGGAGGGAGAGTCGCCAACAATAGCCATATATGTGAAATCGAGCAAATCCTAAAATATATTATTAGAACAAATCCTAAAATATATTATTAGAACAAAAAAATCATTTATTTTCTTAAAATTCAACCGAAAGGGATGTGCATGTGTGATTTCCTTTAATTTTGGAAGAATATGCAAAGAAAAAAAATTAATGTTCGGCACAAATAATATTAAGAGAAAGAAGATAATTAAGATGAATATCAGAATAGAAGTCTAATTTGGAATTAAAAAAAAAGGAGAAAACTTGATACGTAAGAAAAGCTAACTGACTTGCATAATAAATGTATAATTTAGCTAATAAATTCATATATCCAATATATATGAATTTGTAACTTAAAGTACTAAGTGTGTAATTTATTGTTCTCGAGAATATATAGGTCCTGCTGTAGAGGAGTATATGTATATTCATGTTTGTTACAAGAGTGAGATACAAATTGTTGGAAATTTAAGTGTGAGTGGTTAAAAAGTCTCACATTGACTAAAAATGAAATAAATGTTGAATATATAAGAGATGTGATCCATAAACCTACTGTTTTAAAGTTTTGGATTAAGATGTAGTGTCTAAGTCTTTTATAGTATAAGAACATTTGGTCCGTTATCAATTATAGATATGATATAGAAATAATTCTCTCTTTCTATCGATACATGATTTATCATAAAATTAAACATGTGCAATATTTTTATGAATCATTTTTAAAAAATTAAACTTTTACTAACATCCATTTTTTTTTTCTAAACTCACATCGTGTATTTTCTCTCCATCTCTTATCCCTCTCTTCATTATTGCTTTCTATCATTCTTCTTCCTCTTTATATATCTCTATCTCTAATATTATTCTTTTTTATGTCTACAACTTGGTTTGTTTTGGTAAAAAAAAAACTTGGTTTTGTTACATTATATGTATATATAATTCTACTATATTTAAAATTTTCAGCTTTTTTACACATTTATAAAATAATTTGGGTAAACTACTTTTTAGTCTTGTATGGCAGTGTCCATTTCATATTTAATTTAGTTAAAAATTTAAATTAATCATTAAATTATTAGAATAGTTTTTGAAAGATAAAATTTATTATTATAATCTAAAAAAATATAAATACAATTTATTGTCGAAATAATTTTTGACAATTATAATATCAATAACTAAATTGATTTATTATTTAATAATTTAAAAATTAATTTAAAATTTTAACTTAATTATGCGTAACAATGACTAAAATAACAGTTTATCAAAATAAAAAATTTTACGCTTTCGCTTTACAGCTTATGCTTCACTTTATCATGTACCCCAACGACAAAGGAATAAAGTGAGAGGTACTGCGCACCTAATAAATTTAATACTAAGTGGAATTTACATCATATTAATTGTGCATCTCAATTTATTTTACAAAAAATGTTTCAAAATTCCTAAACACGGACATGCACTTAAGCAATTATTGTCTTTTTCAACTTCCTCCAATCTGCATTGGTCCATCCTTTTCTGTCAAAGTTGTATATTGATCTTGACCAATTATGTTATTGGTCCCTTATATATTTTTGAGCAATAATTAACTCGGTGTTCATGTGTTTTTATTCATACATATGCAGGTTGCAGTTGCACTGGCTGTCGCATAGTTTTGAAAAGGATATACAGCTAGTTAGAGTAGAAAGGTTTCTTGTCCCATCGCAGTTGTACCGATCATTTTCAAATTAAAGCTTCCCCAACTGATCTTTGCATGTGCATATTCATATGCATGTCATCGAAGAATTAACTTCAATTATTAAATGGGAAAAATTGATAAAGTTATTAAATAAATAATTTATATTATAGTTACTAATGAGATTATTAATATAGTTGACATTATTCTTTTAAGTGTGTTGTTCACTTAAGAAAAGCAAAATCCACGAAAAAAATACACAATTGTGAATTTTTATTCATTTTGTAAAACAAAATTGTTACCGAATATTTAGGAAAAATGTGGCTTTTGAGAAGGGGAAGAAAAGTAAGTACAACACGAGAGTAATCATGGAAACTATAATTTTGAAAATATTACATTTTTGGCAAATATAAACTTACGGAATACTTGAAATTTATGATTAATGTCTTTTATTTTATTTTTTATAAATATATTAATGTCATTTGATTAGATTAAAGTGTTTCATACGTTAATTTTAATTAGAGATTATTAAATTGGTTGAATCAGTCGTATCAATCCATTTAACTTGTTATTTTATATTAAACGAGCTGTGGTTTTAGACTATACCATTCAAGTTGTTAATTAAGTCTCACTTAACTCATTGAAAAAATAGGACGTGACAAATTAGATTATCACTCAATTTAATTTAAAAATTCTATTTTAGTTTCAATTTTGTTTTTCTTGACTCTTATTTTTTTGTCCAACCATTCATATATTTTCTTATAGCAACCCAATAAATTTTAGTGTTTACATGTGTAATGTGTAATGATTGTTAGATTATGATGTATTTTTTTAGAATAAATTACAATGTATTTTAATAGATTAATTTTAAAGTTTGATTTTTAGTCAATTGGTCTAAAAATTAATATATTTAATTATATTTGTATGATATTGATGGATCAACTTGCAACCTCTCAAAAAGAGAATCCTGATAGGAGTTTGAGTCCATATATCTAAGTTGATCCACTACACCTTGCTATTATTTTAAATGGATTGATGATATAACATATCAAAATAAAGCAAATTGACCTATTTTTACACAACTCGATATCGTAACATTGTGAGATAATTAAGATATCTGTTGCGTTTAACTGCAAATATACTCTTTTTGGGTAAATTGCAAATGCATTGATTAATCAAGGAGTGAATCACCATTAAATGAATCTATAATATTAAAAGTGGAATTTTAAAACCGTTAAGACAAGTGAAGGAAGAATCACTTTATAAATGTGTTTACTTTCTTGCTAAAGATAAAAAAAAATTACGGTATTATAAAAAATGTGTGTTGATATTGTGAATATGTTGATTAATAATGTTTGTTGATTTGTTTATGTAAAGATTATTATAATATCTATTAAAATTGATTAAATTAAGAGTTTTTGTACATTTATATATCTAACTTTGATTTAAATAATTAAATAAATTGTTTTCATAATTAAAGTTAAAATCATAACAAAAAAATATCATTTCAAAATAATCCCAAAAAATAAAACTTAAAAATTTAGTATTATTAAATTTAAAATATAATCAAACTCATTCATAAATAACATATTATTTTATTATTGATAATTTAATTTAATAATACTAAACATGTTAGTTTGAATATTTTTCAAACGTACAATAAAAATCTCAATAAAAAAATATTTTAAACACTTTGCTAAAAGTCAATAGTTTTCGATTAAGTAGTAAATAAAATCTTATTAATAAATATTTCATCTAGAATTGGAACTCATAGAGACTTTTTAAGGCCCCAGTTATTCTCCTCTTTCATTTTTTATTTTTTTATTCTTTACCATACATTATTATAATAAAATAATAAATTGACAAGAATATATAATAGTAGTAATGGATAGCTAGGAATCCTAGCCGTTGATGAGGGCATCAATCGTGTGACGGGCTGCCATGAACATATCATGGTAAGCCTTCTCCGTAGGGTGCATTGAATCCCAAAATACATACTTTGATGGATCAGAACATACATGCGAAATACTATTGCACATAAATGTTGCTTCAATGAAACCACTTCCACAACACCCACGATCAACCTCATCAAATCCTACCACAATAACATACCAACAAATTAATTAAATAATTAATCAGTCTAATAATTATGTAATTATGAACTAATCCATAAATAAATAAATTATTACCAGGACTTCCATGCCCTTGAATCATGTTATCTAAGGGTCCATATATGTCGATGTAGGAGATTTTAGCAGCATGATGAGGACTAGAGAAATTCAATTGCATTAAGAACAATTCATGTTGAAGCAACGTATTATGATCTCTTGCCACAGCGGAATATTTGTCCACACAATTTCGATCAAGAAACGCATTATTGCCGGAATTTAATGTGATCATTATCGGCAAACATCCCATCGGAGGTAATCCAACAAAACCAATTTTTCTAGCACCTTCTTTCCACAAATTCTAAATCGTATGTAACTAGTGTTAGTTAATCAAACCACAAATTAATATTATATGTTGTACATTTTTTTCTTATTAAAATTAGTCTCAATTGATTAATTAGTTTTAATTGAGAGTTCTTAAACTAGTCATTAGCCATTTTTTCTTAGCGATTTGTTTGCTCTTTCAACTTTTATTCGGTTGGAATTATGGATGCTTCATTAGTTGTCTGAGCTACCATACACCCACTCACAGCTACCTCCACTATATATTTTTCCTTGGTATGGAAAAAAATCATAAATTAGAATTACAAGACGCCAAAAATAGCCTAGATTTACAATTAATGTTATATTTTTCCACATTTTTACTTTTCTAACTTTAAGGCTCAAAGGGGAAGTAGAACACACCTACCATAACTCCCAATTTATACAAAGAGGCAAGTTTTCCTAAAAAGCAAATGTTAGAAATTAATAGTTAGTAGTTATATTAGTTTTTTGATTTTAACTCATAATTTTCTTCTTAATATATTTTTATGTCTTTTAATTCACCAATCAAACTAATAACATATTTGATATAGTAAATTGATCAATGTCAATTTAACAAAACAAGAGAATATGTTCAAAAGACAAATATAATAGTAAATTTTTATTTATGAAGGATGATGATATAAGTGACTCAAAATGTGATCGAATTAATGCAGATGGTAATATATATTAATTTATATTATATCCTTATTTGTGTGTGTTATTGTATAAAGAAGAAAAGTGTGCAGTGTGATTTAGAACCAAACCTGTATGAAATCTGTCATATGTTGAAGCAAGAATTGCCTGTAGGTTAAGAGGTTATAGTTTCTTCTTCGTATTGGCACCGTAAAATAATTAACAACGAAGTCATTTGTACCCGCGCTTATGAAAAATAAAGCATTGTTCATATGATTTTCAGCTCTTTTCTTACCAACCTTACTCTCCACCCTCTTTTTGTATTCTTTGAAATATTCCAGTTGCTTTGGTATTGGGATCACATTCTGCAATTAATAAGGCATGGTACAATATTACACACAAACATGCATGGTTTAAATTGAAGTTGCATTGACATGTTAAAATTACAAAAAATTGCAATCTAATGAAGTCAATGCAGTCGCAATTGCAGTCACAATGCTGCATAGACCTCAGCAACATCTTTACATTATTACGACAGTTGTGTTTGCTTACTGCAATTTAAAACTATAAACTAAAACTTAAAAATACGAAAGATCGAATCGTACACCAAGAGTTGGTGTGAGTGGGTCAAAACCAGAACCAGCAGAGGCAAAACTAACTCCTGTCATAAGCTCTTCATCGCAGAGATTTGGATCCAAATATGGTGGCACCAACTCTTTCAAGCCTAAATATGAAGCTGTGTACAATCAAACAAGGACTAATAAGAGAAATCAATTTCATCATTAATTCTCTTTAATTAAGTTACAATATTATAAACTTTTAACATGCAAAGGAACAAAAAAAAGAAGGTGATATTATAAGTACCAACAAAATCAGTGCCAAGTTTTCCATTTGTGAACCTTCCAGTGGGAAGTTTGTTAGCAAAATCTCTACCATAAGGTGGAAAATCACTTTTGAAAGGTGTGTTTACATAGTTATTATTTCCTGGGTCTACTGTGGAGTCTCCAAACACATATATAGCAGAGACCTTATTATTTGAAGCTTCAATATTTGTGACATTAAAGCATAATAAACAAAGCATGAAAAAGTGCAAAAGTGAGAACAATGGATGTATATTAAAGGTTTCCATGATAATAATGGGACTTGAATAATAAAAATGATGATTTTGGAATATCTATCTATCTATATAATAAGCATTGTATATATATATATGCAATGCGATTGTTCTAGAAGTTGTAATTAATTTTTCATGACCAAAATAACCCTCACAAGCATAAGAAGATTCACAATTTTGTCCATTTGTTAATGCGAACTTGGAGTAGCTAATTTGGTTGGAAAAATTTACCAAACATTTCCAAAACTTCGATAGCTTCTTAACAACATTTTTCTTATTAAGTGTGGTGTTTGATAAGATATATATGAAGAAAAATAGGCGACAAAAAGTATACTACAAGTATATTAATAATATATACATTGATTATATGATTTAAAAATGAAGTGTACAGAGCATGTGGTAGTACTTATCGAAGAAGTGGCGATATGGTAGGATCTAAAATCTTGATATCTTTTGATTAATTAATAAATCTTGTTCACCAAAGAGCCTTGTGCTAAAGATTGCTAAAAGAATATGATATGCACAGATAACACTACTATTTTAATTTTCCAATATATGTGTGTACAAAGCAGGGTTGACCATAGAATCATTTGACACGAAATTGTTCCTACTATAGATATTAAGCATGGTAAATCCCAACAAAAACATAATTAATTGAGAGAATGAATAATATGATATGATTAAGATATAATACATTTTTATATAATATTTCTATGATAATTAACTTAATTAATTTTTACCTATTCATAACTAATTTTTAATTACCTTAAACCAATTGTAACACGTATATGTAGCGTGTATCTAACAATTGGTGTATTTATTTGGGGTCATGTATGTTGTTTTTGAATTTCGAAAAATCTGTTTTAAAAATAATTTTCAGTCACCAAATATATTACTGTTTAAATCGTACAAAATAGGAGGTCACCTATGATAGAAAACTGTTCTAGAATTACATGACAATTATGACCATTTAAAAATAGGGTACGACGACTACTCGAAAATCTAAAGGGATAATATTTTTTGGTAAAGGGACATAAAAGAAAATATGAGATGAAGCAAAAAAGAGAGAAATAAGAAAACTCGGTAAATTTAAGAGTTTTTGTTTAATTTGTGAACTGAGTGGAGTTCTCTATTTGTAGAGGAATTCTACAACCTGAACAAAATCCGTGCGAGCGGTTTGTGATAAGCTCATTGAATCAAATCAATTCACATAAAACTGACTTACGAAATCAGAGGGAAGTATAGGGAGAATCGCAGAACCAGTTGAAGGACTCAGTCAAAAAAATGTGTGTTGAAGACGCAAAGAGAGAAAAACGCACACATTATAAAATAAAAATTAATTTTTTTCTTTTTTCGGATACTAAAAAATAATATATCATTCAGTTCATTCGACCGAAGGACGATGCACACGTGGTGGTCAATTTAAGTACATTCTCTCCTCTTCATAAAATTGAATATTTCTTGAGACACGCTCCAAATGTCCACCTTCCCTTTGTATAATCTACTAATTTGTAAGATATCTCTTTCGTAAAACTTCCACATTTTTTCAATTCATATGAAATTAACTCTTAAGTTTCGATTGTGACAATATCTGAACCAACATCTCACATATGCACTAAAATAGATACAAGTGTACATATAACTTATTTTTACAATTTAACCCCAAGTATTTAATAAATAATAAGCATCTCATATCACATTCCAATCAAGTACTTCCACAAAATTTTATAAATTAGACATTCCAATAACGTCGCATGATATGGAACGAATCAACAATTGTGGAGAAAAAAAACCACATGAGTCACATTCAATTATAATCCTCAAATATTACGTGTGGTTGGTTCTCTAGTGGAGAAAATTGATTTTGAAAAAATCGACTTTGACATAATTGATTTTAATTAATAATTAGTTAAATATAAATTAATTTATATTTAAATACGTTAACATAGAAATGATTAAATACAATAAAGTTGTTTAAATAATTTAGATCAAAATGATTTTAGATGCGTAATTATCAAAATGATTTTAATTATATTTAAATATATACATTTTTTTATGAACTAAAACTAGACATTTCATATCTATTATAGACAATGATAAAATACATTTGCATTATTAAATTTAATATAATTATACAAATTAGTAAAAATACATTCAATAAATTATTCAAAAACAAAAATTAATCGTCAGTAAAACAGAGTATAAAAAGGAGTTTAAATAATTATTAATATAGTTTGAATTTCGGCTATATATATTATATCAATTTTTTTAATATATATCATATTAATTAATTAACGAGCACTTGAAAAAAAAATAACACAC
This sequence comes from Cicer cuneatum, assembly GCA_037974295.1. NCBI lineage: Eukaryota > Viridiplantae > Streptophyta > Magnoliopsida > Fabales > Fabaceae > Cicer > Cicer cuneatum. The sequence continues at coordinate 16,958,040 of JBBPBO010000005.1, read as the reverse complement.
ACTTAGTAATGGATTTGTGTAATAAAATATAAATGAACTTCAAAATCAAAAAATAAATGGTGGATACTCGTCTAACCCTCCATCCTTATTTGTTTTATTTATTTATTTATTTATCAAATTCTAACTTCCTGTAATGTATTGAAAGGTGGATGGACAAAATTAATAGGCTGAGTATTTTTTTTAATAAAATAGATAAACTTATAGAGCTCAATTTCTCTTTCTTCTCTAGCTTACAGAAAATGCACTAAGTTATATGCATTAATGAAAGTCATGCCATCTTAAATAAAGGAATTTGTAAATAAGTGAGATATCACTAAATTTGGATGATAACAAGAATAGTTGAAAACCTTCACTCTTTGGTGATCATATATATGGAGAGGTGAAGGATCTCCAGCCAAGTCTTAGAGAAAGAGATGAGGGTGTGTATGATCATATAATCTTTATAAGAGAGCTTACATTATATAATAAATATAAGAGAGCTTATATTTTACATCAATAATTAATATTTTACTAAAAGAACCTTTCTTATATCGGATGAACATCGATTTTTTAAGCGAGACCATTTAATATACATTAGGACCACTGAAGTCTAGTAAACACGTTTGAGTTTGTGAGGGAATATATATATATATGGATGTATAAATCTAATTTAAATTGATTATTGTTTTTCCACAAAGTTAATTATTAACTTATGAGAAAACAATGATGAATTATGTCCAAAGCATATGAATTATAATGAAAAAAGGTAGAATAAATTAAACCAATAAGTATTATTAAAAATCAACGAATAATAGATTAATATAACAAGTTAAACATTCTCAATTCCTAATGTTTCTAAGTTTAAGCATCATTTCAAATTACTAGATATATTTAATTTTTTAAAATATATCTCTTAATTATTAACACTACTAATTTAAAAATAAAAAGTTAGAGTTGAACACATTTATACAGAAAAGAGTATCTTAGTGATACAGTCCTTCAATACAATACTCCATTTAGACTTGCGCCAAAAAAGTGCTTATATTTATTGGACTCAAATATAAATAAATGTCAACTAATTTATCCTCATTCAATGTTGTTATTCCAAAAATATTTTTAAATTAATTTTTTAATGTTGCGAGTAGATGACTTTTATAATTAAGGGTAAGTTAGTAAATGTATTTCATTTTTACATACATAAAAAAATTCAATACACTTACTTATTCTCCTTCTCCTTGATAAACACGAGAGTAGATAATTTTGTTTATAAATGTGTCAATAGTAAGGGTTTACTCGATTTGGATTGGTATTGACCTAACCCAACACCTAAATCAATTAATTTTATTTGGGTTTTGTTGAATTTTCAACTAGTAACTTATGCATCGAACCGAAACAAATCAATTCAATTACATATAGATTAGGCTGGGTTGGATTTGTAGATTATAAAGTTTTTTTTTAATTCTAAAAAATGTAATTAAATTATAATATATGAACATCTAAAAAATCATAAAATTTCATGACAACATATTATTCGATACCTATAATATATCCAAAATAAATACATAAAACAACTAAATTAACAACAAATCTTTAAAATAAATTCAACAACAAAATCATAATTATACATCAATATAAATAAATAAATTAAAATATACACGTGTCAACCAATTGAGTTCGCCTATTGAAAATTTCTACCACTTGAACCAATCACTTTTGAGAACTCGGGTTGAACCCAACTTAAATATGTTTGATTAAAATATAGATCAAATATATTTGATTGATGGGATTTGCGGATTTATCTTGATCGGTGACCTCTCTAATCAAGATATATCTACTAGTGAAATTTACAACCTTAAATATTTGATTCGTCTTTATAAGTTTGTGTCTTTTTCATTTTCTTCCTTGTAATTTTTTTTCTTTTCAATTTAAACCTCGTAAATTTAATTTAGTTTTAAAATCATCATTGTCGTTAGTTGCCATAAAAAAAACTTACGTGGAAAATGGAGGAATGACGGGGCAAATGAATAAATAAAATATTTAAAAAATCAAATTAAGTAATTAAATTGATTAAAACATAAATGGAAAAGAGGAATGAAGGAAAATTGAATGTGTTATGTTTTAGTCATTTCATCCAGAATTAAAAATAAGTTTTGGGATTATAGTTCTCTCTTATTTTCTCTATTATCGCATCACCATTACCAAATAAGTAGCGTTGGAGCACCATCATCACATCACCATATTCGAATCACCATCATCACAAACAGAAAAAGGAGGAACATATTGAAATCATAGCTTCAACCTCCCCTTTGCAACCTTCTTTTCTTTAGTTGTGTTTTGTAAGACCCTTAATTTTAAATTAATTTATAGATTAAATATCAAATATATTTTGAGATATTTGTAATATGTTTAATATATACATATACATATATATATATATATATACATATATATATATATATACATATATATATATATATATATATATTTGAGATTGACTAAAATTATTTGCCGAAGGATTATTTAATTTTATTACAAATAATTAAATACCGGGCAGTACGTTGATCAAGATTTTATCCGTCAATAGAGTTGCGGCGAAAATATTTAATAAATGGTGGGTTAGTTTAATTATAATATATATATTATAATATATATATATATATATATTACATATATATATATATATATATTACAAGTAAGTAATTATATATATATATATATATATATATATATATATATATATATATATATATGTGAAGAATGCAAGCAGAAGAAAGAAAAAGAAACTTATTTTCCTTGCCCGCGAGCTGCCCTTTATTTTCTTCTTCTTCTTTGCTATTCTGTTTGTGTTAGTAGAGAAAGAAAAAAAAAACTCAAATATTAGATTACTTCAAAATCTAAGCTTCCATTCGAAGAGTGTCAAGAGGGAAAGTTACTCTTCTCGTCACTACGGTGCTAGTGAGCTAACTTTGGTAGCGACGACGCGAGCGGGAGTTTCGCCGGTTTTGGTCACGGTAACGAAAGCGTAACGAAGGTAAGGGGCTTGTTCCAACTTTTTAGTTTGCATGTAGGAACTCTATATGTGTGTTTGATGAACGATTAATGTGTTTATCTTTGTTGAAAACGTGATGTTATATTGTTGAAGATAAAAATGCCATTATTGTGTTGTTGATGATGTTGCTGCTATGTGGTTGTCTATTTTTTTATGTTGAAACAAAACCCTTTGCGGAGGATGTTTTCATAGCTTGTGAGTTTTGGTGATGTCTTACATGAGTAAAATAACCCATCCAAACAGATTGAAGTTAAAGTTAGTGAAGTTGAAGTTGCTATCAACAATAAATATATGCAATTTTGCTTATCAAACTAAGTTTAAATTGACTTTTTAGGATTGGAGGGCTGAAATATTTGTATTTAGCTTTGACTGATCTTCTTGACCATCTTTCCATTGTGCATTATATTTAATATTTCATTTTACTGGTAATCAAATGTTTGGTTGTGGTAACAAACTATTTTATGTTTTGTTATGTATTGTTTTAATTGGTTTTTGTTCGAATTGAGCTTTGGGAAACGAATCTAAGTTTGATGTTTGATCTAATTTGATTTTAAAGCCAAATTTGATGTTTGATGTTTGGGAAATGAATCATAGTTGGAGAATCATGATTAATTATTTCCTTATTGGTTTGATTGTCTGAATGATGGCATTTGTGTATTAGCGCTATTTGACCATTCTCCCTATCTTCGAGTTCATTTGTTTTCTTCTTAATATCTTATTATAGATATTGCTATCGTTTTTGGACGAAATAAAGAGCACTTAAATTTTGTAACTTTTTATTGAGTCATGAGTGTCTAGGAGATTGAAAAGAAAGACATATTAAATAAAGTTAAAAGTTGTTGTAAATTCACACTTGCAATTTTTTTTTTCATAAAAAAAGTTTGTAAATGATTTGAATGTTGTTTTGATTTACTTGTTTGCCTTGATATGCAGGATAGAATGATGAATATTTGTTTTCCTATTTATTTGACCGCTAGAATAATGACAATTTGTATTATCTCTATCTGACCATTCTCTTTATCTCATTTCATTTTTTTTAAATATATAATTTATAATAAAATGTGGTGAAGTGTTCGGGTTTCATATTTGCATTACGTACTGATTTCAGTGAAGAGAAACAGAGTACGCTCATGCATTGCATAGTTAAGTGGTGACTGCGATGGGCCATAGAGTTGAGCGGTGACCGTGATGGGCCGTGAAGTTAAGTAGTGACCGTGATGGGCTACAGGGTGGTTTCACGTGATTAGACGATCCATTCTATCTGTGCGAGGATTTAACTTGTGTGTAGTGCATGTGATAGGCTACACTTTAAGTAAATCGTGCTAGTCCGTGAGAGACTGCACCTCGGTAATTAGTACTTTGGCCTGTGATAGGCAGTACAATTACGATTTACGCCCCTTCGAGGAGGGTTTTGTTGTTATGTGGTGATAGTGATGGGCCACGAAGTTAAGTAGCGACCGTGATGGGCTACGGGGTGGTTCCGCGTGTATTTGACGGTCCATCTTATTCTTACGAGGATTTAACTTATGTGTAGTGCTTGTGATAGGCTACACTTGGAGTACATCGTGCTAGTCTGTGATGCAACTGCACCTCGGTAATTAGTACTTTGGTCTGTGAAAGGCGGTACACTTATGATTTACGTCCCTCGTGGAGGGTTTTATTTTGAAGGTTTTCATCCTGGAAATTCCAGAATCATGTGCATTGGCATAGACGCATTGCATTGGGTTGGTTGACTTGAGAGTTATGATTGATATGAGCTGATGTGTGGAAATCGATGTGTGCAAGTACCTTAAAATTCTAAGTCCCTAATGAGTTATTGTGATTGTTGATTGTTTTTGGATTTGCAACATGATTTGTATGTTAAATCGTTGTTTCTCAATAATGTAGATGTTATACATTTTAATAAGTGAGTATACTTATGTAATTATTGTTGTTATAGTGTTGGAACATGCCATGTATGTATTTGTTATCTTTGACATAACTGCTAATTGTTAATTGTTAATTTCAGTTGGTGACTGTAAGACCCTTAAATTTTAAAATTAAATTCAGATTTGATTTTAAGGGTATCTTGGGAATATTGGTGTAATATTCAATATATGTATATTTTGTGTAAATATATATATATATATATATATATATATATATATATATATAATTAATTGTTTTGAAGTTGGAATTAAAATTATGGATGATGGATGAATTAATTTAATTTCGAGTAATTAAATTATCGGGCCGATTAATTAAGATATTTTCTGCTATTTGCGACGAAACGGATTAATTGCTGGAGGATCAGAAGATATTTTAATATAAGAGTTGGTGAGGTGGCGTAGATATTTGTGAAAAAGGAAACAATTCCTCTCTCCTCTGCTGTGTCAGTTGCATTTAAGTGGATACTTAAGTGAGAAGCTTTTCTTCTTTCCTCTGTACGACAGTTTCTGCTTTATCTTCTTCTTCTTCTTCTAATTTTCTGAGTGTTGGTGAAGAAAAACAGTTTACTCAAAAGTCATCGTTCTGGAAAATCTGAGTGTCGAATCAAAAAGTTTCGAGTACGAAAGTCATTCCTCTGATCGTTACGGAGCTAAAGAACTAATTTTTGTAGCGGCGAACGCGAACGGGAGTATCGTCGACTTTTGTCGCAGAAGCGTACGAGCTAAGGGAACGTAACTAAGGTAAGGGCACCTTTCAACTTTTTAGATTGCATTTAGGGCTGTAAATGCATGTGTGATGAATGATTATTGGTTTATGTTTGTGAAAAACATGGTGTTATGTTTTGGAAATCATTATGTGTGTGCTGAATGATGTTTCTGGTTCTGATTTTGTTTTGTTAAAAATCAGTGAGGTTATTCGGATTTGAGTGAATCTGTGTTTTGCTGGGTTTTGTTAAAACAATCTGTTGCTGATATTGGATGAAAAATGTTCTGAGTTGAGATTTTAAAGAGTGGTAATTATGATTCTAGGGTTGGGTTGGTTTTTCAAAGGAAATGTTTTAAAAATGTGTTGAAGTTCCAGGAAATTTCACTGAATTTGAAGGTGTATTCGAATACGGCTTGAGTGTATTCGAATACAGCTTGCAAGGCTTCTGTTTTCTTCAGATTTTCGAACTTGTATTCGACTACGACCCTCTGTAGTCGAATACAGATTTTCCAATTTTGCTTCTGACTTAGCTTCTGTATTCGACTACGACCCTCTATAGCCGAATACAGATTTACAACTTTTGCCACTGACTTCGCATCTGTATTCGACTATGACAACCTCATATTCGAATACAGAATAATGATTTTTCACTGCTTTAGCTTCTGTATTCGAATACAAGTGAGCTGTAGTCGAATACAGATTCGTGTTTTTCAGAAATTCAAGTTTTTAACATTGTTTTATAAACCTTAAGTGTTGGGGTACCTTGGGAAGGTTTGTGGTGATTAAAAATGGAAATTTGGTGATAGTTTGAAGTGGTGATGATGAAGTTTTTGAGAATTTACTGAAGTTGTAGAAATTCTGATTTTTGTACTGTGATAGCCTCTGTATTCGAATACAAGGAGTCTGTATTCGAATACAGGATGTTGATTCTGCCTTGTTTAGCTTCTATATTTTGGAATTATTCTAAACGGTGTGAGATTTCTACTTGATGATGGTTTTGTATTGGGAACAATGCCTCCAAGAAGAGATGACACCGCAAGAGACAATATCAGCCGGGAAGATAGGATGGCTGAAGCAATGATTAATATGGCTGCGTCTGTTGCTGCACAGACGGCTGCGAAGACTCAGCGTGACATAGAGAAAAGAGAAAGAGAAATTCGTGCTGCTGAGTCAAGAGGACTAGAGGATTTTCGTCGTCATAATCCTTCAAAATTCAAAGGTGATGAGGGTCCGGAAAGAGCGGACCAATGGATTCAGGAAATGGAGAAAATATTTGAAATGATTAACTGCCAGGCAGCAGTAAGAGTCAATTATGCTACATATCTGCTGCTAGGGGATGCAGAGTATTGGTGGAGGAGTACAAGGTTACTGATGGGGGCAGCTCATGAGGAGGTAAACTGGGAGTCGTTTAAGAGGAAGTTTTTGGACAAGTACTTCCCGATGAGTACTAGGACGAAATTGGGTGACGATTTTCTGAAACTGCATAAGGGAAACATGACAGTGGGGGAATATGCAGCCAAATTTGAATCCCTATCAAGGCATTTCAGATTTTTCCGCGAAGAGGTGGATGAACAGTTTATGTGTCATATTTTTCAAAGTGGGCTGAAATATGAAATTCAAGACTCCGTTTTACCCTTGGGAATTCAACGTTTCCAAGTTCTAGTGGAGAAGTGTAGAGAGGTTGAGGACATGAAAAATAGAAGGGCCAACCGAGGAGGAAACTTTAATTCGGGAGGACCCAGCCGAATGAACTATCCAAACAACAAAGGAAAGCAAGTGTTTAAGCCATATAACAGACCCCAAAACAGCAGTAGAGGCCAGAATCGGCCAGAAAATCAGAACTTTGGAAGACAATTGGGACAAGGAGTCCGATGTTATCGCTGTGGGAAGGAAGGGCATATAGCTCCAACTTGTGCCACAAGGGATCTTGTATGTTTCAATTGTCAAAAACCGGGACACGTCGCAAGGGATTGTCGGGCTTTCGAAGGTGGAACCAACAGTGAATACAGCTAGGGCCACTCGTCCTATTGCTAGGGGACGCGTCTACCACACGGGTGCTGTTGCTGGAAGTCAAACTCCTAATTTAATCTAGCAAGACTGCCAGATTGCAGGTAACACATTAACTGCACTTTTTGATTCGGGAGCAACTCATTCTTTCATTGCTATGGATTGTGTGAGTCGTTTGAAGCTATCTATGTATGCTTTACCTTTTGATTTGATTGTTTCCACACCTGCTCAAACTTTGACCGTAAATTCTGCATGTTTACGTTGTCCTGTAACAATTCAAGATAGGAATTTCTTGGTTAATTTAATCTGTCTACCCCTGCAATCACTCGAGATAATTCTCGGCATGGATTGGATGTCTTATAATTATGTAGTCTTGGATTGTGCCCGCAAATTAGTTCTTTTCCCCGAACTTGGAGTCGTCCGGTATTTGTTTACTAACAAGCTTGGAGTATCACTGAGAGAAGGAACTCAGGAATTTTTATCATTAGCTAACGTGGAGACCAAAATGGATGTGAGCATAGAAGATGTAGTGTTAGTCAAAGAGTATCCGGACGTATTTCCAACAGAAATTCCAGGATTACCCCCAGTAAGAGAAGTGGAGTTCTTCATTGATTTGCACCCAGGAACTGGACCCATTTCAATTGCACCGTATAGAATGTCGCCATTGGAATTAAACGAGCTTAAGGATCAAATTGAAGGTCTGTTGGAGAAAGGATTTACCAGGCCAAGTGTGTCACCGTGGGGAGCTCCGGTGTTGTTAGTTAAGAAAAAGGATGGAAGTTTACGCTTATGTGTGGATTACAGGCAACTTAACAAGGTAACCATTAAAAACCGTTATCCTTTACCACGCATAGATGATTTGATGGACCAATTGAGGGGGGCAGCTGTGTTTTCAAAGATCGATTTGAAGTCAGGATATCATCAGATTCGGGTAAGAGAAGGAGATATTCAAAAGACCGCTTTCAGGACTCGTTACGGGCATTATGAATATCTTGTTATGCCATTTGGAGTTACGAATGCACCAACGATTTTTATGGATTATATGAATAGGATTTTCAGTCCATTTTTAGATAAATTCGTGGTGGTATTCATTGATGACATTTTGATTTATTCAAAGGATGAAGAAGAACACAGAGAGCATTTGCGTCAAGTTCTGGAAATTTTACGAGGGAAGCAATTGTACGCCAATTTGTCGAAGTGT
>JBBPBO010000005.1:16851611-16948944 GCA_037974295.1 Cicer cuneatum | reverse complement strand
CGATTTTTATGGATTATATGAATAGGATTTTCAGTCCATTTTTAGATAAATTCGTGGTGGTATTCATTGATGACATTTTGATTTATTCAAAGGATGAAGAAGAACACAGAGAGCATTTGCGTCAAGTTCTGGAAATTTTACGAGGGAAGCAATTGTACGCCAATTTGTCGAAGTGTAAATTCTGGTTGGAGAAAGTGAATTTCTTGGGACATGTAATAACAAAGGAAGGAATTGTAGTAGATCCGGCAAAGATTGAGACGGTTCTTGCTTGGAAACAACCTCAGACCATCACTGATATAAGAAGTTTCGTCGGACTGGCAGGATACTACAGGAGATTTATTGAAGGATTTGCTAAGATTGTAGCTCCTTTGACACAACTCACCAGGAAGAATCAGCCGTTTGCATGGACAGAGAAGTGTGAAGAGAATTTTCAGTTGCTTAAGGAAAAGTTGACAAGCTCACCAGTATTGGTTCTGCCACAACCAGAGGAACCATATGAGGTTTATTGTGATGCATCTCACCAAGGTCTGGGCTGTGTTTTGATGCAACATCAGAAAGTTGTCGCCTACGCCTCAAGGCAATTGAAAGCTCACGAACGGAACTATCCGACTCATGATCTAGAACTTGCTGCTGTAGTGTTTTCATTAAAGGTCTGGAGACACTATCTTTATGGATGCACGTTCACGGTGTTCAGCGACCATAAGAGCTTGAAGTATCTGTTCGATCAGAAAGAACTGAACATGCGTCAGAGGAGATGGATGGAGACTCTTAAAGATTTTGATTTCTCATTACAGTACCATCCTGGAAAACCCAATGTAGTGGCTGATGCATTGAGCAGAAAAAGCGTAACAGTGTCCTCAATTATGATGGCCAGACAACAAGAGTTGTGGGAAGCATTTAGAGATCTACACTTGGATGTAGAGTTTGCACCGGGAATTTTAAAGTGTGGAATGATAACCATTTCAAGTGGATTACTTGAGGAGATTGCAAATCTGCAAGATGACGCAATGATTCAAGAAAAGAGGAACCTAATAGTGCAAGGAAATGCAGCTGAATTCAGGGTCGGAACAGATAACATTCTGAGATGCAATGGAAGGATTTGTGTACCGGAAGTTGCAGACATGAGAAGAACGATCTTGGAAGAGGCTCATAAGAGCAAATTGAGTATTCATCCTAGAGCGACCAAGATGTACCAGGACTTAAAACAGAATTATTGGTGGCCAGGAATGAAGAGGGACGTAGCGGAGTACGTATCGGCTTGTTTAACTTGTCAAAAAGCGAAGGTGGAACATCAACGACCCGCTGGAATGTTGTAGCCTTTGGATATACCAGAATGGAAGTGGGATAGCATTTCCATGGATTTTATAACTGGACTGCCCAAGACAAGAAGAAAGAATGATTTGATTTGGATAATCGTGGATCGATTGACCAAATATGCACATTTCTTGCTGGTAAAGACCATTTATAAGGTAGATAAGCTGACAGAGATCTACATTGCTGAAATTGTGAGATTACACGGAGTTCCATCGAGCATTGTATCGGACCGTGATCCAAAATTCACATCTCACTTTTGGAGAGCGTTGCATGAAGCGTTGGGAACAAAACTGAAATTGAGTTCAGCTTATCATCCACAAACAGATGGACAAACAGAAAGAACAAATCAGTCCTTGGAAGATCTATTAAGGGCATGTGTATTGGATGACAGAGGAAGTTGGGATGATGTACTGCCATTGATTGAGTTCACCTACAACAACAACTTTCACTCAAGTATTGGAATGGCACCATATGAAGCTTTGTATGGACGCAAGTGTCAAACGCCTCTGTGTTGGTATAAAGACGGGGAAAGTATGATTGTTGGACCTGAGATGGTGGAACAAACTACGGAAAAAGTCAAGAGGATACAAGAGAAAATGAAGATTTCACAGGATCATCAGAAGAGTTATGCGGACAAGCGTCGCAGACCTTTGGAATTCCAGCAAGGCGATCATGTATTTCTAAGAGTCACGCCTACAACTGGAGTGGGCAGGGCTATTAAATCCAGAAAATTGACTCCAAAGTTTATTGGACCATATCAGATTTCTGCGCGTATTGGACCATTGGCTTATCGGATTGCTTTACCTCTAATGTTGTCCAATATTCATGATGTATTTCACGTGTCGCAGTTAAGGAAATACATTTCAGATTCGTCTCATATGATCGAACCAGACACAATTCAGCTGAAGGATAATCTGTCATTTGAAGTATTCCCTATAAGAATTGAGGACAGGAAGATTAAACAGTTGAGGAACAAGGAAGTCCCACTAGTCAAAGTGATTTGGAATCCGACTAATGGAGACGCGACTTGGGAACTAGAGAGTAAGATGAGGGAACAACATCCTCATTTGTTTAACGACATGTAGTTTCGAGGACGAAACTAATTTAAGGGGGGTAGTAATGTAAGACCCTTAAATTTTAAAATTAAATTCAGATTTGATTTTAAGGGTATCTTGGGAATATTGGTGTAATATTCAATATATGTATATTTTGTGTAAATATATATATATATATATATATATATATATATATATATAATTAATTGTTTTGAAGTTGGAATTAAAATTATGGATGATGGATGAATTAATTTAATTTCGAGTAATTAAATTATCGGGCCGATTAATTAAGATATTTTCTGCTATTTGCGACGAAACGGATTAATTGCTGGAGGATCAGAAGATATTTTAATATAAGAGTTGGTGAGGTGGCGTAGATATTTGTGAAAAAGGAAACAATTCCTCTCTCCTCTGCTGTGTCAGTTGCATTTAAGTGGATACTTAAGTGAGAAGCTTTTCTTCTTTCCTCTGTACGACAGTTTCTGCTTTATCTTCTTCTTCTTCTTCTAATTTTCTGAGTGTTGGTGAAGAAAAACAGTTTACTCAAAAGTCATCGTTCTGGAAAATCTGAGTGTCGAATCAAAAAGTTTCGAGTACGAAAGTCATTCCTCTGATCGTTACGGAGCTAAAGAACTAATTTTTGTAGCGGCGAACGCGAACGGGAGTATCGTCGACTTTTGTCGCAGAAGCGTACGAGCTAAGGGAACGTAACTAAGGTAAGGGCACCTTCCAACTTTTTAGATTGCATTTAGGGCTGTAAATGCATGTGTGATGAATGATTATTGGTTTATGTTTGTGAAAAACATGGTGTTATGTTTTGGAAATCATTATGTGTGTGCTGAATGATGTTTCTGGTTCTGATTTTGTTTTGTTAAAAATCAGTGAGGTTATTCGGATTTGAGTGAATCTGTGTTTTGCTGGGTTTTGTTAAAACAATCTATTGCTGATATTGGATGAAAAATGTTCTGAGTTGAGATTTTAAAGAGTGGTAATTATGATTCTAGGGTTGGGTTGGTTTTTCAAAGGAAATGTTTTAAAAATGTGTTGAAGTTCCAGGAAATTTCACTGAATTTGAAGGTGTATTCGAATACGGCTTGAGTGTATTCGAATACAGCTTGCAAGGCTTCTGTTTTCTTCAGATTTTCGAACTTGTATTCGACTACGACCCTCTGTAGTCGAATACAGATTTTCCAATTTTGCTTCTGACTTAGCTTCTGTATTCGACTACGACCCTCTGTAGCCGAATACAGATTTACAACTTTTGCCACTGACTTCGCATCTGTATTCGACTACGACAACCTCGTATTCGAATACAGAATGCTGATTTTTCACTGCTTTAGCTTCTGTATTCGAATACAAGTGAGCTGTAGTCGAATACAGATTCGTGTTTTTCAGAAATTCAAGTTTTTAACATTGTTTTATAAACCTTAAGTGTTGGGGTACCTTGAGAAGGTTTGTGGTGATTAAAAATGGAAATTTGGTGATAGTTTGAAGTGGTGATGATGAAGTTTTTGAGGATTTACTGAAGTTGTAGAAATTCTGATTTTTGTACTGTGATAGCCTCTGTATTCGAATACAGGATGTTGATTCTGCCTTGTTTGGCTTCTGTATTCGAATACAATGAAGCTGTATTCGAATACAGATTCGTATTTTTGCCAGAAAACCTCAGTTTTAATCACAGCTTTGAATCTTAACAGTTGGGGAAAAACCTTTGTTAATAAAGAGTAGACTTTATATATAGGGTTTTGAAACTCAATGGTTGTAAATATTCATTTTGGGAATTATTGTAAAACTCTTCCGCACTCTGATAAATATTTTGATGTATCTTTATTTTAGTATATTATAAAGATCAAATTTCGATAAATATCTCATTCGATTTAATTGTGATGTTGCTGTTTTAAATTCCTTACTATTTTTGATTACGAAGTCGAATGATATTTAATTTGAATTGATTTTAATTTCCTTGAAACGGAATTCTGAAAACTCTTTTATTTATGTATTCGTTTTAAAAAAAAAGTAATAATAAAAAATACACTCGCGCTGTGTTTTAAACTCGGGGTGTTACAGTGACCCTTTACATTATTGTGGAAAATTGGGCTTTGCCCTCAGATGATACCCAAACCTGTACCACCTACGATTACACTGACGACGGAAACGTCGTTAGATTTCCTTGATCTTCATGTACCAACTGCTTGGGTGTACGACCCCGCCTTAAGCAAGGCTACGTATACGGGGAGATTGGTGAGGACTAGCAGGATCGCCGGGGCAGTGTCTTTTGTGGAGCACACTCACGCGCGGATTGATTTTCCGGTACTTTCCAGACTGGTATTGGAGGCGTACGGAGTATTTGCGGACGCAGGGGGTCCGATAGCTGGGGTTGAGACGGTGACCATTGTAGGTGTGGTGACTCCCACCGTTGCGGCAGGAGTTGCGGTGCCTGAGCCAGAGGCAGGTGAGAAGGACCGAGGGTCGACACCAACAGAGGTCGACATTCTAGGTCCGTCCAGACTAGTAGAGGAATGCTTTGAGAGTTAGCATTCTTGGAGCAGCACTTCTGCGCAGGTGTCTGCCGAGAATACCCCAGGGGTATGAGCGTTGTCAGACTGGTCTCATAGCCCCGGTGTATTTTCTATTTGTATATTTGAATACTAATCTCCAAAACTATTTTACTTGGTTATATTATGATGTAATTATTTAATTACCTTTGTCGTTTTGGATTACGACTTCTTACTATTATGAATGGTTTAATTTTTAATTTCTTTTGAATTAATTTGAAATTCCTTTTATTTGTTTTTCTGTTTAAAAAAAAAACAAAAAAATATACTGGCGCTGTTAAAAATCGGGGTGTTACATGTTTCAAATATGGTAATGCGATGATGGTGATTCGATGTTGGTGATCTAGTAATGTTGATGTTATAATAGAGAAAAAAAGGAGAGAATCTTAATCTCAAAACTTATTTCTGATTTTGGATGGAAATACTAAAACATAACACTTTCAACTTTTATTCATTTCTTTTTTCGATTTATTTTTTAATCGATTTAATTGTTTAATTTTATTTTTTTATTGTTTAATTTATTACTCTGACACATCAAACTGTTACGTCACTCATTTGTTTGTCACATAAACTTTTTTTTTAATTGGAACTAACAACAGAGATTATTTTAAAACAAAATTGAACTTACAAGATTTAAATTAAAAAAAAAAAATTTATAGGTCGAAAACGAAAAAGACGCGAATTTGGATGAACCAATCAAATATTTAAGCTATTTTAAAAAAAAATTATTATAAAGGATGGAGGTCGTATTAAATTAGTTGTTTTTACTTCTTTTCGTGAACAACAACTAATTGGTCATGCACTCATGTGGTCCGGTAATTTTTAATTGATCCATGTTACCCTGTATCTCATTTCGAGTGTTTATTTTCGCGACCACATGTTTCACTTAGCTTAGTGTGGAGTGATTTTTTGATTATTGTAATAGTGATTGGAAATTGAAGGTGGTTGCAATGGTAAAAAGAAAGTTAATGGTCGGAGTTTAAAATTAAAATAAGAATTATAAAATCTATTTTTTTAATTTATAATAATAATTGTTTTGAAATTAAGTAAAAAGTCAACACAGCCGCACCTTATCATATTTTAATTTTAAAATTGATTTTCAAAACTAAAAACAAAAAACTCACAACCAACCTCGAGAAAATCTTCAGGTGTAGATTCACTTTTTCATTTCCCCCATGTCTTAAATTACATATGCAAACTTTGTTCAAGATGAACCGAAAACGAATGAAGGTCATTTTAACCAACCAAAGTCCAATTTAGGAGAAATCTACTATCACTCCTCACCTTTATCTTTTACTTTTCAAATACACGAAAAAATTATTGTACCTCCTATTATTTACTTACTTGATAGTCAGAATTTTTGAAATTATTTACATTTTGACAATTTCAAATTTTGGAATTAAAAAAAAAAATTATAGAAAAATTCAATTTCAAACGTTTCGTGTTTATTCAAATTTTTAATTTTTTTTAAATTATAAAAAATTGTATTTCATAAGTTTTACTTTCGTTCAACTTTTTAAAATTTTATTAAACTTTCGAAAAAATTATATTTCTAAAGTTTCACATTCATAAAAAAATTACATTTCGAATGTTTCACATTCATTTATATTTTTAATTTTTTTAAACTTTTTTAAAAATTGCATTTCGGAAGTTCACTGTGGTGTTCATATAAGTCACACAATCCCATATTGAAGCTTATTTTATAGTTTCTCTCTTATAAATGGATCCTCGTATAGTTGACAAAATTTAAACTCACTATACTGATTCTAAGTTTGGATTCCCTCAAATATTTGCGAACTGTTTCACAATATTTTAATTACTAAATTATTTTTCTCTTTGTCTATCAAATAGTTTAGGAAACTATAGAATAATTTAAACCTTTAAACTATTACACTAAATTTGTTTTTTAATTGTTCAAAAACCATTGTTTTTTATAGCTTATTTTATCAAATCTAAATCTTCTCAAAAGCCTCCAAACAAGTATTTAAGAATATTGAAAATATTTTTATGTATTTAAAAACATTAAGAATGTGAGAAGAAACACCCTTATATTTTATAAACAAAAATAATTTCGGATTTCCAAAACACACTAAAGATAAGATCGGACTTAAAATTTAAATATAACTGACAAAAAATATTTACAAATTATTCACCAAACAAGATCTCTCGTTTTTCATATTATTATATTTTCATTATATATATATATCATATAAAGTATAATAATTGCACTCCGTAAAAAAAAAAAAAGAATTGCTCTAATTTTAAAGAAAAATCTCAAACGAGAAGAAAAAACATTTGAAGTGAGTGCCGAATAATATATTTGGATATTTTTCAGAATCTTTTATTTTTAAGAAGGTATAGTAATTATTTCCACTATTGACAAATATTTGGTCAAATATCCCAATTACTTGGATTATAATTTTTTGAGAAAAAATTGATTTATAAATTTTTATATTTATATTTCAAGTAAATAAAGATATGACTAAATATTATTAATTACTAGCATATCCTCGAAAAGATACCCGATAAATTTTCAGATAGTGTCATAATTGTTTTTAAAATAAAAAGTCCAAAGTAAAAGAAATAAAAAGTTACTTTTTTTTAGTTTTATATCCTTGTATTTTAATCTAAATTTTCGGATATAGAACCCTAGATTTGCAAAGCCCAAATCCTAATTTCCCTACTCCGTTGCAATTAAAATAGGAAAACCTAATTAGAAAGAAACAAAATATATTGAAGAAAAGCATTCTTGGCGGAGTAATTAAAGAAAAGAGGAACTAAGAGTATCATCGTCACAAAAGAATGGCAAAACGGAACAAATCGTTGAATGGAATCAACACAAACCACCCTGCATGTGCTGCTTGTAGACACCAAAGGAGAAAATGCACTCAAGACTGTGTTTTTGCTCCTTATTTCCCAATAGACAAGTTTCAAGTATATGAATCAGTTCACAAGGTTTTTGGTTTCAGCAACGTTGCAAAGATGATAACAAAACTTGATGAACAAGGTAGAAAACAAGCCATCAAATCTTTTGAATGGGAAGCCATGATGTGGGCCCAAGATCCTGTCTTTGGTCCATTTGGTGCTTACAATGAAGCCTTGAACACCATCACACAACTATTGAGTCTCCTCCAACAGCAACAAACTTTTTCAACTTCTGAGCCCAAATCTACGGGCCAGGCCCATGATTCATTACTCTTTATGAATGAGGCTTTACAAGTTTCCAACAATGTCAACTGGGCACCTTTTGTGGATAATAATAACGTTGTACAGAATAATCCTAGTTTTTCATATCCACATGTGAATAGTTTTGGGGGTGGTTTGCATAATATAGAACCAAAAATATTGAATTGTGTTCCTGATGCTAATGTTTTTTTGCACCAAAAGAGTGCAATTTTGCAGCCTAATTATTTTCAAAATATAGCAAGTGTTTCTCGGAGTAATAATAACAATAATAATGTAGTGACGTCTTCAACAACGGGTCAACAAAGTCAAGTTAGAGATTTTCAATGTTACGATGGTAATGTTGAAAATATTTACAAAACTAAGGGATATGGACAAGAGCATGCAGCGGTAATTCAAAGTGAGAAGAGTATTGTTGATCACACCATGACTCAAAATAGAGCAAGGAGTCAAATTGAAGAATTTCAGCATCCTATTTATTATCCTGTTGGTAATTTCGGACCTTAGCAAGGGTAACTCTATCTTAAACAACGTAAGTCTTACCTCTCTTTTTGTGGTTGAAATTCATATTTATCCACAATTTTTTTTTACATCGTTCTTGTTGAAAATAATGTTAATATTGTTGTTTAAATATCTTTAGAAGATTTTATTTAAATTTAGATTTAAAATAAATTAATATTAAGGTATATAATTTATATTTCTGTTTATAAAATGTTTATAATTTGTTTTTATTTTAAGGTGTATATAAAGCGAGGTAATAACCGGTAAGAGCATACTTAGATTCTCTAAGTATTTCAAGACACATGAAATTCATTTTAAGATGTTTAGCTATGTTTAACTGCATTTTAGATTCAAAATAATCTATAAAATTGATTTTGACATATTTGAGTGTTATTAAGTTAAATTAATTTTGATTTTAGAAATGATTATAACTTTAAATTATGATTTGTAGTTTTTGAGTTCAAATGTAAGTTTTACATTAAAACTTACTCTTAATTTATTGTTACGTGAACATATACAAATATAAATTATTTTATATTCAATTTACTTTTAATTAAAATTAATTTTGCATAATCAATTAATTTAAAATTAATTTGTCATATACATGTTTTTGTATAGATTTTGACTCCAAATAATTTTTTACTTAAAGCTTTGAATTTGGAACTTTTGTCTCCAAGTATGATTTTTTTTTAATCTTGAAATTTATGATTAAACACACTTTTCATATGAATTTATCCCAAAATAATTTATTTTAGGATGAAATACTCAATTTAGGCCCGAAAAACAAACTCAGGATCCAAGTTGTCTCTAAGAAAAATGAATTTACTTTCAATCTCTAGTAACTACATCAACTTGCATAATTAGACCGAGTTATTTATGCTAAGTTATACAACTAAATTACATATTTTGCTAGTGGATGTCATTAACCCTTGTTTGGTTAACATTTTGGTCCTAGCTAATGCATCCCTTTGAGATTAATCAATATCCTAAAAAATTTCAGACTTCTCTTAGCAACCTTTACCCAATATTTGAGTAGGAGTGTGTAAAATATATAGTTAAGATCATATTGATAAATTGAATTGTGCACAAAAAATAAATAAATAAATTAAATTATTTATGAATTGAACCACATATTTAAAACAAATCAGTTAACTAAACTTAATTGAAATATAAGTTTAGCTATTTTAAAACTTTTTTAACCTCAATTAAGAGTTTTTTTTGAAAAAAATTGAAAAATTTTTTAAATAATTTTTTCTTGAAAAATTTGAGAAAAAAATCAAAAACATTTTTTTTTTCAAAAAATAATCGAATATTTTTTTTGAAAATTATTTTTATCGGGAAATTTTTTACATCTATTTTTTTCGAAAAACGTTTGTCAAAGAATTTCAAAATTATTTTTCGAAAAATAATTGAAACTTTTTATTTGGAATTTTTTTATGAGGACATTTTTTACGTCTATTTTTATCGAAAAAAAATCAGATTTTTTTTTGTCAAAAGAATTTCTCAAAAAATTAGTTCGAAACCGATCTTAACTGAAAATTTGTTCAAAATATTAAACTGATCAAACTGATTCAGAACTGAACCTAACCTGATTAGAAAATGATTTTCAAGAACTGAACTAAATCATTGATGTAGTCCAATTAAGTTCAGTTTTTACACTATAAACATTTGTCTTTGAGAGTGTAACATCCATTATTGTCATTATCATTCCATGATCTTTGATCTTACGACTCGTTTGATCTCTTTCATTTTTTTTTTGCAATTTTTTGTCCTCTCAATCTATGGTTCATTCAATTTTACAATTACTCTGTGTATATGTACTCTTTATTTTTATTTAATTCTGAATAGATTAATATTTATTATACAGATAAGTGTTGATTTGTATTTTCAAAATAATTTTTCGTTTTATGGATTCCTTAACTAATATTCTTAGAAACTCTTAATTAAAAACTTGTCGCTTAATGATAAATAAACTAGTACAATTCTATTCTTTTGTGTGTTAAACTTGCATTTATTAGTCCTAATTAAATGATCTTAGTGTATGCATGTGAAATTGTATGTGTGATATTTCACAATAATATTGTTTTTACAAAGTTTTGTGTGACTCACTGGGAAAATTTTGCACAATTTCTTATTTAGATTGACTTGGTGCGTTTGTGCAACGGAGCTGCTGGTTGATCAGCTTTGTGTTACTTGTGTATCCATTTCTCCGCAACTGCACAACAGATAATATGATTGATACAGGATAAGATATTTCTGTACCTTTGCTGAACATTAAACCCAACATTCATTACAGTTTTGTAGATTTTGTTTAATATGTTTGTTCTCTATCTTTATCATTTATATGAACTTTTACCTCTTAATTCGTGAATTTTTCACCCTTCCTCTCTCCTCGCTACCACCAACAATATTTGCTTTTGATCCTTTTCTTACAATTATATTTTTCTAGTAATTTATTTGCGATTATTTTATATTGTGTTATAAAATGAGATTACACGTTAATATTGTGACTAATCATTGGATATTTATGTAATAGAGACAATGTATCTTTGTAAAATTTTTATATTAAAAAAAGTTATTTTTTATTTTAAAAGAGATAATAAATATCATCATAAACTTACATTCAACTATAGTGTCTTAAGTTCGAATATAAAACATAACATTCAACCTAACATGGAGACATGTAGTAAGAGTCATCCATTTCATTGTACTATGTCATAACATTGATTTTAAAATTCAATCATAAAAGTGAGGTGTTATGATAAAAGTACTCAATTATCCAATTTTCATTAGAGGTCAATATAAATTAATTTATCAATATTTTTAATTATTTATACAAGTTATTATCAGATTAAAAAGGTATCAATTTCAAATGGTTACTGATCTCCTCAAATATAATTAAGATCATGTTAATAATTGTTCTTATTAAGGAATTATAAAAAATAAATAAATAAAAATTTTGAATGAAAAATATCAATTTTAAAAATTTCAAGCTATTGAATACACCACTTCTAATTACATTTAGATTCTTAGCAAATAATTTGCTATAATTAAATGACAATAAATTTGTAAGATGTAACACTCTTCAATGCATTTAAAAAAGGTCCCTTTACCTTTTTTTTTCCGTTAGCATGCAAAATACATTGCTTAGTATAATTTTTTCCGTTGCAGTTAGTTTCTGTTTTGCAAAAAGGTAGAGTAAAAAAACCCTTCACTTTTGAACCTCTCCAATAAGAGTGGACCCAAAAAGGATAAAGAAACCAATGTTAGTTAGCTCAATCCGTTTAATCATAACAACCAATAATTATAATTAGAAACAAAGACATACCCAACAAACATTTTTGACTTACTTTACATCATATCATATCACAATATTATTTTTCCTTTAATATCATCATAGTGTATTAGCTAACTAAGCAAATTCTTTACTTTTCATGATTCATTACCTCCCTTCCCCCACACTTAACCAACTAACACCACCACTATACCTACTTTGTTACCATATCTGCTTTTGTCCTTGCACTTAAAGAAAACTAAGTCTTAGCCACCCCCTCCTTTAACTTCTTTCATAAATATTGTTACAATTGTTTCAAATTGCAACTATAGATTGTGTTCCTTAGTTAAGCAAAATAAGAGAAAATGAGTACAACTAGATTTATCAAGTGTGTAACAGTTGGAGATGGTGCTGTAGGAAAGACATGCATGCTTATATCCTATACAAGCAATACCTTTCCCACAGTATGTTTCTATTTCCTGCTTATGTGATTTTTTTTTTTTTTTTAGTTTTAAAGAGTCTAACGACAAAACTCAGATACATTAAATGTGAAGAAGAGGGTTGAAACTTCAAACGTGACTCTAACACATTAAAGTCTCGGTAGTCTTTTACTATATAGCTGCACTTATGGGACAATATGTACATAACATCTAAAGAAGAAAGTGAAATTTGGTTTAAGGAGCTTGTGATGACTCTAATTTTTTTTTTCAATGATAGGATTATGTTCCAACTGTTTTTGATAACTTCAGTGCTAATGTAGTGGTGGATGGTAGTACAGTTAATCTTGGTTTATGGGATACTGCAGGTTAGTTTAAAGCTCTAGTATGTTTTACTTGAATAATAAAATGCTAAATTTTGATGAGCTAAAGTTTTGTGTAAAATTGTGAAGTTATTTATTGGTGTGATTTGTGAATTGCAGGACAAGAAGATTACAATAGATTAAGGCCTTTGAGCTACAGAGGAGCTGATGTGTTTTTGTTGTGCTTTTCTCTCATAAGTAAAGCAAGTTATGAGAACATTTCCAAAAAGGTTTTTCCCCTATGCCTTAAAAGTTAGATCCCTCTTATTCTGTAACTTTAATAGTAACATTTTTATTTGACATTATTATTGTCATATGTATGTTTGATTGTTGACAAAACAGTGGATATCTGAGCTAAGACATTATGCTCCAAATGTGCCTATTGTGTTGGTGGGAACAAAACTAGGTAAGCTAATAATATAATTGATATACTAAGCTTACAATTTCTTACTTTCATTATTTATTTGATATATATTTATTTAATGTTAAGTAGCTAGTTTCATTGGTTGTAGCTTACAGAACATTCAATACTCATAACTTTCATCAATAGAATTAAAATATAGTTTAAAGGTCGAACAGTAAAAAACTACCACAATTATTAAATTTGCCACATCATATTATATAAATTTTAAATCTAATGTTTAGTTGATATAATAAATTATTATTGACTGTTGTAAAACAATTTTATGCTGATAATACATCTATTTAATGTCTGATCCATTTTAAATTTTATGTATGCACAGATTTGCGAGACGACAAACAATTTTTTATTGATCATTCTGGAGCCACAAGAATAACAACTTCTCAGGCATGTTCTCGATAAATAAATTATTCAAAAAAATGTCTACATTTTAAACCAATAATATTTTACATATACAATGAATTTAATGAATGATTGTGTTGATCAGGGTGAAGAATTAAAGAAAATTATTGGTGCAGTCACTTACATTGAGTGTAGCTCTAAAACACAGCAGGTAAAATTGTAGCACTTGTTTGGATTCAACTTCTTCTTTTTTTTTTGGTATCATATCGTATTTTGAAGCAAAGTCGAGCTCTAGAAATTAAATAGTGAATACTCAATTTAACTTTTTTAAGTATTTGTTAGAATTCATTTTCTTTTCTTCTTGTGTTTACAGAATGTGAAGGTAGTTTTTGATGCTGCAATAAAGGTTGCATTAAGGCCACCAAAGCCAAAGAAGAAACAACGCAAAAGGACATGTACTTTCCTCTAATTTAAGGAGATCGAGTTTAATACAGTTACGCAGTCAAAAATCTGTAATTGTCTGATTGAGATCGAATGATCTTACATTTTACCCAATGTCATTTATATATAACATAATTGAAACTATATGTTTCAATACTTTGTTTGTGATTCTAATATATAAAAAAAGTCTTGGGTAATGGATGTTACAAAAGTGAAGAATTATTGAATTAATTATTTTTCTTTTAGTTGCCCTTGTTTTAGTAGTCATATTTCACAAACTCTAGTAACAGAGGCTTCCAATTTGAAATTAATTTGGGAATCCTTTTGTATTTCTTGATCTTCTGATTCTAGTTATGCTGTTTCTTTCACTATGGATTGTTCACATTTCAAAAGTAACTTAAAAAGAAATTAAAAGGACTTAGGGCTGATTAATCATGGTGAAAAAGTTAATTTGATGCTATTGGATGGATATTTAATCACCTTTCTGGGGTGGTTGTGAGTTTTTTGTTTTTTTATCTTGAAATCAATTTTAAAACCAAAATCTCTTTGGATAAAATGGAATTAAATTGTTTTTTTAATTAATTTGAAATTGTTTTTCTTTAAAACTCGAAATAAAAAATGACATCATCATTAAACATCATAATGACCATCGAGCACTGCCACAACAGCAGCCACCTCGATCATCCTCTGACCACCACCAACACAATCAATTACTCACCTCTAATAATCGTCGCTACCATCTTCAACCACCGACCACAACATCCGACCACTTCATCATCACCATCCATCCTGGACTGGGACCTAAACTAAACTAAAACTGATTAGGGATCAAAGTGTTTGATGGACCCACTCCCCAAATAGAATTTACCAATTTTACTATTATTATTATTATTATCATTATTATTATTATTATTATTAAAAGAAATAAAAGAAAAAAAATAAAAATAAAATGTGTTTTATTGGGCTTGGCCCATGTGGAGAAAAAAAATAAGTAAAGGGATTTTTAAAATCCCTAAGAAAAAAAGAAAAAACAATTTACCCCATACCTCCACAATTGTACTTATGCCCCCACAAATTTTTTAACATGTCAAATATACTAAAATTAACACTACCGGTAAATTTGTGAGGAAGTTTTCCTATAACTACCAGAAACTTTTCTCACAAGTTTTCCGGTAGTGTTCCAATTTTTTTTTCTCAAAATTTTTTTAATTTTTTTTAAACTACCGGATAACTTGAAAAAAGATTTCTGGAACAGAAATGAACTACCGAAAATCTTTTTTCAAGTTTTCCAGTAAAGTAGCATAAAATTAATACTATTGGAAAACTTAAAGCTTGTGAGGAAGTTTTCCGATAACTACCAGAAACCTTCCTCACAAGTTTTTCGGAATGTTCTAATTTTATTTTTTTTTCAATTTTTTTTAAACTACCGAAAAACTTGAAAAAAGATTTTCGGAACATAAATGAACTACCGGAAATCTTTTTTCAAATTTTCTAGTAAAGAAACGTAAAATTAACACTACCGGAAAACTTATGAGGAAGTTTTCTAGTAGTGTTCCAATTTTTTTTTCAAAATTTAAATTTTTTTTTAAACTATCGGAATACTTAAAAAAAGATTTCTAGAACATAAATGAACCACCGGAAAACTTGAATGAAGTTTTTTGGCTGGATTTTTCAAAATTCACTAACTTTTTCCAGAAATGTTAAATGATGGAATGATGAATTTTTTTAGATTTTATGCTTTATACGAGGGCAAATGTCATTTCCTTGCATTTGTAGGGGTAAAGGTAAAATGTGGGGGGTATGGGGTAAAATTTTCAAAAAGAAAAGAAAGCATCGGACGACACAAACAAAAAAAGGAAAAACTGAAAAGGAAGAGGCAACAGTAACAAAAGGAAGGAAAAACTTGGTTTCGGTGGTAATGAGTGTATAGCAAACTGTTTGATCTACAATTATAGTATGTTATTTCTACCACTGAGTTTTCTATTTTAATATACAGTCTTATTAGTTTTACTTTATCTTGTTGGAACCAAGTTGGTTTTACATTTAGAGTTTTGATGTCAACAAAAGTATTTTATAAGAACAATATATTTGACTTCAAAGAGTATGAAAGAAGATTCATATTTTTGAAGAAAATCTAAAATAAGATTTGATTCAAATTTATAATTGAAGAAAATCTAAAATAAGATTTGATTCAAAATTATAATTGATGAAATCTAAAATAAGATTTGATTCAAATTTATAATTGAAGAAAATCTTTGACCAAGTTAAAAAGAAAATATGGTCAATATTTGAAGAAGATTTAATTAAGTTTTGAAGACGATTTGATCAAGATTTGAAGAAAATTTGAGGAAGATTTAATTAAGATTTGATCAAGATTTGAAGAATCTTTGATCAAGATTTGAAGAATCTTTGTTGAAGATTTGATCAAGATTTATCTACAACAAAATATGAACATAATGAATCTGAAGAATTTACAAACTCAATCTGAACAAAATACAAACAGAATCAATCTGAAGAATTTACAAACTCAATATAAAGAAGATACAATTCAGAATTAAACAGGGACTACATTGAAGCCTAAATTTTAACTATAAATAGATACTTAGGGCTGAAGAATGTAAGAACAGAGTTGCACCTAAGAGGGGGGGGGGTGAATTAGGTGTTGGACAATTTTTCTGTTTTAGAGATCAGAAGATTGTTAAAGGATTGTTTTAACTTTGTTTCAAATATTTGCTGTGTTTGTAAATGAAAGCAGTAAATGGCAGAAGATAAAAACACACAGAAGATTTATCCTGGTTCCCCTTACAACCAAGGGTACGTCCAGTCCTCTTGCACACCACAAGAGATTTTCCACTTTGTATGAATATGTTACAAGTCTAACCCTAAGACTAAGTTACAGATTCACAAACACTTAACAGAAGATAGTACACCACTATTTCTGTTAACACAACTTGAAGAATCTACACTAAATCCTTCAAGTGATACAATGATTTTGTAATGATGTTCTTGACTAAGAACAAGGTTATAATACTGAGTATTTGATACTTAATCAATCACACTTCCAAGTACAACTGAGAACCTTTCTTAATGATATGAAAATGAAAAGCAAGTACTTGAAAATATGAAAGTTAAGTTTTGAAGTGTTTGATGTTTCAGAAAATTGATTCTAGAAAGTCAGTTGAAAGTTATTAAACGAAATCTGAAACGTTTGAAGTATTTATACTTCATAGGTAACACTTCAGATCAATGGAAAAGGTTCCCAAACGTTTTTAATGAACATGTGTAATGTTTCAAAACTGAAAAGTTGCATTGTTTCGAAGTTGTATTCGAATACAGTCTCAGTGTATTCGAATACACCTCTAAAACGTTCTGATTATATTTGAAATTTGAACTATGTAGTCGACTACGAGAACGTGTAGTCGAATACAGATTCGGGATTTTTGCCACTGACTTGAGTTGTATTCGATTACACAAGGTTGTAGTCGAATATAGATGTTTAAAAATAGCTACAGACTTAAGTTGTATTCGATTACACAAGGTTGTAGTCGAATACAGATTCGAGTTTTTGCCACTGACTTGCAATCTGTATTCGACTAGGATATTTCGTATTCGAATACATAAATTTAGTTTTAGCTTCTGACTTGGAGTCTGTATTCGACTACGATACCTCGTATTCGAATACAGATTTCCAGTTTTGTAAAAACTTTATTTTCAACATGTTTAAGTCATTAATTATTATCATAAAAACATTTTAATGCATATGCTCAGAAGGTTCTCATAATATTGTACTTTTAAACCGTGTTTTGATTTAATATCAAAATACTTTTACCTTAATATAAATGAAAAAATAAGTTGCTTAATAATCCTTCTTCTTTTTGATCAAGGATCTTTTTGTCTTCATAAAAAATGTAAGTCTTTAAATTTCATTCTCCCCCTTTTTGATGATGACAAAAATCTTGTTGCTTGGATTTCAAAACGTCTTGATTTCTCCCCCTAGATGTGTGCTTACTCCCCCTTGATAAATGTGTTTCTGCTTCTTAAGTGTTGGAGGAACTGTTTCTGCTTCTTAAGTGTTGGAGGAACTGTTTCTGCTTCTTAAGTGTTGGAGGAACTGTTTCATCATAAAATGCAACAGCAACACAGCAACAATATATATACACATTTTTCTCCCCCTTTTGACATTATCAAAAAGGAAGAGGATATCACATAGCAAAATAAGATATGCACATGTGTAATAGATAAACAGAGGCAATCACAGGATTATCTAAAGAAAACAGCTTAAATTAAATATGTTCATAATTTACAATTACACGAATTTTGAAGAGTTTAACAAACACAAATACAGGAAAGTTAAACAGTAGAGAAATATAAATAACAAAAAAAAACTGCAAGTAGCCAGATTTAATCATCTGAGTTGGGTGGTATATGAAGATGGTCAATCTTGTCAGACAGGTCACTCAGTTCTTGATGAAAAAATGAATGTTGTGTATGGATGGTATTTCCCAGATCTTGGAATTTTTGGTCAAAGATAGCAGTTATTGTCTGAGTTCGATTACTGAAAGACTCATTCAATTGTTGGAACTGATCTGTGACAAAGGATTGAATGATGTTAAGTTTGTCCATGATCATTCTATTGGTGATGATGTCTTCAGTATGTGATGGTTCTGCAGCTGTTGCTGCTGCTTCTGGTTCTGGGTCTGGTAATGCTACAGGTGCTTCAGCTATTGGTGCTTCTGGTTCATCTTCTGGATTGACAGTCGATGAACTTTGTCCAACATCACCCTTATGAACATAACTTTGAAGTGATTCACTCCAAACAATTTTCATACTGGGCAGAACAGTTAAATCCAGTAGATTGTCCTTGGTGGTCTTGTATAGCACTTCCCCTGAGAAGTCAACCTTAAAATGATCCATTATTCTGGTGACTTCTCGTGCATATGGTAAGGCTATAGCATCTTTTGAGGCATATAGGACAGAATGAACAAAGTATGCCCAATCTAACTCAGCACCTTCTGTCATAAAAGTCATGACTTGGAGTTCAAACTCAGAGATCTGAGAATAGTTCCCTGCCTTTGGAATCAGTATGTAACATAAGAAATAGTGTAGTAATCTGTTGTCAACAGTCAGATTACCAACACCATATCTTTGTCTTGCATACTCAGAACCAAATTGTGTCCGTTTTCTTTCCATAGTTCCTTTGTCAAAACGGCACAATGAAAGATAAGCATCATACTTAGTTGTATTAACCCATTCACATAAGTGTCCAGGGCACAACTTCTGACCTTCAGAAGGTATTTGCAGAATTTCCCCAATAATTTTAGTGTCTAACTTGATAACTTTTCCCTTAACTTTAGACACCAATTTATTGCCATCCTTTTCTAAGTTACAGTAAAAAACCCTAACTAGGTCAGGATAAATGGGACCATTATACCCAATAAATTCTTCCAATTTCTGAGCCTTCAGCAATTCAGGAAATTTAAACTTAGAAAAAGAATCAAGAGTACCAATTTTGGGTGTTACCAGCTTTTTATCAGAAAAGTGAGTTCTGAATTTGTCCAGTTCTTCTGGGGAATGAAGCAATCTGGATAGATCAGCCATATTGTCGTTTCTCTGCTTTTTTGAAGGACCCACAGAAGCTACCTTTGTTCTTGGTCCTCTTTTGCGTGCATCCATTTTTTTTTTTGAGAAGATGAAGTTTACGGGTTTGGGGATTTAGGGTTTTGATTTTTGATCTTACAGAATCTTAGATGCAATGGATGATGAGGGGGAATGTTTAGGTATGACAGTATGAAGGTTTTTAGGAAAAGGTTTGGATGAAGATTTTGAGGATCAGGAATCAGAAATTTTGAATTTGTATTCGTAACCTAATACTGTTAACAATCCCTTTTAAATATAAAATTTTTTGAAAGTGTAGTCGACTACAGACCTTGTGTAGTCGAATACAGATTTTACAGGGAACATGTATTCGACTACAACTGTCTGTATTCGAATACGACAGTAAAGATTTTGATTCTGGATAAAAATTTTAACATTTAAACAGACAAAAAATATTTCAAACAGGTAGAAAGACATACATAGGTATCACAGAAACATATATCAAGTAACAGAATGATGAAAAAATTTAGAATTAACAATGATATGACTTACAGATCTTTCAAACCTTTTCAGAGATCACTCTCATTTAGAATGCCTAGTTCCCTTCGTATCTTGTAAAATGATTCTCTGGGCAGTGGCTTTGTGAATATATCTGCCAGTTGATTATGAGTGTCCACGAAGGTAACTTCAACATTTCCATTTAGAACATGATCCCTCAGAAAATGATGACGTATGTCGATATGTTTGGTTCGAGAGTGCATGACTGGATTCTTTGTGATGTTGATGGCACTAGTATTGTCACATTTCAGAGGAATACATCCCAGATCAAGTCCATAGTCACAGAGTTGTTGCTTAAGCCAAAGGATTTGCGCACAGCAACTGCCTGCTGCTATGTATTCTGCCTCTGCAGTACTTAATGCCACACATGCTTGTTTCTTACAAGACCATGAGACTAGTGCATTTCCCAGAATGTGATAGGTGCCACTTGTGCTTTTTCGATCCGTCTTACATCCTGCATAATCAGAGTCAGAATAACCAATGAGATTGCATATGCTACCTTTTGGATACCATAGGCCAGCATTGGTTGTTCCTTTGAGATATTTCATTATCCTCTTTATTGCTACCAGATGTGATTCCTTTGGATCTGCCTGAAATCTTGCACACAAACAAACACTAAACATAATATCTGGCCTACTGGCCGTTAGATATAATAAAGACCCAATCATACCTCTATACCTGGATATGTCAACTGATTTACCATTTTCATCTCTATCAACATACATACCAGATCCCATGGGAGTTGCACTTTCTTTGCTGCTGTCCATCTCAAATCTTTTTAGTAGTTCTTTACAGTATTTTGACTGATGAATAAAGATGCCATTCTCAAGTTGCTTGATTTGAAGTCCTAGGAAATAATTTAATTTTCCCATCATGGACATTTCAAATTCTCCTTGCATCATTAATGAGAATTCTTCACATATTTCATTGTTGGTTGATCCAAATATGATATCATCCACATAGACTTGAACAAGTAAAGTGTGATCCATTGTTCTTTTAATGAACAAGGTTTTATCAACTTTACCTTTTTCAAATCCATGTTCACATAAGAATTTACTCAATCTATCATACCATGCTCTTGGAGCTTGTTTCAACCCATAAAGTGCCTTCTTTAATTTGAAGACATGTGAAGGATTTTTGAAGTCTTCAAACCCAGGTGGCTGTTTGACGTAGACTTCCTCATTAATATAGCCGTTTAGGAACGCACTCTTGACATCCATTTGAAAAAGTTCAAAACCCATGGAGCAAGCATAAGCAAGTAGTAATCGGATTGCTTCTAATCTTGCTACTGGAGCAAATGTTTTATCAAAATCAATCCCTTCTTCTTGATTGAATCCTTGTGCGACCAATCTTGCCTTGTTTCGGATAACTATTCCATTTTCATCTAATTTGTTCTTAAACACCCATTTGGTACCAATGATGTGTTTATTTCCTGGATTTGGAACAAGTTCCCAAACTTTGTTTCTTTCAAACTGATTTAATTCTTCATTCATGGCAAGTATCCATTGATCATCTTTGAGTGCTTCACCAATTTTGGAGGGTTCTATTTGAGAAATAAATGCCATATTTAAACAAGCATCTTTGAGATTCAGCCTTGTAGTGACTCCTTTGTTGATATCACCTATTATGTTATCAATCGGGTGATCACGATGGGTTTTCCATTCTTGAGGAAGATCAGTGTGTTGATCTAGTTCTTCTGTGTTGATTTCGTCTGTTTGAGTTGTTTGATCAACTTGATTTTCTGTACTTATTTCATCATCATTATCATATATAATTCTAACCTCTTTCGAGGGGTTAGTTTCATCAAAAGATACATGTATAGATTCTTCAACTATCAATGTTCTTTTATTAAAAATTCTAAAAGCTTTACTAGATAATGAATACCCAATAAAAATACCTTCATCGGCTTTCTCATCGAATTTGCCGAGATTGTCCTTACCATTATTTAACACAAAGCATTTGCATCCAAATATGTGGAAGTGAGAGATGTTCGGCTTTCTTCCTTTATAGAGTTCATATGGAGTTTTCTTCAGCATTGGTCGGATTATGACTCTGTTGGATACATAACAAGCTGTACTTACAGCATCTGCCCAGAAGTATTTTGGTAGACTTGAATCACTCAGCATTGTTCTTGCAAGTTCCACCAATGATCTATTCTTTCTCTCAACAACTCCATTTTGTTGAGGTGTTCTTGGTGCAGAAAAATTATGGAATATCCCATTTTCTTCACAAAAATCTACAAAAGATGCATTTTGAAATTCTCCTCCATGATCACTTCTAATTGATACAATTTTGGTTGCTTGTTCATTTTGGACTAGTTTGGCATATTTCTGAAAGGCTTTAAAAGCATCATTTTTATTTTCCAAAAATAAGGTCCATGTGAACCTTGAAAAATCATCAACAATAACTAGTCCATATGAATTTCCACCAAGGCTTTTAGTTCTTGATGGTCCAAACAAATCCATGTGTATTAATTGAAGTGGTCTTGAAGTTGATATAATATTTTTGAGTTTAAAGGAAACTTTAGTTTGTTTACCTTTTTGACAAGCGTCACATAATTTATCCTTAATAAATTTCATTTTTGGTAAGCCTACAACAAGTTCATGCTTGACTAACTTGTTTAAATGATCCATATGGATATGTGCAAATCTTTTATGCCATAGCCAAGCATCATTGTTGTCACTTACCATAAGACATTTCATTTTTAAGGATAAATCATCAAGATTAATTGTAAAAATATTTTTGAAACGCTTACCAATAAACTGAGTTTCATTTGTTACCTCGTTTTGGATAATGCAATCATTTTTGTTGAAAGTGATTTTGTAACCTTTGTCACAAAGTTGGCTTATGCTTATGAGATTGTGTTTTAGCCCTTCAACATAGAGTACATCTTCAATTGAAGGAGACGGAGCCATGCCAACTTTTCCAATGCCCAATATCTTTCCTTTGTTATTATCTCCATAGACCACATGACCTTTTGACTCAAGAGTTAGTGCTGAAAATTTTGTTCTGTCACCGGTCATATGCCTTGAACATCCACTATCCAAGAACCACATATTTGATGTCCTTTGTGTGTCTTCCTACAAAACAGAATTTATATTTTGTTAGGTACCCAAAGTGCTTTGGGTCCTTTAAGGTTAGTTCCTTTCTTTACCCACACAAACTGTCCTTGTGGAACACCAATGTTCCTAACATGACAACAATTTGGTGTGTGACCATTTAGACCACAATAAAAACACTTTGGACTCTTTTTGGGAAAGTATGGTTTCTTTTGAATAATATTCTTCTTAAAACAAAGATGATTCTTTTGAATAGCCATTTCTTTCTCTTCTTTAGATTGGTTACTTGCTTTTACAAAGATAGTTTTATCAATACTTGGTTTATCAAATTTTGAATAACCAAGTCCTCTTTTGTCATTTGAGTATCTTTGCATGCTAAGTATATTCTCCAATCCAAATTGTCCCTTTTCATACCTTTCTATGACTCTATTCATTTGGACAATTTTAAAGGAAAGCGAATCGCATTTAATGCATGTTGAAATCTGTTTTTGTTTTTCAAAATTTTGTTCCATAGTGTCAATCTTTTTATTTAGAGAAGAAATCTGTTTCTTTTGATTTGACACTAGTTTGTACAGATTTTTACATTCATTAAATAGTTCTTTAATGGCTTGTTGTGCATCATTATTTTCAGCACAAGAATCATCATTATCATAACAAATAATATTACTACTAACCTCTTCTTCATTATCAGAA
The DNA here is from genome assembly GCA_037974295.1 of Cicer cuneatum. Classification (NCBI taxonomy): domain Eukaryota; kingdom Viridiplantae; phylum Streptophyta; class Magnoliopsida; order Fabales; family Fabaceae; genus Cicer; species Cicer cuneatum. Next base: position 16,925,154 of record JBBPBO010000005.1, on the reverse strand, counting down.
TGATGAGATGCCATCAAGGCAACATTTGCACATTCGTCACTTTCTGAAGTTGATGAAGAACTTACTTCATTATCTTCCCATGCAATGTACGCCTTTTTGAATTCTTTTCTCTTACTAGAACTCTTCTTGATAATATTTGGACATTTTGCTTTCATATGTCCTGGTTTTCCACACTCAAAGCAAGTAAAATTCTGATTTGCAATAGAAGCATCTTTCTTCTTGAAATTTTTCTTTCTTGTAAACGTTTTATTGCTTTGAAGAAATTTGCCGAATTTCTTAACAAGGAGGGTGATGTTTTTCTCTTCATCTGAGTCTTCTTCATTTACTAATTCCTTTGATTCTATTCTTAAAGCTATATTCTTCGTCTTCTTCTCAGAATTTTCATTCTTTTCAAGTCTTTCTAATTATATTTCGTGTTCCTGTAACTTTCCAAAGAGTGCTGAAAGTGACATCTTTGACAAACTTTTCTTTTCAGAGATTGCTGTCACTTTTGGCTGCATGCTCTGGTTAATGATCTTAGAACCTTTAGATTCAATTCATCATTAGTAAAATTCTTTCCTAGTGCTGTTAAGTGGGAAAAACGTTTCTGCATGTCCAGGATTGCTTCTCCTGGTTGCATTCTAAACAATTCGTATTCTTGAGATAAAGTGTTCAGTTTTGAACGTTTTACCTCAATTGTTCCTTCATGGGTTACTTCCAATGTATCCCATATCTCTTTTGCTGTTTTGCAATGGGATATGCGAAAGAATTCATCCATACCTAATGCAGACTGTAACATATTTTTTGCTTTCTTATCAAACAATACTCTTCTCTTTTCATCATCTGTCCAAGAGGCTTTTATTTTTATCTCCTCTTTATTGTTGATAACTGTTGTTGGAACATATGGACCGTTTTCTACTGCTTCCCATATGTCGTCTCCTTGAGCCTCAAGGTACGCTTGCATACGTATTTTCCAGAAGTCATAATGTTCACCAACAAAGCAGGGTGGTTTGTTACTGCTACCACCATCTCTAAAAACAGGTTGTGCGGAAGCCATGGATCTAGGAGCAAATTACCAAAAACCTGCTCTGATACCAATTGTAAGAAAAGAGTCGCACCTAAGAGGGGGGGGTGAATTAGGTGTTGGACAATTTTTCTGTTTTAGAGATTAGAAGATTGTTAAAGGACTGTTTTAATTTTGTTTCAAATATTTGCTGTGTTTGTAAATGAAAGCAGTAAATGGCAGAAGATAAAAACACACAGAAGATTTATCCTGGTTCCCCTTACAACCAAGGGTACGTCCAGTCCTCTTGCACACACACCACAAGAGATTTTCCACTTTGTATGAATATGTTACAAGTCTAACCCTAAGACTAAGTTACAGATTCACAAACACTTAACAGAAGATAGTACACCACTATTTCTGTTAACACAACTTGAAGAATCTACACTAAATCCTTCAAGTGATACAATGATTTTGTAATGATGTTCTTGACTAAGAACAAGGTTATAATACTGAGTATTTGATACTTAATCAATCACACTTCCAAGTACAACTGAGAACCTTTCTTAATGATATGAAAATGAAAAGCAAGTACTTGAAAATATGAAAGTTAAGTTTTGAAGTGTTTGATGTTTCAGAAAATTGATTCTAGAAAGTCAGTTGAAAGTTATTAAACGAAATCTGAAACGTTTGAAGTATTTATACTTCATAGGTAACACTTCAGATCAATGGAAAAGGTTCCCAAACGTTTTTAATGAACATGTGCAATGTTTCAAAACTGAAAAAGTTGCATTGTTTCGAAGTTGTATTCGAATACAGTCTCAGTGTATTCGAATACACCTCTAAAACGTTCTGATTATATTTGAAATTTGAACTATGTAGTCGACTACGAGAACGTGTAGTCGAATACAGATTCGGGATTTTTGCCACTGACTTGAGTTGTATTCGATTACACAAGGTTGTAGTCGAATACAGATGTTTAAAAATAGCTACAGACTTAAGTTGTATTCGATTACACAAGGTTGTAGTCGAATACAGATTCGAGTTTTTGCCACTGACTTGCAATCTGTATTCGACTACGATATTTCGTATTCGAATACATAAATTTAGTTTTAGCTTCTGACTTGGAGTCTGTATTCGACTACGATACCTCGTATTCGAATACAGATTTCCAGTTTTGTAAAAACTTTATTTTCAACATGTTTAAGTCATTAATTATTATCATAAAAACATTTTAATGCATATGCTCAGAAGGTTCTCATAATATTGTACTTTTAAACTGTGTTTTGATTTAATATCAAAATACTTTTACCTTAATATAAATGAAAAAATAAGTTGCTTAATAATCCTTCTTCTTTTTGATCAAGGATCTTTTTGTGTTCATCAAAAATGTAAGTCTTTAAATTTCAAAGAAGTGCATCGAAAATCAGAAGAGAGTCGAAGAACTCAAGCTCAAATTCCAAATTTATCTTAGAATTCAAAGAGAGAAACACATGTTCGAAGGAGAAATATTTTATGAGTGTTCTTTTCTTAGAGTGTGAGAGTTATTATTATTATCAGGTTTGTTATAAGCAACTACTCAAGTTCCAATCTTTTGTATCCAACCCGATAGTGGTTTTGTAACACCCCGAGTTTAAAACACAGCGCGAGTGTATTTTTTTTTCTTTTCACATAAAATAAATCAATAAAAAAATTTTCCGAATTAATTCAAGGGAATTAAAATAAGATTTTCATCAGTTCATTTCAAAAGAGAACACCTGGCCTGTAGCCACTAAATAGTTTCAGAGTGCGGAAGAATACAGCGGAAAAATCATTACATAAATTCCCAAAATAAAATTACATTTCCCAAAACATCAAGACCCTATACAAAAGTCTAGACTGATCATGCACTAAGCTACAGTAGCACGGTTTGCACCGTATCCCCTACAAGTCTCTTCTTCAGCCAGTTGTCTGCCCCTCTGCGTCGACCACGAATACTCCGTATGTGAAAAAAAATCAGGGGAAACTAACGCGTTTCCATCGTTAGTGTATCCGTCGGTAGGACGGGTTCGGGTAACATCTGAGGGCAAAGCCCAAAGTCAACAATATAATAGAAAGGGTCACCGACCGAAATTAACAAATAATCACATAGCATATATTTCACAGCAACAAATATAACCATGGTATAACATATGATGATGAGGAAAATAATAATGTTCATTTGAAATTTAATGGCATATATGCCTTTTCAAAAACAGCAGCCAATTATTATGAATTATGTGGTAAGTACAAACAACACCTTAGCAAAACACAATCATTAAGTCAGAAATTCAGATTCTGGACAGTACTCACACACATTCAATTTCCACTCATTCATCATATAATCAAATGTGACCCACCGGTCAATCACTCAATGCAATATGTACATGCTCATGTATACAATTTTCTTGGAATCACCAATGTGCAGTCGCTCAACAGACCAGCACAATATGTTTAACTTTAACGGCCCTCAAGACCAAGGTGCAATCGCTCAACAGTCCAGCACTCGTGCAGTCGCTCAACAGACCAACACGTTTGACATATACCAAGGTACAATCGCTCAACAGATCAGTACCTAGTGCAGTCGCTCAACAGATCAGCACCTGGTTGCGCATTTCAGGGTACAGACGCTCAACAGTCCAGTACCAATGCAATCGCTCAACAGACCATCACTTATATACCAAGGTACAATCGCTCAACAGATCAGTACCTAGTGCAGACGCTCAATGTAAGACCCTTAAATTTAAAATTAAATTCATATTTGATTTTAAGGGTATTTTGGGAATATCGGTGTAATATTCAATATATGTATATTTTGTGTAAATATATATATATATATATATATAATTAATTGTTTTGGAGGTGGAATTAAAATTATTGGATAATGGATGAATTAATTTAATTTTGAGTAATTAAATTATCGGACCGTTAATTAAGATATTCTCTGCTAATTTCGACGGAAACAGGTTAAGTGCTGGAGGATCAAAAGATATTTTGATATAAGAATTGGTGAGGTGGCGTAGATGTTTGTGAAAAAGGAAACAATTCCTCTCTCTTCTGCTGTGTCAGTTGCTTTATGTGGATATTTAAGTAAGAAGCTTTTCCTTCTTTCCTCTACGTGCTAGTTCTGCTTTATCTTCTTCTTCTTCTAATTTTCTGAGTGTTGGTGAAGAAAAACAGTTTACTTAAAAGTCATCGTTCTAGAAAATCTGAGTGTCGAATCAGAAAGTTTCGAGTACGAAAGTCATTCCTCTGATCGTTACGGAGCTAAAGAACTAATTTTTGTAGCGGCGAACGCGAACGGGAGTATCGTCGGCTTTTGTCGCAGAAGCGTATGAGCTAAGGGAACGTAACTAAGGTAAGGGCACCTTCCAACTTTATAGATTTGCATTTAGGGCTGTAAATGCATGTGTGATGAATGATATTTGGTTTATGATTGTGAAAAACATTGTATTATGTTTTGAAAATCATTCTGTGAGCGTGGAATGATGATTCTGGTTCTGATTTTGTTTTGTTAAAAATCAGTGAGGTTATTCTGGTTTGAGTAAATCTGTGTTTTGCTGTGTTTTGTTAAACAATCTGGTGTTGATGGTTGTTTCAAATGAAAAGGGATTTAAAATGGTGGAAGTATTTTTATGAAAAATCTGTTTTTGGTATTTGATGAAAAATGTTCTGAGTTGAGGTTTTAAAAGAGGGGAATTAGGATTCTGGTGTTGGGTTGGATTTTCAAAAGAAAAGGTTTTGAAAATGTGTTGAAGTTTCAGGAAAATTCACTGATTTCGAAGGTGTATTCGAATACGGCATTGAGTGTATTCGAATACAACCTGCAAAGCTTCTGTTTTCCCTAAGTTTTCAAACTTGTATTCGACTACGAGCCCCTGTAGTCGAATACAGATTTTCCAATTTTGCTACTGACTTAGCATCTGTATTCGACTACGACCCTCTGTAGGCGAATACAGATTTGCAATTTTTGCTTCTGTTTTAACCATTGTATTCGACTACAACCCTCTGTAGCCGAATACAAATTTGCAAATTTTGCCACTGACTTCGCATCTGTATTCGACTACGAAGGCCTCGTATTCGTATACAGAATGCTGATTTTTCACTGTTTTAGCTTCTGTATTCGAATACAAGGTAGCTGTAGTCGAATACAGATTCGTATTTTTCAGAAATTCAAGTTTTTAACATTGTTTTATAAACCTTAAGTGTTGGGGTACCTTGGGAAGGTTTGTGGTGATTAAAAATGGAAATTTGGTGATAGTTTGAAGTGGTGATGATGAAGTTTTTGAGAATTTACTGAAGTTGTAGAAATTCTGATTTTTGTATTGTGACAGCCTCTGTATTCGAATACTAGGAGTCTGTATTCGAATACAGGATGTTGATTCTGCCTTGTTTGGCTTCTGTATTCGAATACAATGAAGCTGTATTCGAATACAGATTCGTATTTTTTGCCATAAACCTCAGTTTTAATCACAGTTTTGAATCTTAACAGTTGGGGAAAAACCTTTGTTAATAAAGAGTGGAACTTTGAGGTAATGCAAAGTGTAATGCTTGCTTGAATGGTTAATCATTGAATGTGTTGAGATGTTTTGAAAAATGAGGAAAATGCATGAATTTTACTAAGGTTGCATACTATTTTCAATGAAGTGAAACAATGCATATTCATGCATGGCATGGTCAGGTGGTACCCGCGATGGGCCACAGAGTAATGCGCATCCACGTGTTGATCTGTAGTGATTGCACTAGGTACTAATCTGTGATTGTACCTTGGTATATAAGTGTTGGTCAGATAAACGACTGCACTGGTACTGGACTGTAGTGTCTGTACCCTGAAATGCGCAGCCACGTGCTGATCTGTAGTGATTGCACTAGGTACTGATATGTAGTGATTGCACGAGTGCTGATCTGTAGTGATTGCACTAGGTACTGATCTGTAGTGATTGAACCTTGGTTTCTGTCAAACGTGCTGGTCTGTAGTGACTGCACGAGTGCTGGTCTGTATGCGACTGCACTGGTGCTGATCTGTATGCGATTGCACCCTGGTCATGACGGCCGTTAAATTGTGCTGGTCTGTAAGCGACTGCACCTTGGTGATTCCAAGAATTTATGATCATGAGCATATACATATTGCATCAGAGTGTTTGACCGGAGGGTCACGTTTTGATTTTATGTTGATGGTGGAAAATTGTTGTGTGAGTAAGTATTTTTTTGAAAATCTGTAATTTCGGATGAATTGATGTTTGTGCTTACATCATGATTTTTATACTTACTTGGTTGCTGTTTTGTAAAGTACAAATGACACGTATTTCAAAATTTAGCATCCTTATTTATCATCATGTACTATGAATATGTTTGATATTCTTGATATAACTGCTATGTGGTAATTATTATTTTCGGTCGGTGACCCTTTACAATTATTGTGGAAATTGGGCGTTGCCCTCAGATGAGATTCAGAACCGTACCCCTGATGGTCATACTAACGACAGGGAACGTCGTTAGTTTCCCTTGATCTTTACTTGTGGGCTATGCAAAGAGATGAGGAGCTGGGTGAAGAAAAGACTTGTGAATATTGTAATGCTACTGTACCTTAGGGTGTGATCAGAGTAGACTTATGTATAGGGTTTTGAACTCAATGGTTGTAAATATTCATTTTGGGAATTATTGTAAAACTCTTCCGCACTCTGATAAATATTTTGATGTATCTTTATTTTAGTATATTATAAAGATCAAATTCCCATAAATATCTCATTCGATTCAATTGTGATGTTGCTGTTTTAAAATTCCTTACTATTTTTAATTACGAAGTCGAATGATATTTAATTTGAATTGATTTTAATTTCCTTGGAACGCAATTCTGAAAACTCTTTTATTCATGTATTCGTTATAAAAAAAAAATACACTCGCGCTGTGTTTTAAACTCGGGGTGTTACACTCAACAGTCCAGCACTCGTGCAATCGCTCAACAGATCAGGACGTGGTTGCGCATTTTAGGGTACAGACGCTCAACAGTCCAGTACCAGTGCAGTCGCTCAATAGACCAGCACTTATATACCAAGGTACAATCGCTCAATAGATCAGTACCTAGTGCAGACGCTCAACAGTCCAGCACTCGTGCAATCGCTCAACAGATCAGCACTTGGTTGCGCATTTCAGGGTACAAACGCTCAACAGTCCAGTACCAGTGCAGTCACTCAACAGACCAACACTTATATACCAAGGTACAATCGCTCAACAGATCAGTACCTAGTGCAGACGCTCAACAGTCCAGCACTCGTGCAATCGCTCAATAGATCAGCACGTGGTTGCGCATTACTCTGTGGCCCATCGCGGGTACCACTTGACTATGCAATGCATGAATATGCAGTGTTTCACTTCTCTAGAAACAGTATGCAAAATCATAAAATTCATGCTTTTCATCATGTTTAAAATATCTCAGCACAGTCAGAATTATCATCATCACAATCATGGTTAAACAGCCAAATATTCATTAACATTTTGAAATGTTTTCCCAAACTCTTAAAATTCAAATACAGTGTTTAAAACTGGGGATTTCCGGAATTTCACGAATCTGTATTCGAATATAGCTTCTCTGTATTCGAATACAGAAGCCAAAAACAGTGCAGAATCACACTCTGTATTCGAATACAACCCTCTGGTATTCGAATACAGAGGCAGTCTCAGTGCACAAAACAGCATCTTTCTCTGCATCAGTAAAGTCTTAAAAACTTCATCACCACCACTTCAAAATATCACCAAAAGTTCCATTTTAATTCCCCACAACAATCCCAACATTCCCCAAACACTCAGGGTTTACAAAACACTCTTAAAAACTTGGAATTTCTAGAAACTCGAATCTGTATTCGAATACAGACCCCTTGTATTCGAATATAGAAGCATGAAACTGCAATTTTAACATTCTGTATTCGAATACAGCATGCCTGTAGTCCTGTAGTCGAATACAGAAGACAAAACCTTGAAAAATTCAACATTTTCTCCCAGATCATTAAAGGTTTTCAATACTTCATCCTCTCATCTTCAAAATATTTCAAGAACTCCATTTAATATCACTTTAACCCTTCTCAAGGTTTCTCAATACTTTAAAATGCATATCACAGTGTTTAAAATTTGATTTTCTGGAAAACACGAATCTGTATTCGAATACAGACCCATTGTATTCGAATACAGAAGCTGAAACTAGTGAAAATCTGCATTCTGTATTCGAATACATCATGCCTGTAGTCGAATACAGATGCGAATACAGTGTTAAAATCACACTTCTGTATTCGAATACGACATGGTCGTAGTCGAATACAGATGCTAAGTCAGAAGCAAAAATCCTTCCTCTGTATTCGAATACAGAGGCTCGTGTTCGAATACAAGTTTGAAAACTTAAGTAAAACAGAAACTTGACAGGTTGTAGTCGAATACACACATGTTGTATTCGAATACACCTTCGAAAACCAGTGAAATTTTTCCTGAGATTTCAACCCTTTTCAAACTGTTTTCTTTTAAAAACAAACAACCAACATTAAAACAGATTCATCACTTTTTTCCAGACAATACTTTCCTCATTAAAATCCCTTTTTCTTTTTAAATCATCAATATCATCAGAATCACTCAAACAGAAACAGAATCAGAGTCATCAACAACAAATCATCCAGACTTTCAAACAACCAGAACATCATACAGCATTTCAGCTTTTTCAAACATCAGAACAATCATGCAAAGCATTCAGCTTTTTCAAACATCAGAACAACATGCAAAGCATTTCAGCTTTCACAACACATCAGAATATTAAGCAAGCATTTCCGCTTTCACAACACATCAGAATACCATGCAAGCATTTCAGCTTTCACAACACATCAGAATAACATGCAAGCATTTCAGCTTTCACAACACATCAGAATAACATGCAGCATCACAGAGCAGCAAAACACAAATAGAATGCATTTTTGCATTTCAAAACCATTTTCAAAACAGTTTTATGAACATGCATTTTTAAATCATGTTTGAAATAACATTCAAGACATTTTCCACTTTCTGACATAAACAACACAACTTTAGTGCATTCAGCTCAAACAGCCATCATCACAGAGTTTTTTTTAAAACGTCAAAAAAATGCATTTTTCATTTCTTTCAAGCATCAAGCAAACCAGTTTCAAAACAGTAATGAGAACACTAGTAATGCCATGAAAATCATGCACTTACAGCCCTAATGCATCTAGAAAGTGGAAGGTGCCCTTACCCTTGTTGCGTGTTTGCTACTTCTCACGTTTCGGTTTTCGTTCCCGTTTGCGCGTCAAAAATCGGCGAAACTCCCGCCTGCGTTTGCTGCTATGAAACTGGGTTCTTTAGCTCCATAATGATGTGGGGAATAACTTTTATACTGGGGGTTTTCTGGTTTGGTGCCTAGGTTTCCAATTAATGGCACTTTTGAGGAACTCCCTATTTTTCCTTTTGTAATCGTGAACAGAATTCATAACACAGAATGGGAGAGAAGGGTGCTGTTACATGCAGCACTGTTACATGCCGTATGAGCAGTGAGGAAGGAGGGATGGTGTTCTGATTTCACCATCCTTCTCACTCCTATTTATAGGCTTTTGTGGTGCCACCTCACCAAAAATAATGTTAAAATGATGCTGGATCCTTCAGCACTTAATTGTTTTGCAATTAGCCACTAATCCTCAATTAACTGCCCGATTAATTTAATTACTCGTAATTAAATTAATTTAATCTTCATCCAATAATTTTAATTCATCCTCCAAAATAAATATTTATATATATATATATATATATGTTTACCCAAAACATACATATATTAAATATTTTACAAATATCCTCAAAATGCCCTTAATATTAATTCCATAAATTAATATTAAATTTAAGGGTCTTACAGGTTCAGTGCCTTCTTCAATCTGGGGTTGTGAGGTTGTTAGGAGAAGACTTGGCTTGTAGGGTCAAGGTGGTGTTGTTCCTCAAAAAGTCTGGGGTTGTCAGGCTGTTTAGGAAGACTCGCTTGAAGGGTCATGTGTTTTGTAATTCAAGGTATTTGAATTAGTGGATGAAAGCCTTCTGAATGACGGGACTGAATGTAGCCAAGTTAGTGGTGAACCAGGATAAATCTATGTGTCCAAATATTTATGCTTTCATTATTCGATGCCTCTGAATTTGATTGCTTCTTATCCAAGTAATTCATATCAGCCTTCATCAAATCAGCAAAAAGTTTTCAACTTTGGCAAACACAATTCAACCCCCCCATTCTCGTGTTTGCACCTTTATATCTGAGAGTTACTTTAGAATACCCACTTTAGTTGAAGGTTGTTGTTATTGTTGATTGATGTTCCCTAGTGTTACTAGGAAGACTTTGGTGTATCATTTAATTATTATAGTGGAAGTTTTTACTGGATTAGGTCCCGTGATTTTTATTCTCTCAATTTGAGGGAAGTTTTTCACGTTAAAAATCGTGTTTGTCTCGTATTTAATTTTATGCCAATTATTGTTGATGTGTGGAATTGTATTTTATGTTTGACCATTTATTTGCACAGATAGGGAAAAATCTTCTACATTATTGAAATAATTGTCTCTGGTTTTTTCCCAACAAAGTCTCAATTTGAGGGATGTTTTTCACGTTAAAAATCACGTTTGTATCATATTTAATTTTCTGTCAATTATTGTTGATATGTGGAATTGTATTTTATGTTTGACCATTTATTTGCACAGATAGGGAAAAATCTTCTACATTATTGAATAATTATCTCTGGTTTTTTTCCAACAAAGTGGTATCTAGAGCTTAGTTGGTTTAATTTGTGCATTTAAATGGGGGAGGAAAATAAATGTCCGAATATGATTAAATTCAATTCTTCTAATTACACAATTTGGAAGACTCTCATGGAAGGCATGCTATACAATAAAGATTTGTATGGTCCTATTGAGGCTGACACTGCCAAATCCACATATAAATCTGACGCTGACTGGAAGAAGATGAATAGAAAGGCAATGGCGTTGATCAGACAGTGGTTGGATCTTTGTGTATGTCCACTTGTTGAAACTGAAATAGATGTTAAGACAAACTCTCATTTTAAAGTATTGTTGAAAATAAACAAAATTTAATTAAGAACGTTAATTATGATTCTAAAATGTGATGTTAATTTAACTTGTGCTTTTGAGTGTATTAATTCAAAGATAGGATTCAAATATGTTCAAGTCAGCTTCAAGATCAATCAATCTCCATTAATTGAATGAAGATATTGCCTCTGGAATTATATCAGTATTATAAGTACTTGACAAGGAACATATATGATAAATTACAATCAAAGAAGACATTCAAATCACAAAGAAAAAAGGCAATGAATTAAACTGTCCAAGTGATGACTCTTCATAATATGCATATTTTTCATTGTTTTTAGTCTTATTTATCTTCAATCATTAGTTAATTTAATGATTTATTAGATATATTTTGTTGATTCTAGTTCTTGGGTTTAATAAAATGCTTATGTTCTTATTTCATCGATTAAGTAGAGATTTTTCGGAGTTTTGCATCGTTTCTTTGTTTTTAGTGCAGTGCTGAATTCTGGTGAGAAATCAACATGACCTATGTGGAGTATTTCAGTGATATCTGTAGTTGTAGATGTCTAATTGGAGTCAAACCAAGTGCAAATGAAAGCTAAAATTCACATCTACAACTTTCATGAAGACATCGGAACCAAATTCGGACTCAGAATAGTAGAAATATGCAATATACGTCAGAAAGAAGATGTTGTGCGCCTGAAGCACAAAGCATGCGCCTGAAGCGCATTTATGCACTGCTGATTCTGTTTAAATGCGCCTGAAGCGCAAGGCCTGCGCCTTGGGCACGTGGCACACTGCAGATTGCATAAAATTGAGTTTTTATGATTTTTTAGGGATCTTTTGGTCAATTGGGAAGCTTAGAGACTTGTGCCCTGGCAAATAAGCTCAGAGACGGCTGTTCTACACCATTGAAGGAGCTTTATCAAGAATCATTGATGAAACTTTCTTGTAATTCTTCTTTAATCTCTGTAATGAGTAACTAAACTCTAATTGTTAGGGATGAGTGAAACAAGATGAAACCCTTATTTGTCTGATTTGATTCCTGGTTATATGAATAAATTTTTTGAATTATTTTTCTCATCTCTGTGCTTAATGCTTTTTATTGCCTGATCAACTTTAAAATGTTCTATGATTCGTAATTTGAAACGGAAGTGGACTTTACGAATGCTTGAGATGATAAATTCATGAGATTGTAGTCTAGGGATAGATGCATGTCATGAAACCAATTGAATTAGTTGCAGAGACAACAGTTTAAAAAGAGAATTTTTGTACTGCAAAGCTTAATCCTAATTTTAAATCCACTAAGGAGTTAGGGGTTATTTTGGAATTAAAGGTTCTGTCACTAAGACATTAGGGCAAGAATAATAAAGAAAATTCGGTAATAAATCAATAAAGGAATTTAGTGACTAGGATCAAATTAGAGACCAAGGTTGGACTCGTAGTGAGACTCATCCCTGACATTTTTCTCATTATAAAAGTTCAATTTTATTACTGTTGTTATTTCAAATATTATTCTACTCAATCTAGAAACTTTTTGTTCAATTTCAGTAATTAAATATAATTCAATAGTAAAACGCAACCCTTGAGTGAGAAAGATCATGAGATGTCTTTCAATTGTATGGAGACCAATGGTAACAGATATAAGTCAAGCCAAGAATCTGGAAACACTTCCATTGGAAGAACTGATAGGAACATTAAGAGCACATGAAATATTACTACAAGAAGATAAATCAGTCAAGAAAGGCAAGACAGTGGCTCTGAAAGCATCTCAAGAAAGCATCACAATACAAACTGATGAAGAACCTGAAGAAACTGTACAAGAAGATGCTGCTGAAGAAATTGCTCTTCTCACCAGAAGAATACAAAGAATGATGAGAATGAGAGATCAAATCAAGAAGGGATTTCCAAACAAAAATCCCAAAATAGAAACAGACAAAAGTCATATCACATGTTTTGGTTGTAATAAGTTAGGACATTACAAAGTTGAATATCCCTTGAATAAGAAAACACCAAAATGATTTCCTTTCAAAAAGAAATCAATGTTGGCCACATGGGATGATTCAGAAGAATCAGACAGAGAAGAAGGAGAATAAGCCAACATATGCTTGATGACAGATACAGAAGAAGATGAGGTAACAAATTCTAAACCTTGGTCTTTGTGTGAAAAATGGGAAAATAATTTGACAACTTGCTAAATGATTCAAACTCTCTCATTCAAAAATGTAGTTTTTTAAAAGAACAAATTTTTAAAGAAAAAGAAAAAACTCAGGCTATGATTGAGATTCTCAAAAATACCATTCAAGAATTGAGAGAATCAAAACAACAAAGTTGTGAAAATCAGAAAGGCTAAGAACGTTCTGCAGCTAAAACGGAGAACGTTCTCCTTATAACTGAAAATGAAAATTTGAAAACTGACTTGTTAAACTTTATTAAAGTTACTGAAACATTTCAAAAAATCATGGGATCTCAAGTAGGAATATTTGATAAAGCTGGTCTTGGTTTCAATCAAACTCAAAAAACCAAAATGTGTGAAAACTTTTTTATTCCGGAAAGCAAGATAGAAAAATGTAAAAACCAAAGGATGAAAAGATTAAAAACCAAAGGATTGTTAAAAGGAAAGAATATGTTGCAAATAAAGAACCAGTTTTGAAAAATTTGCGGAAGGGAGAACGTTCTCCAGGCTGTTCCCAAAACTGAGAACCTTCTGGAACAAAATCTGAACTTTCTCTAGGAAGTATGAAAAAAGGAGAACGATCTGGAACTTTTTCAAAATCAAGATTAAAGCCTTTTAAAACTAGGATTTTGAAATCAATTCCAAGACCAAAAATTAAATGCTCCTACTGTTCAAATTTGGTCATCAAGAATCAATCTGTTATTTTAAAAAGAAAGAAATTGTTAAAACTAATTCTCAAGGACCCAAGACAAAGTGGGTACCTAAAATGGATGTAAACTCTTATGCAGGCTGGATTTCAAAGTGCCAGGAGAAACCTTTGGTTCTTGGACAGTGGTTGTTCAAGACACATGACAGGTAATAAAAATTGTTTCATGTCCTTCATTAAAAAGGATGGAGGATCAGTTACTTTTGGAAAGAACAATCAAGCTCAGATTAAAGGTAAATGAACTATTGGTAAGGAAAACTCTGCTCAAATAACTGATGTTCTATATGTTGAAGGTTTGAAACATAATCTTCTAAGCATAAGTCGGTTATGTGACAATGGTTTTGAAGTTATCTTCAAACCAAGAGTATGTGAAGTTAGCGAAACATAATCTGGAGAGGTTCTATTTTTTGGAAATAGAAACAAAAATTTATATGTCCTATATCTAGAAGAATTACCAAATGAATCCTGTTTTATGTCAATTGATAAAGATAAATGGATATGGCATAAAAGGGCTGGACATATAAGTATGAAAACAATTTCAAAAATTTCTAAACTAGATTCTGTTAGAGGATTACCCAAACTGAACTTTGATAAAGATAAAACTTGTGAAGCTTGTGAAAAAGGAAAGTAAGTCAAGAGTAGCTTTCATTCAAACGATTTTATAACTACAAACAAAACTCTCGAATTACTTCACATAGATCTTTTTGGTCCAATCAAAACAACAAGTCTAGGAAGAATGAAATATGATTTTGTTATTGTTGATGATTTCTCAAGATACACTTCGGTTCTATTTTTAAAACAAAAAGATGATACATTTGATGAATTTAAAATATTTTGCAAAAAGTTATAGAATGAAAAGGAATCCAACATCATTTCTGTAAGAAGTGATCATGGAGGAGAATTCATAAATGCCTCTTTTAAAAAATTCTTTGATGAACTTGACATTTCTCACAATCTATCTTGTGCAACAACTCCACAAAATAATAGAGTTGTTGAATGAAATAATATAACACTTCAAGAAATGGCAAGAACAATCTTGGAAAAATCAAATTTTGAAAGATATTTTTGAGCAAAAGCCATTAACACTTCTTGTTACATTTTAAATTGTGTATCCATTAGAAAAATCATCAACAAAACTCCTTATGAAATCTGGAGAAATAGAAAACCAAACATATCTCATTTTCACATTTTTGGATGTTATTGTTACATTTTAAACAAAAAAGATGTTCTTGGAAAGTTTGATACAAAGTCAGACAAAGCAATATTTTTGGGGTATGCAACTCACTCTAAAGGAAATCGTGTGTCTAATCTAAGAACTAAGGTTGTAGAAATCAGTATGCATGTGTTATTTGATTACTTTGATGATTTGGATCTAAGTAAAAAAGATGAGGAAGAGGAAATCCAAAATGGTCTGCAGCAACAGAATGGTGTGCAGGAAACAGAGATTGATAAACAATCTTTGTTTCATTCTCCACCGAAAAGCTGGAGAACAATTGAAGGTCATCCTCAAACACAAATCATTGGAGATACATCTGATGGAATTTGAACAAGAAATTCATTCATGAATGATGAATGCAGCATGACAATGATATCTCATATTGAACCCAAATCAATTAAAAAAGCAATAATAGATCAATCTTGGATAGAAGCCATGAAGGAAGAAGTGCTTCAGTTTGAGAAAAATGAGGTCTGGATTTTGGTCCCTGATCCACAAGACCAAACCATCATTGGTACAAGATGGGTAGTCAGAAACAAATTTAATGAAGAAGGCAAAGTTATTTGTAACAAAGCAAGGCTGGTTGCTCAATGCTATAATCAACAAAAAGGTATAGATTACGACGAAACGTTTGCCCTTGTGGCAAGGTTAGAAGCTATTCGTATACTTCTTGCATATACATCTCATAAGCTTGTTAAATTATTTCAAATGGATGTTAAAAGTGTTTTTTTAAATGGTTTTTTAAATGAACAAGTTTATGTGCGACGACCTCCTGGTTTTGAAGATCAATCAAAAACCAAACCATGTTTCTAAACTTACCAAAGCTCTTTATGGTTTAAAACAAGCACCAAAAGCTTGGTATGAAAGATTGAGTTCCTTCTTATTCAAAAATGGATTTTCCAAAGGAAAAATTGACACTACACTTTTTAAGAAAAATGATAAAAACGATTTACTCATAGTTCAAGTGTATGTTGATGATATTATCTTTGGTTCAACAAATGAGAAAATGTGTGATGCTTTTTCAAAACTCATGCAAAGTGAATTTTAAATGAGCATGATGGGGGAGTTAAGATATTTTCTTCGTTTACAAATCAAGCAACATGATGATGGCATTTTTATTTGTCAAGAAAAGTATACAAAAGATCTTTTAACAAAATATAACATGAATGAAGCCAAAATCATGACTACTCCCATGCATCCATCTTCTTCATTAGACAAATATGAAAATGGAAAATCTATTTCTGAAAAGGAATATATAGGCATGATTGGTTCTTTATTATATCTAACTGCTAGTAGGCATTATATTGTATTCGTAGTAGGATTATGTGCTAGATTTCAATCTGCACCTAAAGAATCACATTTAACAGCTGTGAAACGCATTTTTAGATATCTTGGTTGTACTACTGATCTTGGCCTTTGGTATAGAAAAGGTTCACATTTTGATCTTGTAGCTTATTGCGATGCCGATTACGCTGGAGATAAAATTGAACGCAAAAGCACAAGTGGAGTATGTCAGTTCATGGGTGAAGCATTGATAAGTTGATCTTGTAGGAAACAAAACACAATAGTCATATCAAACCATCAAAGCTGAATATGTTTCAGCATCAAACTGCTGCTCACAAGTCTTTTGGATTAAGAATCAACTTGAAGACTTCTTTGTAAGTTACTCAAGTATTCCAATTTATTCTGATAATATGAGTGCAATCAATTTATCTAAAAATCCTATTCAACACTCAAGATCAAAACACATTTAAATTAAACACCATTTTATTCATGATCATGTTAACAAGAAAAACATTGAATTAATCTTTGTTGATACTCAAAATCAGCTTGCTGATATATTTACAAAGCCTTTAGTTGAGGATAGTTTTAATTCCATTAAGGAAATACTGAAAATCATGAGAAATCCAGAGAATTCTCATTAAATTATGCTTGTGCAGAAAACGGAGAACATTTATCAATCTTCGTTTTTCAGTCATCTTTCTCCGTTTCAGAAACAAATTTTTCCTCTGCGTCGTCACTTCTTCTCTGCGCAAGAAAAAGGAAAGTCTTGGCATTTAATGCTCTTGTCCCCTGCCTCCAAAAGACTCATTGACAAGTGATGCTTTCCATCCTTCCATTATCCGTCCCTAGGATTAAATCGTCGATGCATATTCCTTTTATAATTAGAAACAGTTGCTGAGGATATCTCACAAACCCTTCTAACTCTTTTCTTCATCTTCCTCAAAATTCTTCTTGCTCTCTGAAATTCCAAAATTAAAAATGGCCAAAACAAAATCATGTGCACGCAAAAATGCTTACCCTGAATCTCCATCACCTCCTTCTTCCTCTCCATTTCGTAATCGTTCACCATCACCACCACCCAAACCTTCTCCTCTAAAAATGCCCTTTTCATCTTCAGACTCTTCATCCTCATCCTCCAGAGAATCAAGCCCTATTCCTCATCCTCCAGAGAATCAAGCCCTATTCCTCTCCCTCTCAGACCACTCAATATTGTTTTCCCTCCACTTCACTCTCAACCACCACCAAACCTATCTCAAGTTCCTCCACATTTGAAGAAACCAGAAGCAAACTGACTCCCCTCTACTGATCATCTCTGATAGTGATAAATCAGAGAATCATGCTCCTCCTGCTCACATCCCTTCACCTTCAAAAACCACTCATCAAACTACACAAACATCTCCTGTACAACCATCAAAGCAAACCATCTCCTCTGAACCATCACTAACAACTCCTCCAAACCAATAGAGAAAAACTATGGATGAAATATTTTCATCTTCACAACCATCCCAATCTTCCCCCAAAACCATAAAAGAATAATCAACCATCACCCTTTCACAATTCCTAGCAAGGAAGCGATTAAAAAACCCTTAGAAGATGAAAACAACTGCTCCAAAACAAACCAAACAAAAATGTTCCCCTCTTGTTAAGAAACCAACTCCAGAACGTTCTCCATCTCCTGAACCATCTCCTTTCTGCCCCCCAACATTCTCCTCTCCAAAAATCCAAAAATATCCCTCTGATTCCCTTCACTATATCCAAGGTTTACAAAGAAAAATGTGTTCGACACCCTATTGGAGTAGGCAGAATTGTTGTCTTTGACAATCTGATCGTAGATGGGAATGTTGTAAAACATCACACTGAATGCTTTTACCCATATGTTGTTAGAGCCTTCTATTGTCAAGCCAAAACCTTCCCTGACAAATCTATGATCATCTCTAAAGTCAAAGGGATTGAGATCAAATTGACCCCAGATTATCTGGCTTCCATCCTCAAACTCCCCACTGAAGGCCCTGCTGTTTTTGGAGAAAAATAGTATGATGTCTTGAATCTGAAAAAGACAGAGGTACTCTCTGATCTATTTCAAGAAGGGTCCACCCGTTATCTTTCCACATACCTCAAACCCCTTCCAAAAATATTCAATAACATTAGCCAACATACCATACCTCCTCACTACGGAAGTCATAAGTATGTATCAGATAATGATGCTCTGATAATCCATCATCTCCTCAATTGAAAACGCCTAAACCTTCCCTATATTATAATCCACCACATCACAGTCGTTGCCAATAAAGATTACAGGAAGAATATTGTTCCTTATGAGATGATTTTAACCCAAATCTTGATATTTGTCTCAATTTGATTTCAGTTAAAGTCTTGGATATTGAGGGTTATCACACTTACTTTGGTGGTGGTGGTATATGTAAAATCACCAAAGAGTCCCTAGTGGTTGCAAAGGAGCAAAATTCAATTTCTCTCTATAGGATGCCTACGAAGCTATGAAAGGAAGAAGTGAATGAAATTGAAGATGCCTCTTCTGATTTATGGAATATGCGTCTTGGTCACTTGAGTGAGAAAGGACAACATACTTGCTAAGAAAAGTTTCCTTCATGTGAAAGGTATGTCTCTAAAAACTTGCACTCATAGTTTTGCTGGAAAACAACATCAAGTTTTTTTTCATAACACTGGTCCTCATAGGAGGCAAAATATTCTTGATTTAGTTCATACTGATGTTTGCATGACGGATAGTAAATCTCTTCGTAGTGGATCATATTTTGTTACTTTTATTGCCGACCACTCTAGAAAAGTGTGGGTTTTTCCTTTGAAATCTAAAGACCAGATACTTAGAGTCTTTAAGCACTTTCAGGAATTTTTTGAAAGAGAAAAAGGAAAGAAATTGACATGTGTTCGATCAGATAATGATGGTGAATACATAGGTCTGTTTGAAGAGTATTGTAGAGAACATGAAATCAGACTTGAGAAAACAGTTCCGAAGACACCTCAGCATAATGGTGTTCTAGAGAAAATGAAGTGTGCGAGTAATGACAAAATCAGATGTATGCTCTCTCATGCAAAATTATAGAAATCCTTTTGGGGTAAAACAATGAAAACTGCAGTGGATTTGATCAATATTTCTCCTTCTATTCCACTTGATAGTGATGTTCTAAATAGAGTGTGGACGACAAAAGATGTCTCTTACCGTTATTTGATAGTTTTTGGCTACAAATGTTTTGTTCATGTTCCAAGAGATGAGAGGTCCAAGCTTGATAGTAAATCCAAATAGTGTGTGTTCGTCAGTTATAGTGATGAAGAATTTTGTTATAGATTGTGGGATCCAATTGACAAGAAAATTATTAGAAGTTGATATCTGATATTTCTTGAACACCATACTATTGAAGATTTTGATAAAGCTGAGAAACAAATATCAAACTCCAGAAGTTACATTCATGAGAATCCTAAGCCCTATGTAGAAAATTTTGTTGATGGGGAGATATACAGGTAGATGATGATAATGTCACTAATGATCATGTGCTACACCATGATGAGCAAGTTCTGACTGAGCCACCAGTTGAGTTTGAGTTGAGAAGATCTACTAGAGAACCTCAACCTTCTCAAAGATATCCTCCACATGAGTATGTGATGATCACTGATAGTGGAGAGTCATAGTACTACCAAGAGGCTATTACAAATGTTCATAAAGAAAAGTGATTGAATTCATGCAAGAAGAGATGAATTCCTTGCATGAGAAGTCGCACATTTGATTTGGTAAAGGCAGAAAAACACTCAAGAACAAATGGTTATACAAGATAAAGGAAGAAGAGAATAGTTCTCAACCAAGATACAAAGCAAGATTGGTTGTGAAAGGTTTAAATCAGACAAAAGGTATTGACTTTGAAGAAATTTTTTCATCTATGGTAAAGATGTCCTCTATCCGAGTTGTGGTTGGTTTAGTAGCTAGTTTGAACCTAGAAGTTGAACAACTTGATGTGAAAACGGCATTCCTTCATGGCGATTGAAGGAATAGATCTATAAGGAGAAACTAGAGAGTTTCGAAGTCAAAGATAAATAGCAACTTGTGTGTAAATTGAAGAAATTCTTGTATGGGCTCAAGCAAACACCTCAACAATGGTACAAGAAATTGATTCTTTCTTCGAGAAACACGGATATGGTAAAACTACTTCTGACCATTGTGTGTTTGTCAAGAAATTCTCTGACAGTGATTATATTATTCTCTTGTTATATGTAGATGACATGTTGATTTTTGGTCATGACATTAAGAAGATTCAATCTCTAAAGAAAGATTTGAACAAGTCTTTTGCAATGAAAAGTTTGATCCAGCAAAGCAAATTCTGGGCATAAGAATTACCCGTGACAGGAAGAATGATAAATTATGGTTGTCTCAACACAATTACATTTAGAATGTGTTAGAGAGGTTTAACATGAGTAATTGCAAACCTGTTAGTACTCCATTTGCTACTTATTTCAAATTGAATTCTAATTAATGTGCTACAAGTGAGAAAGACAAAGAAGAGATGAAGAAGGTTCCTTATGCATCCGATTGGTATGGTATGCACAAGGCCAAATATTTCTCATGCAATTGGATTTGTCAGTTAGTTTCTCTCTAATCCTGGTAAAGATCATTGACAAGAAGCAAAGTGGATTCTCATATACCTCATAGGAACTTCCAAAGTGTGTTTATGCTATGAATGTGGTGAACTTGTGTTGGACGGCTACACAAATGCAGACATGGAAGGTGATCTTGATTCTAGAAAATCTACTTCTAGTTATATGATGACGTTTGTAGGGGAGTTCTGTCTTGGCATCAAAGTTACTAAAGTGTGTTGCTTTATCAATTACTGAAGCTGGGTTGATTGCAGCAACTGAAGCTTCCAAATAACTCTTGTGGATGAAGAAATTCTTACATGAGTTAGGTCTCAAGCAAAAAAAGTTTATGTTATTTTGCGACAGTCAGAGTGCAATCCATCTCAACAAGAATCCGACTTTTCATGCAAAGTCGAAACATATTGAGGTGCGGTATCATTGGATACGAGATGCACTTGAAATGAAGTCATTTTCAATTAAAAAGATTCATACCGATGAGAATGGTTCAGATATGATGACGAATCTCTTGCCTGTCGAAGATGATATTCTATAGAAAGAAGGTTGGCATGGTTGAGCAGTACCTTTCCACTTAAGTCGTGAGGGAGAGATTTGTGGGGTGGCCTCACTCCCCAAGTTGAACCCACCAATTTTTCTAGTATTATGATTAATGTTATTATTATTAAAGAAATAAAATAAGAAAATGAATATGTGTTTTATTGGGCTTGGCTCATGTGGAATAAAAAAATCCCTTTTTGAAATCCCTAAGAAAAAAAGAAGAAAAGAAAGCATCATATGGTACAAACAGAAGAGGAAAAATTGAAAAGTAAGTGGTGGCATTAAGCAAGTGTTGCATATAAGAAATATTATGACTAAGAGGTATGTCATTAAAACTTTGCATTTTGTTTTATATTTATACATGTTTAGGATTAAACATGCATGATTGATAGATTTTTTATTGAAATAATACCAAACTTTTTTATGTTTGAATATTAGGGTTGAGTTTGCTCATTGGTCATTGAAGATATTTTTGGAATATAGTAAACTTTTTGGATGTTGTTCATATACATTGGAAGAAATTAACCATAAATAGTGGTCCAGAGGAAGAATAGTTGGAAAATGATTCAGAGTTGGACATTAAGTTATAGATAAATATCATTTTCAAAGCATTTAATGTTGCTGGAATGAGGGCATTGTAGAGCAAGTTGCATGAAATAGCATATCTAGAGACAAAGTCAATGTGTGTGTCACCACATAAGATCAAAACAAAGGGTGGTGTAAAGAGGAAAAAGGCAAGAAGCCGAAGGAATTTGACATATATCGTGACCCTTCATTTTTTGAGCATGCATTTTATTCTGATAATGCAACTACTCAAGTCTCTCACAAGGACCCATGAAAGCATCCCAAAAAGCCTTCGAGCAAGCATCAAAACAAGCCTTTCAGAAAGCACCCAAACAAACCTCTTAGCAAACTATGATGAGTGAAGTTAAAAAATATTTTGACGAGTTTCCTCCTCTAATTCATTCATATATTAAAGACATGTTTAATGTTAAAGCGGATGAAAACTGGGGATATCGTGTTATTGCGGCTTTACTTGGTCACAATGAAGAATATTTGAGCAATGTGCATTGACATTTGTATACAGAAATTAAGTCCAAACCTGATTTATATGTTGTATTATTCAAAGAATGTTTGCAAGAAGTGACAGACTCTTTGCTTGTAACTGATTTGGGAAACCAACACAACAAGAAGTGGATCATATTATCAGCATTGGTTTGGTTAATGAAACTCATTGGGTTCAAGTTTAATTTAAATCAAGATGTCCGTTTCCTCCACTTGCATGGCATTGGAAGAAGCACTGTAGTGATGAGTCTACATCATAGGCTATAGCTTAGGCAAGACGTCTACAACATTAGGGCTCATTAGATTTAGAACACACATCATATTATATGTCTTTATCATATGATTGACACTTTTGATTTAAAGTTTTATTTCATATATATATATATATATATATATATATATATATATATATATATATATCCAGTTTTCAATTAGTTAGTTTGTTTCCTCTGAGTATTAATCCTTAGAGGTTGACTCTGATGTCAATTGAAGTAACAATGTCAATTACAAGGAATGGGGTTTGAATTGTGATTCCTTTTTTAAAAATCAATTCTTGCTTTTAATTTAAGCTAGCTCAAGATTAATCTTAGTTTTAAAAACAACAAATGCAGAAAGTTCTTGGTTAGTGAAATTAAAAGAAAATATTCGTATGTGATCTGTGTTTATTGAGTGATAAGTAATTAAAGATTAGGAGAAAAGAATCACATAGTAATGTATCCTGGTTCACCCAAGGTGGGCTACGTCTAGTCCTCACAATATGTGAGTTTTTCCACTAATGTGCTTAAACAATAATGTTTTTGCTTTTCACATAAACTTTTTTTATCAATCTTGATCAATTACAATGCTTCACCTTTCGAACTTGAAAGGATTTTCTACAATTACCTTTCAGTCCAAAAAGGTTTTTTACAAGTCACCTTTTAATTACAAAATGATTTTTCCAAGTATGATTGTTTAAGTGATTAAAGAGCTTTTGCTTGATTCAAGAGCTTAGATTTCTCAAGTATGATTATTTAAGTGATTAATTGTTTGCACTTGAACCTCTTGTTGTTATCTTGACCTTGAGGTTGCTTTTATAGGCATGAAGAGGGTTAATGACAGCTCATGTAGCCATTAGTAATCCAGCTGTTCAAGTTGATCTTTTATTAGACATGTGTTCTATCTGATAAAAAATGATCTTGCTTTATAACCAGAACATTCTTCATTTCTATTTTGAGTGAGTGTTGGACTGAGAACTTTTTGACAGCTGTTTGATGTCAGTATTTTTCTGCTTTGTACGCAGGATGCCTTTCTGCAGAGATGCAGTATTAGTGTCTTATCCTTGTTGTCCTAGTTGTACTTGTTTCATAGGCCATCAATATGGCGATTGATCTTGTTATGTTTTTTTATGTTGTTTTGTTTCTTTTAAAATTTTGTGCTTGATCATGGTTTTGAGTTGCCTTAATGTTTATTTCACTTGAAATATGAGTTTTGATTCATTTCATTTTTAGAATAAATTGTCCAGAATGATCTTATGTAAAGAAGACTGATACTTTCGTAAATCAGAATGATCTTGGTTTTAACTAGATTGAATGTTGTCAAAACCCAGAACGTTCTTTGTTTGACTAGACTAAAATTTGTCAAAAACCAGAACGATATTAGTTTGTCAAGACTGCTGTTTTTATGAACCAGAATGACCTTGTGTTGTTTATATTAATATCTATCTTCAAAATATTAATTTGGAATTTTGCCTCAATAAATAGGTCCCAAAACATCCAACTTCGCTTTGTAGTATGCATCATCCCCAGATGTTTGTTTAGGAGTCCATTGAAACATATGTGGCAATGAAGATATAGGCTCATTCATACTCCGCTTACATATGTCAGAGAAATGTTCATAAATCCATGTATGTAAATAATTAAAAAGAAAAAATAATTAAATAAGCATCTTGTCAAATAACAGTATAATAAGTATAAAAAATAATATAAAAGTATCTAGAATAGAGATAAATATCATTCATTGTGTTTCATTGCAGGTATGGTATCGTCTTTAAGATAGTAATATAAAACAAACAAGAGCAGATGGTCCCCATGCCCATTTACCACAAGTATCAAGATCTTGAAAAAGAAACAAATATTTTGCATATACAAAGGTAAAACTTTTGTCAACTAGTATGGTACACCCTACCATCCATAGTGAAGTAGGTATGCCCTTGTTGCATAGTCGAATCATCCTTCATGAAATAGGTAGTTATGTTTCAATACCGAAAATTTCATTTTTGAAATTTTCGGGAGTTTCAACCGGAAATTTCAAATTTCCGATAGTTACTTTTTAATACTGAAAATTTCAAAAATGAAATTTCTAATTGAGAACAACTACCATATTTTCAAATTTACGGATGAGACTAACTCCTATAAATTTCAAAAATGAAATTTCCGGTATTGAAAAATAACTACCGAAAATTTCGTTCTTAAAATTTTCCAGATAAAAAAAAAGTTTTCCAGAAGTTACCGGAAAACTTTTTTCCAGTAAAAACCTTCTGTACTGAATAAAAAAGTTTTCCGATACAGAAGCGTAAAAATTAATACTACCAGAAAACTTTACAAAAGTTTTCTGGTATAATAGGTGTTTACCGGAAAATTTCTTCACAAGTTTTCCAGTGCAGTAGGTGTTTACCGGAAAACTTCATCACAAGTTTTCCAATATAGACCAAATTTTTAGGATAACTACCAGAAAATTTGAAAAAAGTTTTCCGGTATAGACATATGTACTGGAAAATTTGAAAAAAGTTTTCCGGAGTGTAATTTTTTTTGTTAAATTGTTCGGGTTTAGGATAACAACCCGAAAACATTTTTCAAGTTTTTCGGTATAGACATGTGTATCGGAAAATTTGGAAAAAGTTTTCTGGAATATTTTTTTTTATTTTTTTTATTTTTTTTATTTAAGATAACAACCGGAAAACTTGAAAAAAGTTTTTCGGTGTAGACATGTATACCAGAAAACTTTTTGGAGTGTATTTTTTTTTCTTTCAATTTTTAGGGTGTAGGATAACTATCGAAAAACTTGAGTTTTCAGGTATAGACATGTGTACCGGAAAACTTTTTTAAAGTTTTCCAAAATTATGGTTTAGGATGACTACCGGAAAACTTGAAAAAAGTTTTCTGGAATAGACATGTGTACTGGAAAACTTAAAAAAAAAAATTCACAGATTATATTGTGTACCGGAAAACTTGAAAAAAGTTTTTTGGTAGAGTTTGAAAAAAATCACTCACTTTTACTCGGAAATGTCAAATGATGGAATTGTGAAAAATTTTAGATTTTATGATTTATACGAAGACAAAAATGTCATTTTCTTACATTTGTGGGGGTAAAGGTAAAATTTGGAGATATGGATAAAATCTTCTAATTTGAATGAGCACATCCAAAAAATAGCTATCTCTTAATTTATTACCCCCTCTAATCCAAATTATAAGAAGAAAAACAAAACAAAATATGAATATCAATGAACTTATTTATTACTATTATTTTTTGAATTTTTTATTAATATATCATTCATAGAAAAGTGTGAGACATTAAATACACCTATTAATTTTAAAAGACGAACATTAAATAAAAATAAAAAATTTATTTTAACAATACATTCATTTTAAAAGTCGTAATTTTTTCTTATAAATGAAACTCAAAATTTCACTAAATTTTTTCTTATAAATGGAATGAGAGGTAGTATTTACGAGGTGTAAGTTGTTGGGGTTTTAATTTTTTTCTTCTTTTAGTCAAATTGGTCTTCCAATTCTACAAATTGAACCGGGTTCATTTTTTCCCTTTAATATAACCCTAACAATGTTAACTTTATGTTGTGGCAAATAAGTCACCAAATATATACTTTTTTCATGTCACGTGTATTTTATCAATAGAAAATAATAAATAACTAACCATTGATGAAAAATATTCATCAAATTGAACGAATAAAGAACCAAACACATAAAAAATTGGATATCTAAAAAAAATTTAAAAAAAGATGAATTTGCATGGGTAAGTGTTGGAAGGATAAGGATTGAAGGGATTTATAATTAGATTTATGGTGTTTGGGGCATCTCCTTTTTTCAATGATAAGTGAATCTTGTGGTTGGTTATGGATGAGGTATTTGGAAAATTTTAATTCCATATTTTAAGAATACAGTTTTCCTATTTTGCTCATTCAAATCATCATTTCCACAACTCAACAACAAAATACTTCATTTTCAAAAATAAACAGCCACAACCTTTATCATCAAGAAAACGACCCAACAGAGACACCAACAAACTCACACGCCTTGAATAAAAAATAGAAGAAAAAAGGGAGTTGAGATTTGGATTTTTTTTTTGTTGATTGAGTTATGGTTTTTCGTGCCTATTCTCCAATCTTTGTGTCTTTAGTTCTGTTTGTTTGAGTCAGTTGGATTTCGACAAGAAATGCTAGTAGAAGCTCCTCGTGAAGAGATTGCTATATAAGAGTTTTCAAGAGGAAGAAGATTATGTTAATTTTTTATGTTAATTAAATAATAAATATATACATACAAATATTTAGTCATATAATAAATTATTATTATTATTATTATTATTATTATTATTATTATTGTTATTATTATTATTATTATAACTCATATAGCCCCTCAGATCCACATATGCCATTATGATGAGTCAAGAAAACAAAGGTGATATATAGGATCAATTTGATTTAGTTTGTAGAATTGAAAGGCCAATTTGACACCAAATAAAGTTAAAGTATCGACTTGCACCTCATAGTAACTTAAGGATCCTGTTAAAAAATAATAATTGTTTGAATGTGGAAATTTTTTAGAAAATGCAATTTTTTAAGAAAATTCAAATCTTTTAATGTAAATTATTTTGTTTGAATAATAATTTTAGAGAATT
This sequence comes from Cicer cuneatum, assembly GCA_037974295.1. Classification (NCBI taxonomy): domain Eukaryota; kingdom Viridiplantae; phylum Streptophyta; class Magnoliopsida; order Fabales; family Fabaceae; genus Cicer; species Cicer cuneatum. Next base: position 16,897,598 of record JBBPBO010000005.1, on the reverse strand, counting down.
TTTAAAATAAAAGAATTTCATGTGATATTTTAAATTTAGAGAATTTCAAATACTATTTAAAATTTAAGAATTTCAAATTTCATATTTACTTTATAAAATATGATTCATGAAATGATCCTTATATTTTTTCAAATTTACAATTTTAACTTTATATATATGCTTGAAATTTAATGTTTGTACAATGAATCGTTAAACAGAATAACTCTAACAAAAATTATTTTAGAGTAAATTAATCTCCAATCACTTTATATCGTTTTAAAAACACATTTTTGAATAATATATGTTGCCAAGAAATACATTTTAAAAAATAGATAAAACTACTTTTGCAGACTTTTATCTTATTAACAAGTTAAAGTTTAGTTTTAGTGACCGAGAGTTCAACCCTTTATTTTTTAAAATGTTTACAGTTATTATTTGCTTATTTTGTTTCTATTTATGTTATTTATCGTTTAAAATGTTTACAAAATGATTGTTTAAAAAGGCAAAGGTGACACTGCACGAATGATTGTTATTAAGGGCGTATGGTCGTGTTAAAGGTGTCTTACTTAAGGAAGTTAACCAACAAATTTTTCCTTTTCAATTCGTCCACCCGCAGTTGAAACTGTGGTATTTCGAAGATCATTTCATTGGTCCTTGATTCTTAATGAATTAACAATAGAATAAATAATACAAAATTGAAAAGAGAGATAGTAAAGAATAACGAAAAAGTGGTGAAGAAATGGTGCAATGGAGAAAAGAAACTTGATAATTTTTTTATATGATTTAATAAATAAATATTAATTACTTTAAAATATAATTAAAATGTAAAAGTTCAAAATTTGGTGATGTTAAATTAAATATGCAGTCAAATTTACTCATAAATGACGTATCATTAAATTATTGGTGATTTAATTTAATTTTCAATTGTTGAAGTCCCCTTAAATGAATTATTATTTAATGAATTGCTATTAAATATTATATAATGAATAACTATTCAATATTATTTTAAATGTTGTAATATATATATTGATGTCAAAAAATTATAATAAATAAATATGTTGAAAAAATCATGAAGGAGAAAATATATGAAGAAATATTGTTGAAAATTTTATTTTTTTTAGAATCCACTCCTTCCGACCTTAAATATATAAGCAAAATCAACTAAAATTTTAGTATTTATTTTAAATTTTAGATAATATATATTAATTTTCTTTAATAAAAAGTTGTATATAATTAATTAATGACAGAAAGAATATGTATTTAAAAATAATAATGAAAACTTAAGTTTGCCTGGAATCATAAAATAATGAGAAAGATAAAAAATAAAAATTCAAAATTTTATGTGGTCTATTTAACACAAATAATTTATATTTATATTTATATTACGATTAACTATGTGATATTAATTTAAACTAATTTATTTATCTGTTTAGAATAAATAAGTGGGATAATTTTGACTGTATAGCATTTAATATTAGTTAGAAAAAAAACTAGTGAAACAAAAATTATAAAAAGGAAAATTGAAAAGAACGGAAGATAGGGAGGAATAGGAGTGAAAAGAGAGAAATGTAACGGAAGAAAAATAAATAAGGAGCCCTCGAGTCAATCCAAACCCTCCGTCCCTTATTTGTTCGTCAAATAAACCTGAAGAAAATAAACTTTGCAATTACTAATCCACCATCACTTTTCCAATCCATTTTTCTTCTTCGCTTTGAAACCTCCACCCCCTATTTACTCTTTTCTCTTCCTTACTCTCCTCTATTACAAAATACTATACCATCCATTATTAACATACAAAAACAAATTCTCCTTTCTCAACCAGTGTAAGTAAAATAGCTACAGTGCTAATTTAATTATTATGGACTTTTTCTATTCCACTTTAATTATTATTATGTAAACTAGTATGCGTTTTATTCTAATAATTTTCTGTGTCTTTTGATATATCGTGCATCTAGCTTCCCAGTTGAATATATATATATATATATATATATATATATCTATATATATATCAACTTGGCATAGTTTCCATTGATGGCTTCCTCCAACAAACATTGGCCTAGCATGTTCAAGAAGTCGTCCAAGACGTCCAGCCATCTGAATTGGCAGCATGGTATCAACTCATCTCTCCTCTCCACTGCTTTCCAAAGAACTCCTACTTCAGGTATAATTTCTTTCTCTACAAATACTCTAAATTATTATTTTTATATCAAATCAAAAACGCTTTACACTAAATTGCAAATAATATATGATTATTTTCATATAATATGAAGGTAAAAAATTAATATATTTATAATCACTTATAGATGCGCAACTTCATCCTTCCTGAATGAAAATTTAATTATTTTTTATATTAAAATTATAACAAATTAAGTAATTCTTAATTTCTCTCTAAATATTAGATCCACTACAAAAATGCTTTATCTCTAAATATGAAACAAATATTGTCAAAAAAATATATAAAACCCAATGTTAAATTTTCCTTATTATTATTATTACTATTCCAAATATATATATACACTACTAACTAATTTATATTAAAAGATGAAAAGTAAGAGTTGGATACATCTTTCCACAAAAATATATTTTGATAATATTTGTACATTAAATATATTACTATAGTATATTTAAATGACAATTGTGTTATAAAAAGCGACAAACGTAGTAACATTAATACTTTGTAAAATGAAAACTCTTTTCAATTTCATTTTAATTAACTCTAAATTAAGGTTGGTTAACTTGGCAATTCTCTATACTTGTATATTATTAGGGGATGCCAAGTTCCCTCTTTATTCACCAAAAATATTTTTGATTGTGTCTTCTAAATTTTCATTCATTTAAACTATTTTATTTATAATTTATTTTTCTTTACCCAATTAAATAAATGAAAGTTTTCAAATAATCTACCTACACCTATGTAAATGAGATCAAATTTTTATTAGTTTTAACTTTTAACTCTCTAGTTTATAGAGGAATGAGAATATAGTAATCTAATTTTTGATTTAGATCGATAATTATTTCAGCCTATATTCAAACTCGATTCTCATAGACAATTTGATGTTAACTTAAACTTATTAATCACTTAGTTACATATCAAATTTTTGTGTAGTCTGTTTTTCTTCTAATTAAATAATAAACTTGTTTTTCTTCTAATTAATTAATTTTAATTATTTAATTTACAATTTTACTCTTCTTCTTTACCCAATTAATAACTCAATTTTTTCAAATAATAAGTACTATTATTTCATCAAGAAAAATGTGGAAATTTCTCTTTACAATACAACAATCTTTCACTAATTAATTTGTAAAATGACGTTTGTACATTCATACATCTCATAAAGACGGACACTTTGAGAGATAAAGAAATAGATATCATATAAGAAGTAAATTAATTTTGTAATTAAAGTTGGTATATTTGATTAGCTAACTAGCATTTATAGATGGAGGAGCAGGTGACGAGAGAAGTCCCGAACCAAAACCAAGATGGAATCCAAAACCAGAACAAATTCGTATACTTGAAGCAATCTTCAACTCAGGCATGGTGAACCCTCCAAGAGAAGAGATAAGAAAAATAAGGGCACAACTACAAGAGTATGGCCAAGTTGGTGATGCCAATGTCTTTTACTGGTTCCAGAACCGTAAGTCAAGGAGCAAACATAAACTTCGACACCTCCACAATTCAAAAACCAATAAAAATAAGAATCCAGAACAAACACAACAAAACTCTGCTTCTTCCAACTCTCTCCCTCAAATCACTGCACCACCTTCTTCCTCGTCTTCTTCTGATAAGAAAGGCAACAATGAATTATCCAATATTGGTTTTTCAAATGGTGTTGTGTTGTCTAATTCCCCTACAAACTCTGTGGATCAAAACCAAGCTGGTGGTTTTTTTCAGACACCAAATGAAACCAATTTTCAGCTACAGACACCATTTTATAATTTCCCTGTGGAGAATAGTAATGAAGGAGTGGTAGGTAATGATGGTATGACAGCACAAGGGTTTTACTTACCTGAGTTTTCTAATATGATTCAGCAGCAACAGAATGTTGTGCCTTTGGTTAATGATCAGATCATGATCATGATCATGAACTATGCAAATGAAAATGGAAATGGAAATGGAAATGGAAATGGAAATGGAACTTCTTCTTCTATGAAAGACCAGCAGGGTCAAGAGATTCAAGACCCACAACTCGGTTTTTGTGACACTTCAGCTTCAAGTACTGATGATCCAACTCTTGTTCCACACATTCCCATTACTAATGCTGCAGATGTTACTGTTCCATCCTCCATTACTCATCAACTTCAAGGTAATCAATCAATTCTTGAATCAAATGTATATGTCGAACGTGGTTTGTAGCATATAATTATGGTTTTTGTGTGCATGCATGCCTTGATTGGCTAATTAGGTAGTTGATATTTGTGAATTGATTTAGTGAGTGTTACTGTGTCAGGTGTTGGTGAGGAGGCAGATGGTAGAGCAAAATGCACAGTGATCATAAACGACGTCGTACTCGAAGTTGATGTGGGGCCCTTTAATGTTCGCGAAGCCTTTGGGGATGGAGCTGTTCTGTTTGACTCCAACGGCCACCCTGTTCTCACTGACGACTGGGGTGTAACCCTCCACTCACTCCACCATGGCGCATCTTATTACCTGGTCTGTTTCTTTTCTTATAATTTTTTATGAGTTACTAAATTAAGCATCTACATTTGAATGCTATTAATATTTTATTTTATTTTCTTTATCAGATTTAAGGACGTGAAGAAGCTGCCCTTGCTACAGCTAGGGATCAATGCAGGATTGATTCAGATACTCATATATGCTGTCCTTTTTCTCTATTATTTACCATACTCTTTAATTTGTTTTTTTACTTTCTCCATATATATTATATACATGTCCATTGATACTAGGGTTTAGGAATAGGGTTACTAAAACTCACCACCACCACTCATAGCTCATTGGGTCTAAGTCGTTGAATTGAAATCTTAATGTGGACCAGGTCTATATATGCATTTTTCCTTTTTATTTTAAGACGTAGTTTGAACAAAACTATCCCCTAGTTTTAATAAGTGGATATGATGTGAATAACAAAATGGTATATATGTTGAATTTAAGATAGCTTAATCACTCGTTGAAGTAGTTTGTGTCTAGAACTTGAATACCTCAAATGCAAGGAATCTGCGAGAAAATAAAAGAGATTAAATTATACTTTAATATATGTTCTACTATAGACATGTTAATTGATCATACCTTTTTAATATAAAAATTTATAATTATTTTCGTTCTTAGGATTAAGTTGATGACTAAACCCTTGTAGATTTGACAAAAACAAGGAAAAATATGTTTGTGGGACTCAAAACTAAACTCATTCATTTTTCATTGTTTTCCATGAAATGATTTGGACCGAGAGTTTCGAGCTTCTTCTTCTTTTGAGGGGCGTCGGTTGTCATAAAAGACTTTGGGTTGAGAGTAAATAAACAATTTGTCAATTAAACTAATTTTTGAACTTTACATATTGACAAATACATATCCTAAATAGTAATTAAAATAGTTTATATTTAAATTTTTATCATTAAATATTGTGACATGGCAAGTTAAATGAATATTTGACTCCTCCACATTGTCATCAAAATATGAACTAAATTTTCTACGAAATTTAGAAATTTAAATATTTTATTGACTAATTTATCTATAATTAATCTATACACAATTACAATTATTCATTAATTTATAAGTCACATTTAATTACATATGAACTATTTTTATTTATAATTTACAATTTCATTAATTCATAAAATTTAAAAATTAATTTGGCCCACAGTTACTATTTAACTAATTGATGAATTTATATATTTGTAAATTTGGAGAATTTAGCCAACTAGTACAGTAGAATTTCAACATTATCACATTATTTTAGTCAGATTTAATCGGGAATCCAAGTGCGAAGAAAAACGTGGAAGGGAGTGGTTGTTGTTGACGAGAACATGAGAGGTCACATCTTATTCACAAGTTGAAACTTAGTTCCGTGTAGTTTGATAAGAACAGTTTTTGGTCTCGTGTTATTTTGCTCTCATGTTATTTTGATGTCTCGATTTGACTGAGCGATTTTGATGTATCATGCAAAAGGACGCTTATATCTCTACCAGTTGAAATTCTTCACGCACTCTTTTATGCTATGTTGTCACTTGTCACTCCCAAACTTACATTTTTCACCTGTACGAACCATCATATAATATAGTATATATATATAGTACACATGATGACCACAAATACAATCATGAACACCAAGACTTTTTTGTTCTGGCTACTCTCGTACTTGCATATATAGTGGTGGAAATAATGGGTACCGAGCATGCTTTTGAAAAGCTCCAATCTTGGATCATCAAAAAATCTAGGTCTAGTTAAACCTACTTATATCTATCTATCTATCATACACTTTTTAATTAGTTAACTCTATTTTGTTTCTTCTGAATGATGATATGATTTGTTAACCTAATTAAATGTCTTCACATAGTTAATTTTACATATATCTTTAGGCACACTACTAGAAAATGGTGATTATTTGACCATTTTTTAAACCAAATTCAAACAAAATTGAAATGTTTTTTCATATACAATTTAGACAAAATTTATAACTTTGTCCCAAATTTCATCCCATATAATTTTCAAAACAATTTTTGACCGAAATTTGTGACTGAATGTATCTAAATTTATACACGCATAAGTAACAACCAACGTCGGATCTTAATTGTGATAAGGAGTAGTCATGGTCATCTCAAAGTCACTTAATCTAAATACACACATCTTAAAAAAATTAAAAATCTTTTAGTATAAATTTCAATTGTATATATTATGAGTTTTGTCTAAAGATATAAAAATCAAATTATATATGTGATGATATTTATTATACAAATTTTTGTCCTACCTTTGTTGGTATTTTTTGCACTAGTAGAATTAGGTTTATGCACAAATTTATTTTATTCTTTCTATAATAAATATTTAAGTTAATAAATAAAATTTATGAGATGGAGGGCGATTTTTTTAATTAATAATATTCTTTTTTGAAGAAAAAAATTAAAATAAATATTAAATGATAATTATTAAATAATATATTAAAAAATATTATTGGCAACTGAAAAGTATATTTATAATTTTTCTTTAATTGTATCATGTCAAAGAGTTAATTAAAAGACGTCAAGAAAAGGAGTTAATTTAAAAGATTAGAATCCATTGATGCAATGCAAGTTATCCAAGAGCACTCTCAAGAGCTCTATATCTCTCTTGTTGAGGATGAGCACAAGACTTCTAATTGGTGATTATTTTAATTTTTTATAATATAATAAAATGAGAGTGATTTTTTTTTTTTGATAAATATATTTTTAGTTCTTAAAAAATTATGATTTTTAAAATTTAATCATAAAAAAATTTATTTAATTTTAATTCCTATTTTAATTTTATAGGAGTAAAGATATCAATTTTTTTAAAAAAATATTCAAATCAGGGATTAAAAGTTAATAAAAAAATTTAAGATTAAAAAGTTGAATATTTCTTACAGAGACTAAAACAAATTTGAAATTTTGTTAGATATAAAAATTGATTTTGCTCTTTTTTTAATTATTAAAATTGTACTTTTTTTTTAATTAGAGACTCGATATTTAAAATAAAATTACAACCTCCAAAATATTTAAGAGAAATCTAAACACGTAGCTATTTGCAAATGAAGAATGGCAGCAAATGAAAAGAAAATTATTTAATGCTTAAATTAAAAAGAAAAATAATTAGGATTTAACACAAAGTAGAATGCATCTGAAAAGACAAATTTACAAAAATTAATATAATAAAATAGCAAATTATTTATATTTAGTATTTAGTTAAATAGATTGGTTTGTTAGATTTAAATGTTGTTGAAATTGAAAATTGTACATAAAAATATTTTTGCAACTAATATAATAAAGTTGCATAATAAGGTGATATGACTGATTGAATTAGTAGAATATTTTTGAAGTGCCAATGTACAATAATCAAATCCAAATACTAAAATAAAAAGGGTGAAAAAGAAAAGAGAGGCCTCGTTACGATGATTTTTTTGGTTGTATGATGTGATTCATTGATTTGATTCCCACAAGAGTTTAAATTTATTTAATTAGTTGTTGTGGTAATAAGTTATTGTTAATCTTTGGTATAAAACAATTTTACAATTACTAATGTGCCAACTTGGAAAGCCAACACGGTGTAATTAATTAATTACCTTTATAGTTTTTTTTGGTAATGTGATTCGGTTACCGTTACCAAATTGCCAAATTAATGTTAAGTTACCTTTATAATCAGTATTCTAATTCTAGATTTCTTCGAATTTCCCGAAAAAATTACAAATGAGCATAGCATGGTTCCTCGATCTCATTCAATTATTTTGTAAACCAGCAAATCAAAAGAATTTTCTCTCTCTTCCCCTGTTTCTCATTGTTTTAATTAATGGGGGCATACAGAGCCGATGACGATTACGATTATCTATTCAAAGTGGTTTTGATCGGAGACTCAGGTGTTGGTAAATCAAATCTTCTTTCGAGGTTCACAAAGAATGAATTCAGCCTCGAATCTAAATCCACCATTGGCGTTGAGTTCGCTACCAGAAGCATTCGTGTAGATGATAAGGTTGTCAAGGCTCAGATTTGGGATACTGCCGGTCAAGAAAGGTATATTAATTATTATTCTTTTTTTTGTTGCATTTAGAAGAAAAAAAATGAATGAATGCGGGTATATTATGCGTTTGGTATATATAAGTCCTTTGAATTTTCCTTTGCCTAAGATATTATTATTATTATTAAACCTAAGTAATAGTTCAACCGGCAATGCTGGTAGGTGTTTGCTTCTTTGTCTCTGGACAAAACAAACCAAGTGGTTGGACTCACGTGTTTAGGAGCTTGAGTTTAGGTGAAATTGATTGGGAGTAACCAAACTTGAATTATGACTAAAACAATTTTTAATCGAATTTTACTTACCATTTCGACGGAACTTTAGATTAACATATCTCGGAACCAGATGGTTAAGACAAAAAAAAAAAAAACTTTCCACAAATTAAACATGAATTTGGCGGAAAGTGTTTAACCCTGTTTATTTGGTTAGACTTTTGATGGCATTAGAATCTGTTAATTAAGATCTCTAATCATCTTGATGTATGGTATAAGCCTTCCCCTTAAGCTAGTTTTTGGAGTTGACTGATTGAGTTAGGTCTGATGTGAATTAAAATGGTTTTTGGTGTTAAATGTCATCATGATTCCATTTTAGCTTTCTTGTAATGCTTGTTTAGTTGTTAGTTACAATCTAGTGCATCTGAAAATAATGTTTCTTTTACAAAATGATGCATTTCATTTTTCCAAAGGAGCACATGTTACCTTCTGTTTTTCTTTAGGCAATGAAATCGGAACTCATATTTCTGATTTTTATAGCGTGATGGCTGTAAAGTTTCTGGTAAATGGGTAAGGGACGTGTAGTAACTACTTAATAACAGAGGAAATTAGGATGGCTGAAATGAAAGTCAATGTAGTATATTGTTGTAAACAAACTAGTTAACAGAATAGTTATAGAATATAGTCACTAAAGAGGTAGCCGCCAGGCATCTCCTCCAATGGGTTTCCTTCTAATGAAACAGTGAATTGATGGAAAACTTGAATGAGACTTGTATTTCCTTTATTTTGTTATGTACTCTGCCACTAGTAATTGTTTTGTTCTTGATGCTAGTTTAGCTGTTGTTTAATTTATGAAGTTGATTGTGTTAATACGATTTTATATTATAGCTTCCTGTAGCGGTAGCTTAATTTTCAAATATCCAATGCCTTTTACAATGCTGTTTTATTCCCAAAATGATGCCTGCGACAGTTCTTTTCTTGTCTGCTTTAATACAACTAAGTTAGTCTCTTTGAGCCATTAATGTCTTCTTTTCTAATTAACTGATATCTTTCCAAGGACATTGGTCCTATCTCCCAGGTCTTCGAGACTAAAAATATAAGAACAAAGATAAATACAATGATTAATGCTTGAGGAAAAGATAAGAAAGAATAAGTGAGCATAGATAAAATAAAATGAAAAAGACAAAAGTTAATATTCTATTTCTGGTGAATTACATTGGTTATTTGATATCATTTTGCTTCTTAATCCTAATTTGGTTGTCAAATTACTAATAAGGTGAGAGTAATGCGAATATAATTTAATAAGACTGCGTTTCTAGGTTCTAGGTTCGATGATACTAATGAATCATGATCTACCATACTGTCTTTTATCATGTAACCAGAAAAAGAAAAAAAAAACTATTTTATCGACTTTTTATGTTACATATTTATCTTAGTTTGCTTTTCTTTACTAAAGGTACCGAGCAATTACAAGTGCTTATTATCGTGGAGCTGTTGGCGCTTTATTAGTCTATGATGTTACTCGCCGTGTTACATTTGAAAATGTGGAGAGATGGCTAAAAGAGCTGAGAGATCACACAGATGCCAACATTGTCGTGATGCTTGTAGGTAACAAAGCAGACTTGCGTCATTTACGAGCAGTTTCAACTGAAGATGCTACAGCTTTTGCTGAACGGGAAAATACATTTTTCATGGAGACATCTGCCCTTGAGTCATTGAACGTAGAAAGTGCGTTCACAGAAGTGTTGACACAGATCTATCGTGTTGTAAGTAAGAAGGCCCTTGAGATTGGTGACGATCCAGCTGCTTTACCTAAAGGACAGACGATTAGTGTTGGGTCCCGTGATGATGTATCAGCTGTGAAGAAAGCTGGATGTTGTTCTGCTTGAGTATGTTGTAAAACACTGTATTTTTATCATGTAGAGATTGAGTTGGAAGCATGAAGATAATTGTTTACAGAGCATCAAACTATAAAGTTGCTGCTTTGGTTTGTAGAGAATTATGTTCAATATTAGTCAAATGTTTAGGAAAAATTTTCAATTCCGTTCTTTTCTTAATCTTAGCCAATTTTATTGATTCATTTATTCTCATCTATACTGACAAAGCAAATTATTCCATCTGGTATTTTCCCTGCTCATGAAAATAGTTGGAAACTAAAAACTTATTGCTCTCCCCTTTTGGAGATTAAGTAGCTGCATGGTAGGATTATCTTAGCTGACTTAAATTATAAGGGACTTTGTCATGACAAACCCAGGAATTGGATTTTGCTTTTCAAACGTTGTAGTTATTTCTGTTCTTGGAAGGCTTAGAGGACACATTTTCATAAACCTCATTAAGGCTAATATGCTTCCATCGGTTGACCATATGATCAGTTAAAAGTTAAAACCTTTTCGTTAAGATATAATCAAGTTTGCTTGCAGTTATTGACAGCTAAATCTAAACAAACAGCTTTACCAATGTTCGTGTATGTCTTAGGGTTTGGAAGAGAAAATGGCATGCTTAATAGAATCGTGCTACCAACGAATTTCATTTACGATTTTACACTAGGTTCTTGATTACTTCACTTTTTAAATGATATAGCAAATCAATACATGAAATTAGACCCCAAAAAACTTAATCATACCCTTGTCTCTTTCGCTGAAGAATTGTCTAAGAAAATGCACGTTGGTTGCTTGAATGTTAAACAGTACACTCGAGACAAACTTTAATAAATATGATACCAAATTATCCAGTTCAAAAAACCTACTATAAAAGCTAAAATATGATACCCTGACACCCCACCATAAGATGGAGATGGTCCTTTCTTTTTATCGAACTCCAAATTATTAGTATTCTATTCCCCTAAAAACTGGAGTATTAAGATTAAATATATATATATAAAAGATGATATTTCACCCACGAAACATATTATAACTTATAGTGGTTTTTTATTTGATAAAGGAAAATAAAGCGATTTGTGACATACAATACGGTACATAAGTACATATCTTCCTTCATTTTAATTTTAAATTTTACAATCTCATCCAATTAAAGATGGATATGTTAAACAAGCTTACCAGAGACCCTTTGTTCTTTTTTGTGAACTATTTTTGAGTTCACACTATCATATGAGACTTAAGAAGAGAAAATGAAGATGTTAAATAAAATTTTAAATTGATTTTTCTGGTTTGATCGAATATATTGTAAGTTGATCTCGAAAGTGTCTAAAACCACATTTGACATTCTGTATTCTAACTTAAAATTATTAACAAGATACTCAAAGTAGCTTTTAATGATTCAAAAGCAGTAGGAATAGGAAAATGTTAATAGGATACTTGTTCTTACTCGCTATTGCAAAAAGGTTCAGAAACTTTGTTTAAGAGACGGTTCCACCCGAATTAACATAATGTAAGTATATAAAAATGAGTATACAGTTGAAAATAATAAACCGTTTTTTCAAAATTTAAATATTCTCTCCACATGAAAAAGAAGACTCTAATAGAGTCAAATAACTTACATCAAGTGAAATATTCAAATCTCAATCATAGGCATTATACCCAAAAAAGCACTACGTTCGTTCTTCTCAACAACATTGAGGATGAATCCTACAATGTTAACAACTAACCTCATTGATTTGATGTGTTGTGCCACATCAAGATATTGCCCTAACCAAATTAGGCTTATGCCCAAAACTCTTCTTAAAACTGATAAAAACATATCACAAATTTGAAGATTATTATATTTCACAGTTTTAAGGTGTTCAAGCATAGAGGCGTACTAACTTTTTTAATAAAAGAAAAATAAGAGGTCATTCAACATGATAAGACAAAATAATTGCACTACATGCTACCAACATGGAATGTTAATATCCAACATAAAGAAGCTAAAAAGGCATATCAAACGTTAAAATGTAGTAAGAGCAAATAATCCACCAGCAAATTGGAGTAAAACTTGGTCACCCGACACCTCCGACGAAATTTACTTGCGAGCTTCGGCTTTCTTTTGTTCTTTGGCTGAAACAATTGATAAAATTATCAGTTTCAAGTTTCAAATCATCAAGGGTATGTCAGCAAAGAGTAGGCAAAACCAAACATTATTATTAAAAAAACACTTACCAGCTTTCTCTTCTTCTCGCTTTTTAGCAGCTTCTGCCCTTTCTTGACGTATAAGAGCTAAACGGTCTGCATGACAAGGATACAGAACATTAGTCGTCAGGGAATTAAAGCCTCGCATAACTGAATCACTTTTAAAAAATATGGCATATTAAGTGTCTGTTTGGTTTGAGAGTCACTAGTACCTAAATCTTTCCTGGCTTGTTCTGTTTTTCCTTGCTCTTGAAGTCTCATGTAGCGCTCATGAGCTCTTTGCTTCTCTATCTCCTCTCTGAAAACAGAAGGCAAATTTTCAAAATATTAGAAAATCTGTTGTTACAAATGCAGAAGCTTCCTTCATCTTGAATATTTTGCCAAATTAAAAATATGCATACCTTTCACGCCTTGAAAGTTCAGTTGTTTTTCCAATCTGCATTTGGAAGAAAATAGCATTATTCATTTCATATGATTTAATTGTTGCAAATATGTCTAAGAGATGACAAAACATGGAAAGATGAACTCACATCAATGTCTCTAGCTTTTATGTTCTTGGGCTTTACCAAGTTAGGATTTTCAATCTCAATAACCCCTTGAACACCTTTTGCCTTCTGTAGACATTATATAACAACGTCAATTTCATATTGATGGAGGCAGACCATAGAAACAAATGAAACATAGAAGAAATAAAGTACAAAAGAAGATTGGTCAAATTTCTTAATGTAATGTACTGACAGTATTTTCATCTTCAGATTCTTCTTCAGATTCATCCTCGGAAACTTCCTTAGTTGGATCCTCTTCATTCTCAGCTTCTTTCTAATAAGATTGTAGAGAAAAAGACCATGTTATATAATACTGATTTGTAAAACATCTAAAGAAATGGAAACCCTGCAATTCAGAAACATTTGTAATCATCCAACACAAAAGGTTCAAGTATGCCTCTACTCTTGAAAATATAGCACTAATTAATTTTGGTGCATGCTAGATTTTGGGCACAAATTTCTAAAGTAAATTCGGTCCCTGCTGTTATCAAACATCTATTATTCTTTTAATTTATGACATAGCAAAACGTACAAATAAACTTTGTCATGTGTTTGTTTTACTTTTACCCCATGTATCAACAAACATATGCCACATTTTCAACCCTTAGCCAATTTCAACAAACTCTTCTTCTATCTACTTCTCTTTTTCCTCTCTAACCTATATATCCTCAGGTTATGGTGCTCATGAGCAACAAAATAGCAGCATCAAGTTCTCTGTTCCATAAAGGAACATTTTTTAGATTCTTAATTCTTTGATAAAGGGGAGTTCATTTATATTTCAGAGAGAAACCACTGTTGCAAAATATGAAAGAGGAATAAGTGTATTGGTGCCAAGTTCAGCAATGATTTCAGATTAGTTTTCAATATTATCTTATCATATCTTATAAATAGGGATAGAATATTTTAATTATCTTATTGCTTTTAAGTATATATAAAGAGTCTTAGTATTTGTAATTATCTTATTGCTTCACCATACGCCTTTCTAGTTTCCTCTCATTCAACAGTACCCAGAGTTGAGATCAGTATGACAGTGTCCATAAAGATCTTGATAACTAAATTCATCAACCTTCAAAATCTCCTGTTTAATAACTTGTCAATGATTCTCTGGGTCCTTCGCCAAACTGAATGACCCAAGATAAAACTAAAATTAAGCGCTGCAGAAGCTACTATGCTCTTGAAACAGACAAACTGAAGGGATGACAGTGCATGGGCTAGCTAGTTGATTTGTTGAAGTAGGCATAGGAGAAGATGGTGGAAACCTGTTGAGCTTCAAATAGACGAGGGTGCTTTGTTTCTTAGGCTATGGTGTTTGATGAGACACTGCGGTGGATGGTTTACATGATTGCATGTTGCATAGCAGTTTGAATATTCATGTGTTAATGGTGGCTTTGGCTACCTGAAAATTTGCGCACAAGAGAGAAGAGGAAAAAGAAAACTGGCTAGGGGAAAATTGCAATATGAATATGAATGACACATGCCAAAGGGGGGACGGACTTCAAATTTGCCTGTCATGTTGTGTCCAATTCACTCATCTTATAAAATCTAATACACAAATTGAACTTAAAATTCAACATGAACCAGAATTAAAAAGTGATGTGTTATGTAAACTAAACTAAATTAAGCATGTAGAAATTGAAACAGATTCTTTTGCATATTAAACAATGGAAGAAAATGATATTGCTAACATCCTTTGTGCCGCTGATCACAAGAATACATGCATGCCAGATGACAGTGAAATAGAAGAAAACCTGTCTAAAAGTCTTTGGACGAGTGGAGGTGCCAGCAACTGCAATGATCATAAGAAACATCAAATTTTCAGTACAGTTTTTTCAGTTGACGTAATAAAAAATATCATTTTTTTATTCATCAAAGGTATGACTCACGTCTCATTCAACTATAGTACAGCTTGTAGTAACCACAAAAAGAATCAGAAAGCACAACTCTCAAAACAAGTCTTACACAGAGATAACTTCAAACAGTAACTTAAATTAAATTCTAACAACAAATCTTCGTAAAGCTTCAACTTTGAAGCCCATCCAGATCTAACAGTCCCATAAAAAAAATCATTTTTTTGAACACTAAACCTCCTAATGGAAAATTGAAAACAATAAAAGTATACCCACAAGCCAAAAAACCAATAACTGAATAATCAGATTTTGCAACAACAAATACTTGGAATTAGGCGATGTGTGGAGGAAAACTAAAGCATACCCCCCAACAAAAATCTATCAATTGAACTTCTTTCGTCTAAACGTTTACCAATCCCACCAAAGATGCAATTTTTTCCATAAATCGAGCAGAAAAATTAAAAGGGGTTGATGAAATTGTACTTACGCATGTCTTCCTGGGTAGAAAAGTTGCGGCGACCAGTGGGCTTGGCCTTGAATTTTCCCCTTCCCATGGTGGAGAGTGTAGAGAGGAATGGAAGTACTGTGTTTATTTTGTACAAGTTTGCGTTGATAATAAGCTAACAACGTGTGAGACTTTTGCTGGGATTGAAATCGACAATAGAGAAGAGGAGAACCAAGGGAGAAGCACTTTGCCCAAATCTTTTACGTTTATCGAAAACCCTAGTTTAATAATACACTTTTTTCAAAAAAAAAAAATTGTTTAATATAATACACCTAAATACAGTTTTTTCACCCTTTATTTTAGAAAAAAAACTTTATCATTTGCATCCGTTTGTTTTTTTTCTCATTTAAATTCTTTATCTTTTAAATAGTTTAAGTGTCTTTTATCTTTTTTTTCTCTGGTTTAATTTTTATCTTTTAGTTTAGATTTTTTTTATCTTTTAATAAGTTTATTAAATTATCTTTTAAAAATGCTCATGAGTTGTAAAAAATGTTAATTACCTAGTATATGTATAACATCACTCTTTAACATAAATAATTTGTAGTAATTTTTTTTTATGTTTTATTTATTAGTATACAATTATAATTTGTAATAACATTAAGAATGAAAAAAAGAAATGAGAGGGGGGAAATTAGTACACTAAGAGAGATAAATAAAAAGAAGAAGGGAGTATGACATAAACAAGAAACAATACGGAGAGGAAGAATGGGTAAAAGAGAGGAGAAGAAAGGGAGAGAGAGAGACGTAGAGAGGATAATTTATCTAAATATCCTTCTTTTTTTTATTTTTAAATACTAAAATGCTCTGTTATCAAAAATATATATTAAAATATTCTATTTTTTTCATCTTTAAAAGGTCACATCCTTGTCTTGCGAACTCTTGATAATTTTTTTTTACTTAGTAAGATATACGTTTTAATTTTTTTTTTCATTTTAACAATTGGATTAATAAATTAAAAATAATTAAAATATTTATAAAAAACAAAATACTATTGATAAAATAAATTAAATTGAAGAAAAAAAATGTGTAGATGTGACAAAACAAATAACAACCCTATCCTACCTATTATGCAATATTAGAAAATAGTTGTTATAATAATATAAATTTATCTACAAAATATGATTTAGTTGTTAAAATAATATAACACTTTATATGTTTTGGCACATCTACCAGTATTTTTTTTAATGTATTTTATTTTATTTTATTAACAATATTTTGTTTTTTTAAATATTTTAATTATTTTCAATTTATTAAATAATAAATAAAAAACTTAAAACGTGTAGATGGGGATGCGAGTTCCTCCTGAGTAAAAAAAATTTAACAAGTCACAGGGTGGGAATGCCACCTCTTGAATGTGAAGAAAAGTAAAGCATTTTGGTATATACTTTTTAAAGCAGGACATTTTGGTGATTTTTTAAAAAAGAAGGATATTTAGATAAATTATTCGAAAAGAGAAGGAGAAAAAAAAAACATTGATAAAACAAGAAAAAGAAAAGTGCACTATTTGCTAGAATTCAAGGTAGAAATAGTTGAGAGTATCATCATCTTCTCAATCCTTTTGGAAATCAAAAGGTGGATTTTCCTTTTTTTCTATTTTCCTTTTCATGGGTGTATAAGATAATGTTACCATAGGTTAATGATTTGGAGTTAAGGGTTTGAAATGAAGAAAGTGATTTTTATTTTTTTGGTTAGATTTAGGGGTTTTAAAATAGATGGTTAAAATAGTTTATGCATATAAAGTTCTATGACTGAAATTGAGAATAAATTATTGTAGAATTGAGTTTCCTTGATGACATGAAAATATGCTCTTTTGATGTGTTTAAAATTAAAGACATTGAATTTCACTATTGTGACAAATTAGTTTGAGTAAATTGACATTGTGATGTTGTTTTGACGTATTCATTGTTTGATTTATTCATAATTTGTAGCATTAGTGTTTGCAAATATTCATTAGGAAATTAGTGTGATTGAATGAGTGTTGTTAACTTCAAATTTGCAGGACATATGTGTGATGTTTTGATAATAACTTTTTCTCTAGACCTTAGCTTTGAATGATTGTTAGTTTTCTGGAAACTAGACTCAATTAACTTTAATTCGAGTACAAACTTTGTGATGTTTGATTGAGTATTTGTGCTTAAAAATGGGTTACAAGTTAGACCAAAGTCGATGTCTTGTTTTTTTTACCGTGTGTATTGTTTTGATAAATTGCAAGAATTGAATGCTTAATTTGAAAAAAAATAAAATTCTATCTATTTTCTAAATAGTGCTCAATTCTAATACTTATATGTTTCTGTCAGTTGACTCTGCAGTTAAACTCTATTTTGCGTTGTTATAACATAAATTTGGGGCTGTTTTGGAATAAATCTATCTTATGCATGTTCCCTTGATTTTCATTTTACATTATATAATTAATATGATATAATTGACTTAATAGTGTATATTATCGAAAGAATTTTCAAGGTTGAATGTGTGGTAGTCTTTAATATATTTATTAATGTTGGAACCAAGTTGGTTCTATACTTAATTTTGATGTTAACAAAAGTATTTTATGTAAATAGTATTTTGACTTAGAAGAACAAATCAGAAGGTGTGCAAAATCAGAGGATGACACCACCAGAAGATACATCCAGAGGAAGCAACCAGAAGATAAAAATGTCACCAGAAAGTTCGGCCAGAGAATGCATCCAGAGGGTATCAGAGGATGCATCCAGAGGATACACCTCTAGAGGATATCAGAGGATGTCATCAAAGGTCAAATAACCATAAGAGGATATCTTTCTTGGCCCAGATCAGAAGGAAGCAGAGTCCAGAAGGAGACCTGGTCCAAACCAGAAGGAAGCTTGTCAGAGAGAGACTTGGTCCAGACCAGAAGGATTCATAAGTCAGACTCGGTCCTGACTTAATTCTGACCAGAAGATAGCTTGGTCGTGATTACAAGAATCAGTCCAAATTTAATCCATACTTGGTCCAGAGCATAAGATAACTGGTCCAGAATAAATGACTTGATCTAGACTTGGTCCAGAGCATAAGATAACTGGTCCAGAACAAATGACTTAGTCCAGACCAGAAGATAGCATGGTCCAGAAAATAAAACTCAAACCATATCAGAATAAATGATTGTCCAGATTTAATCCAGACTTGATCCAGATCAAAGGATAAATGTCCAGATTAAAATATCAATGTGAAGGTGCAAACACGAGAAGGGGGGTTGAATTGTGTTTGACTAACTTGAATACTTTTCCTGTTTTTTAAACTTTTAAAACAAAACTTGATGTATGAATAAAAACAGAGCTAGCAGCGGATATAAAGTAAAAATAAAACACAAAATTTTTATATTGGTTCACCGTTAACGAGACTACATCCAGTCCCTTCACCTTGAAGGATTTCACTAATTCAAACCTTGAATTACAACAATTCCACTGACCCTCAAAGTCAGTCTTCTCAAACAGTCTAACAATCCTAGACTCTTCAGGAATACAGCACCTTGACTTCCTAAGTCAAGTCTTCTCCTGCCAATCTGACAACCCAGATTGTAGAAGGAATTACAACGCCTTGAGTCTAATTGCCAAGTAATCTGCTACCCCTTCTGACTCCCTCGGATTGTAGATTATACTTCAACAACTTAGATCTAACACAAGGGAAAGAAAATAACACGAGTGCTTGCTTCTTGAAAGCTGGAACTCACAATTAACCTCACTGAAAACTTGAGTGTTTGCTTTCGAAGTGTATGACTCTTTTGTGATTTTCGATGCTAAGTATTCTGCTTTGAGCCTCCTTTTATAGATGCGAATTAGGGCTTCTTCCAAGCTTAAATTTGAGCTGTATCTTGCTGGATTCTCTTGCAAAAATATATTGACCAATCGAGCTTCACTTAAATAAAAAACATATCTTTTTTAAGCTTCAGATTTCCTTTCAAAAATAACTGGCCAATCCTGTCTTTAATTAATTCTGGAGCAAATCTTTCTTTTCCCGCCAACAGCTTCTGAACTCCCATGCGACTTCACTTTATTTTTGTAACAAATCCTTTTAATACTTTGATCAAAATAAATTAAAATCTCCACGGTTAATTCTCATGATTAAATCTGGACCATTTGATCTTCTGCGCTAGTCCACATCTGGACCTTACTAAGTGATCTGCTGTGATCCTCTGATTTCGGCCAACCCTGGACTATATTTTCTGATCTTCTAATCTCAGCCAACATTAGGCCATGGTGTGATCTGTTGTGATCCTCTGATCTCGGCCAATGTTGGACCACCCTTTTTGACCTTCTGATTTCGGCCAACACTGGGCCATGGTCTGATCTTCTGATCTCGGCCAACACTGGGCCATATACTCAAATCTGGACCATTGATCTGAATATCTTCCCTCTGATCTGGACCAATTATGGACTTGGTCTGGATTAAACTGAAATTAAATTTGGACAAATAATATTTCAGTCTGGACATTTTACCTTCTGTTTTGAATCAGTTATGGATCAATTCTGGAGATCATTTCTTCTGGTCTGGACTTAGTTTCATACCCTGAATCATGCTATCTTCTAGTGTGGGTCAAATCTGGATTGATTCTCTTGTTCTGGACCCATTAACTTATCCTCTGATTAAGTCTCGATCAAGTCTAGGTTGTTTATTATTTCAGTGCCAGACCATCTTCTGGTCAGAATAACTTCTGGAATAAGTCTGACATTTGATTTCTTCTGGTCTGGATCAAGTCTCCCTCTGGCAGGCTTTCTTCTGGTCTGGACCAGGTCTCCTTCTGACTTTGCTTCCTTCTAATCTGGGCCAACAAATATATCTTCTGGTGATGTTTTGACATCCTGGAGTATCTTCTGGTACCTTAAGGATTCAATCTCTGGAACCCTTTGATTTTCAGCTTCTGATTACTTCAGCTTCTGGTGGCATTTGATTTAATAATTCAAGGTTCAAAATAAGATTACATGGAGTGCTTTTGTAAACATCAAAATCCTAAGTACTTAGAACCAACTTGGTTCCAACAATCTCCCCCTTTTTGATGATGACAAAACCTTAACTTATTTTGCTAGTTTATAACTCGAATACTTGAATTACTCCCCCTCTAAACAATCTCTCCCCCTAAGTCTGATACTGACTTTTTCTTCTCCTTTTCAACTCCTTCTCTTTTCACTCTTTCTTTTCTTCTATTCTCCTCTCCTTTTCAACTCCTTTATTCTCCCTTTCTTTTCTCCGTTCACATAGCCTCTCCTTTTCAACTCCTTCTTTTTTTCACTCTTTCTTTTTCTCTCTTTATTTTTCTCTCTCCCTGTTTCCTCTCCTTTTCAACTTATTCTCTTTTTCACTCTTTCTTTTTCTCTCTCCTTGATTCTTCTCCTTTTCAACTCCTTCTCTTTTCATCTCTTTCTTTTTCGCTCCTCCTTTCTTTTTATCTATCCTTTTCTACTTATTTCTCCTTTTTCTCTCTCTCCCCCTTTTTGTCATCAGCCAAAAAGAGATCCTACTATTTTTGTAATTTTTTGTTTTTCTCTTTACAAAATACAGAAAGGAAAACAGAAAATAAAAGACAGAAAATAAAATTACAAGAAATTTATAAACTCCTAAGATGACTACTTGAGCTAGTCATATATGAAGGTAATGCTGAGATGCTTCTTGATGAACTCGAACCTATCTTCTGGTAATGCTTTGGTGAAGATGTCAGCCCATTGATGATCAGTGTCCACAAACTGGATGCTTAAAGTCCCTTTTTGAACATGGTCCCTAATGAAATGATGTTTTATTTCAATGTGTTTGGCTCTAGAATGTAAGATAGGGTTTTTGGTTAGGTTTATGGCTGAAGTGTTATCACAGAACAAATGGATATTGGTTTCAAAGGTGTTGTAATCTTCAAGTTGATGTTTCATCAAGAGTAACTGTGAACTGCATCCTGCTGCTGATATATACTCAGCTTCAGCTGCTGACATGGCAATGGTGCTTTGTTTTTTGCTTGACCAAGAGATCAAATTATCACTTAAGAAAGTGCAGTTGCCACTTATAATTTTCCTTTCCAGCTTGTCTCCAGCATAGTCGGAATCACAGAAACCTCTGTGTTTGTAGGTGGGGGTTTTCTTGTATAACAAAGTAAGGTTGGTGGTTTCTTTAAGGTATCTCAAAATTCGTTTGACAGCAGTTAAATGGGATTCCCTAGGGTCAGCTTGAAAACGGGCACAGACACAAACACTAAACAAGATGTCAGGTCTAGAAGCAGTTAAATAAAGAAGGGATCTAATCATACCTCTGTATGTTTTCCGGTCTACCTTTTGTCTGGTTTCATCTTTCTCAAGTGAGCAGGTTGGGTGCATGGGGGTGGCCATATGCTTACATTCACTCATTTTGAACTTTTTAAGAAGTTCTTTAGTATATTTAGATTGGTGAATGAGTATACCTGATTTACCTTGGTGAATCTGAATTCCCAGGAAGAACTTGAGTTCTCCCATCATGCTCATTTGGAACTCTTTCTGCATTAAGTCAGAAAACTCTTTGCACAAAGTGCCATTAGTCGATCCAAATATGATATCATCAACATAAACTTGAATAATCAAAATATCATTTTTAATGGATTTCCTAAATAGAGTATTATCAAACTGGCCTCTATTAAATTCATTCTTAAGCAGAAAGTTACTAAGTCTGTCATACCATGCCCTTGGTGCTTGTTTTAAACCATATAAAGATTTTTTAAGTTTAAAAACATGGTCTGGAAAATCAGAATTTTCAAATCCAGGGGGCTGTTTGACATAGACTTCCTCACTTATGTAGCCATTTAAGAATGCACTTTTAACATCCATTTGATACATTATATCATGATTAGCAACAAATGATAAGAGAATTCTAATTGCTTCTAACCTGGCCACTGGAGCAAAAGTCTCAGTGTAGTCTATACCTTCGTGTTGATTGTATCCTTGAGCTACAAGTCTGGTTTTGTTCCTTACCACTTCACCTTTTTCATTAAGTTTATTCCTGAACACCCACTTGGTTCCAATAATGTTTTTGTTTGGTTTGGGTACCAGATCCCAAACATCATTCCTTTGGAATTAATTCAGCTCTTCTTGCATTGCAAGTATCCAACCTTCCTCTGCCAAAGCTTCATCAATATTGGTTGGTCTGCATCAACTTCTGTTTCTGGAAGATCTGTAACAGCTTCTGATTCTGATAAATCAACTTCTGGTTCTGGTAAACCTGTAACAGCTTCTGATTCTAATAAATCAGTTTCTGGTTCTAGTAAATATCCAGATTTCTTTTCAGATTTATCTTTTGAAGATTTGTCATGTGTTGCTGACTTGCTTGTATCCTCTACCTATCCAAGTACTTCTATTTCTTCTGCTTCTGCTCCTTTTGGTTCTGGTGAACCTGCACTATCTTTATCTTGATTTGATTTGTCAAGATCAAGCAGTTTGTCATATAACATAATATAAATAATTTAAAAATGAACTCAATACAATCAAACCATTAATTCTGCTTCTGGTGGTTTCTGCTTGTTTTTGAAACCACTGGAATGTTGTTTCTGCTGAGGTTTTCAATTCGTGTGAATCACCTGGTTCCTCTGACAGTTTGAAAACATGCAGAATACTTATCTAGCTTTGATTTGTTAAGATCAAACTTCTTGTTATCACAGTAAACATAAATATCAAATAATAATAGTATTTACAGCAAGATGTAACCTCCATGTCAGCAGTTTCAGTTTTACTCTAAAAATCCTCTTGCTTCTGATTTTCAGATTTCCAATCTATATGTTCTGTGATTACATGGTTTGGATTAAGGGATTTGAAATCCCTTCCAGGTTTGTAGTCTTGATGAATCTTACTGGAGTGTTTGAAGAACTTTCCTGATTCTGATTCCTCTCTTTCTGCTTTGGCTGATACACCATGTTCCTCTGGTGATTCTGGAACTTATGGTGATTCTTGTAATTATACTGATTTTGGTAATTATGTTGGTTCTGGTTTGGGTTCTGGTACTGATTCAGATTCTGGTTCCAGTGTTGGTTCTGGTTCGAGTTCCTGTGCCTCTGATACTGGTTCCAGTTCATGTACCTCTGATACTGGTTCTAGTTTTGGTTATGGTTCTAGTTCTTGTTCATTTGATATTGGTTCCAGTTCTGATTCTGGTTTCAGTTCCTGTTCTGATTCGTGTGATATCTTTGATATTTCTTGTTCCTCCTATGATTCTGGTTCTAATAGGTATTGTGTTGACCAGTTCTTCTTCTACCAGAGTCACTTGGCTTCTGTTTGGTAGGTGTTGGAACATAAACCTTCTTCTGCTTGTGCATTGCCAACATCCATTGTCCAGGCACCATTGTTGGAGTCTCCTTCTGGTTGCTCAGAATATCTGCAACATAGACAATTTGATCTTCTGGTACCCAGAACTGATTGGGTCCAGGTTTGTTAGTCTTAACAGCTCTCTGATCTTGTTAAGATTTTACCATTGGACAAGATAGTTCAGAGTGACCTTTCTTAGCACAAACAATGCATAAGACATCAGAATGAACAGCTTTAATCGTTTTTGTAAACCAAGACCTCTCTTTCCAGTGTTACTGTTTACATAAATCATAGATGCATATTTACTTCTTTCCATTCCATTAGAAATAAAGTTTTGAAAAAATTGTTCATGCATATCAGATTCACAAACAGTTTTGGAAGTGGAACAAGCATTACTTTTGAGAGTTTGGTTTTCAGATTTGAGTCTTGCAACTTCAGTTTTAAAATCCTTGTTTTCAGTTGCATACTCATAATTTTGATTCTTTAAAACTTGGACTTCTTTGGTCAGATTTTTCTTATCTTCCCTAAGAGTTTTCAGTTTTAAAGCCATCTTATTATTTGCATTTAAAAAATCTTTTAAAGTATCAATTAACTCAGATTTAGAGAGATCAGAAAATACCTTATCGTCTTCATCTTCTGAATCTGTTCCAGAGCCTGAACTGTATCCAGAACTTGAGTTGGTATGAGCCATCAGAGCCATAATTGCTTCCTCTGATGTGCTTCCAGACTTGCCTGAATGATCGCTTTGATCATTCTTCCTTCTGCCTGTTTTCCTTCTTGAATTCGTACCTTTATGAAGTCCAGAGGCAGACCTGATGTGTGCCATCTTTGCTGTTTCTGCCTCTTCTTCATCAGACGATTCTTCCTCTGATTCTGATACATCCCAGGCTACCATCAAACCCTTCATTCTGAATCTGGAACTCTTCTTGTGATGTTTGCCTTTTTCCAGATTTGGACATTCTGACTTGATATGTCTAGGTTTATTGCATCCATAACAAACAATACTCTTCTTGTCAGATTCTTCCTTTCCTTTGTTGTTATGTTTCTTCTTGAAGCTTCTTCTCTTCCTGTTTTCCCATATCTTAATCATCTTTTTGGTTAAGCAAGCCATATCATCACAGTCACTATCCTCTGATTCTGATGCTGCCCTTGCAGCTTTCTTTTGTTTCGACTTCAGAGCCAGATTCTTCTTCTTCTTAGGTTCATCTGCATTCAGCTCTATTTCATGAGACCTGAGGGAGCTGATCAGATCTTCAAGCTTTAAGGTATCCAGATCCCTAGCTTCCTGTACTGCAGTAACCTTTGGTCTCCATTTGGCTAGTAAGCTTCTAATGATCTTCTTTACATGATCTGCAGTGGTGTAGCTTTTCTTTAATACTTTTAAACCTCATACCAGAATCTGGAATCTGCTGAACATTGCTTCAATGTCTTCATCCTCTTCCATCTTGAACAGCTCATACTGTTTGACTAGTATGTTAGCCCTTGCTTCTTGAACCTGTTGGCTTCCTTCATAGGTCAGAACCAGACTATCGAATATGCTCTTTGTTGTTTCTTTATCTATGCATCTGTCAAATTCCTTGAATGTGATGGCACTGATTATGCTGTTTCTGGACTTGTGATTAAGTTTGTATAATCTGCTATGATCTGGTTTCATATCATCCATGTCTAGTTCTTTAGTTGGATCTTCTGGATTAGTAGGTGCAGTATATTCTTTGACTACCATCTTCCATAATTCAGGATCTTCAGATATGAAGAAACTTCTCATTCTGTCCTTCCAATATTCAAACCTTTCTCCATCAAACAGTGGTGGTCTGTTGATGTTGCCTCCCAGTTCATCTATGGATTCTGCCATGTTGAACCCCTTGGACCTTTCCTCAAACACTATTAAGTGCTGAGCCTTGCGACCGAGCTAAAATATCAATGTGAAGGTGCAAACACGAGAAGGGGGTTGAATTGTGTGTGACTAACTTGAATACTTTTCCTGTTTTTTAAACTTTTAAAACAAAACTTGATGTATGAATAAAAACAGAGTTAGCAACGGATATAAAGTAAAAATAAAACACAGAATTTTTATATTGATTCACCGTTAACGAGGCTACGTCCAGTCCCTTCACCTTGAAGGATTTCACTAATTCAAACCTTGAATTACAACAATTCCACTGACCCTCCAAGTCAGTCTTCTCAAACAGTTTAACAATCCTAGACTCTTGAGGAATACAGCACCTTGACTTCCTAAGTCAAGTCTTCTCCTGCCAATCTGACAACCCTTATTGTAGAAGGAATTACAACGCCTTGAATCTAATTGCCAAGTAATCTGCTACCCCTTCTGACTCCCTCAGATTGTAGATTCTACTTCAACAACTTAGATCTAACACAAGGGAAAGAAAATAACACGAGTGTTTGCTTCTTGAAAGCTGGAACTCACAATTAACCTCACTGAAAACTTGAGTGTTTGCTTTGGAAGTGTATGAATCTTTTTTGATTTTCAATGCTAAGTATTATGCTTTGAGCCTCCTTTTATAGATGCGAATTAGGGCCTCTTCCAAGCTTAAATTCGAGCTGTATCTTGCTGGATTCTCTTGCAAAAATATATTGACCAATCGGGCTTCACTTAAATAAAAAACATATCTTTTTTAAGCTTCAGATTTCCTTTCAAAAATAACTGGCCAATCCTGTCTTTAATTAATTCTGGAGCAAATCTTTCTTTTCCCGCCAACAGCTTCTGAACTCCCATGCGACTTCACTTTATTTTTGTAACAAATCCTTTTAATACTTTGATGAAAATAAATTAAAATCTCCACGGTTAATTCTCATGATTAAATCTGGACCATTTGATCTTCTGCGCTAGTCCACATCTGGACCTTACTAAGTGATCTGCTGTGATCCTCTGATTTCGGCCAACCCTAGACCACATTTTCTGATCTTCTGATCTCAGCCAACACTGGGCCATGGTGTGATCTGTTGTGATCCTCTGATCTCGGCCAATGCTGGACCACCCTTTATGACCTTCTGATTTCGGCCAACACTGGGCCATGGTCTGATCTTCTGATCTCGGCCAACACTGGGCCATATACTCAAATCTGAACCATTGATCTGAATATCTTCCCTCTGATCTGGACCAATTCTGGACTTGGTCTGGATTAAACTGAAATTAAATCTAGACAAATAATATTTTAGTCTGGACATTTTACCTTATGTTTTGAATCAGTTCTGGATCAATTCTGGAGATCATTTCTTCTGGTCTGGACTTAGTTTCATACCCTGAATCATGCTATCTTCTGGTGTGGGTCAAATTTGGATTGATTCTCTTGTTCTGGACCCATTAACTTATCCTCTGATTATGTCTGGGTCAACTTTGGGTTGTTTATTATTTCACTGCCAAGCCATCTTCTAGTCAGAATAACTTCTGGAATAAGTCTGACATTTGATTCCTTCTGGTCTGGATCAAGTCTCCCTCTGGCAGGCTTCCTTCTGGTCTGGACCAGGTCTCCTTCTGACTTTGCTTCCTTCTGATCTGGGCCAGCAAAGATATCTTCTGGTGATGTTTTGACATCCTAGTATGTGTATTAATATATTTGAATGACTTTGTATCGGAATTTGTATTAACCATCTCTTTTGTCGAATTATTCTAACGCTCAAATTATATTCTAGACAATTAACTTATGGTGTTACAACATGTATGATTATTATTAATAATCTATTTCAATGTTGACGATAGATGAAGAGGATGAGTAAAAAAATAATTTAATGTATTTTGTATAGATTTGAAGATTTCTAACAATTAAATGTGTTTTATATTAAAAAAAATTATGAATTATAATCTAACATGGACTTGTCACTTGCATTTTTAAACAATAATTTTCTAATTATATTAAAAGATGTATGAGCTAAATAAGAGAAAAAGATATAAATGATATATTTATCAATTGTTTTAAAGGATAAAAAAAGGACAAGTTTGGTGACTGTTTTAAAGGATAAATGACTCAAATGAAAAGAAAAAAAAAACTAATTTTTATGCATAAACCGAATAAATGTAATGTATTGTAATTTTGTCTTTATTTTAAGTTAATAATATTTTAAAGTAATAAAAAAATAAGTTCAATTCTTTAGGTACTTTTGTGTTGTTCTTAACTTAAAGTGTGCATAATAAATCACCATTTTCTCAAAGTTGTTGACCTCGGGTTATTAAATCTTTGAGGTAACTTGAGATCAATTTCACAGTTTTCTAACGTGCTTCCTTTGGTTGAGACTAAACTGTCAAATTTTGTTGATAAATAAGAATATGTCGTGGGAGTAACAATGGCATGTTAGAGAGCACAACTAGTGATTTGTGTGAAGTAGGATCAACAAACAAATCACATTCAGTTTTGAAAGGTTTGAAGCTATATACATTAGGGGATGAAAAATGTTTTAGTTGATACTTGATTTCAGTTACCAAAATATAACTCAAATCGCCCAATTATTTGTGCGCTAAGACATAATTTAGATGATAATTTGTTGCTTGAAGATGAAACATTATTTCACGTGGCATTTATTTCAACAACATAAAATAACATATAGATAAGACTAACGATTTTGGAGTAAATGAATCACATTTGCAAGCTTTGATGCCAAAGTTTAGCAAAGTACTCATCAACTTGTCAAATCAAGCATGTGGAGTATGTTTGAGTTTGTACTCAACAACTTGCATGTCATCGATGTTATCTATAGTTTCAAATTCAAAGGGTTGAATCATGTAAACTTCTTTTGAAAGGATGTCGTTGAGAAACGCATTGTTAATGTCAAGTTGTTGAAGCTTCCAACTTCGAAAAAAAGACAAACTTAGAAGAGTTTTGACATTGACAAATTTGATGATAGAGGAGATGGTCTTTGTACAATTGTCACAAAACTTTTGATGAAACCCCTTAGCACCTAAGTGTGCTTTATATTTGTAAACTAGGCCATTAGGGTTTTCTTTGGGGTGGAAAACCCACCTACAACCAACGGGAGTTATGTGGACTGATAGTTGACCATCAAAGTGTTATTGAACTTTGTTGGAGATGCAATTACAATCCATATTCAATGTAGCTTAACCCTATCCCTCCACCAAAGTTAATCTAACTATCAAAGAATCGCTAAAAAAATAACAATAAGAATATTAAACAACATAAGTGATAACTAGAGAAAACAGGGCGACTGTAAATAGAAAGAAAAAAAAATGTTCAGATAAGTAATCTCTAGCTATAAGAAACCATGTATCCATTAGAGAAACACTACCATATAAATCCTAGAGGAGAAACTATCACATTCAAATTATTTTATCTCAAGAATCACTTGCGTAAAGTGAAATGTGTATCTCAAAATAGAAACTAAATATATATATATATATATATATATATATATATATATAAGATACACATAATTAATCACTTTAAGCTTAACCACATTCATACAAAAGTTTATAATCTATGCATGCCCCTTAAGTGGACCAAGTGGACTAATCTTCTTTGCTATTCATAAGGGTATTTATTTATTCCATAATTTATTTATTTTTATTAATATTTAAATTTATATCTAGAAGAAGATAAAAAAGTTAAAATCAATTATAAAAGAGTAATCTACCATTTTAGATCTGATAAATGTTCATCAAAATATTTTTTCAAATTATTTAAAGTCAATCAAAATACTCATTATATCAATTATTTTAGAGAATTTTTGGTTACTATAAAAAAATTTATGACAAAATGAAGCATATCTGTTAACATCTATCACTTTCCAAAAAATCTAAATTATTGATAGATGGAGGAACAATGTCACCCTTTTTGTTCAATAAGATAACAAACGGAATGATTGACTCATTGCATAATAGCAAATCATTTTATAACACGAATTCCAATTTTTCAATGATATCCCACGATCAAGACAATTGGTTGAATCCCGTGAAACTTTTTCATAGAGATATCTTCTTTTTATAAAGCATATCAACTTTGATTATTGAATAATCAATATAACTTATGTTTTGATTGAAACAAAAGATTGTCTTTTTATGTGGAAATGTCTTTTTATGTGAAAATGTTCTGTATCAATAATTATGATTTTATTCATGGACAATTCCTTAATACTTTGTTCATTCGAAAGAAAATATTTTGTTTGTGTAGTGGTAAAAAATGATTTTTTGGAGAGAGATATTATTTCAACAATCGAGTCACATGTATCTAACATATTGATGTCTAACAATTTTATGCAAAGTGGTCATGAAATATATAACTTGTACAATTTTTTTCATTTTCCAACTCGATCTGATCCATTCATTCGTAGAGTTATTTACTCAATCGAAGACATTTATGGAACACTTATAACAGAGAAATAAATAGTCAATTTTAAAAGAATTTACTATGAATCTCTTTTATATATAAATCTACCTAATTCAGAAGGAAATATCTTGCATCGGTATCTCAATTTCAATTCAAACATAGGTTTAATTAAAAAAAGAAACGCAATCCTTATATAAACAAAGGGAAAATGTATAAAACTTTTCAAAGAAAAAAAAAATAGTGGTTTGTTGACTCTCTTAAAATTGAAACGATTCCAACCATATATAATATCATGGTTCCTTATCTTGAAAGGGCACAAATATCTAAATTTCATATTTTTATATATTTTTTTTATATCTATTGATGATACTAAATAGAAGTCTAAAAATTACAAGAAACTTGATGAAACACTCGTATATAATAATTATAAAATTGTTTTACATTATCGTCGAATAAGATATTATTATTATTATTATTTCATTTTAATATTTTTGTTGGACGTGAGTGTAAAATAATTATACACTAAATATATACTATTTAAATCTAAATTTTAATATATAACTTTACTTTATGTTAATTTCTTTAATTATTTTTAAATTTAATTTATAAATACATGTAAATATAACTACATGTATATCAAATGACGTGCTGTGACATCACATCATTTAAATATATTTTTTATATATAAATGAAAGTTTAGATTAATTGAGATTTATAGTTTATTAGAGTTATACTAAACTTCAAGAATTATAAGATATTGACAAAGTACTCATCTAATAAATTAAAGAAATTAAATTAATAAAGTGTAAAATAAGAAATTAAATGTTATTATTGTAAGATACACATAATTAATCACTTTAAACTGATCCACATTCATACAAAAGTTTATAATCGATGTATGTCCCTTAAGTGGACTAATCTTCTTTGCTATTCATAAGGATATTTATTTATTCAATAATTATTTATTTTTATTAATATTTAAATTTATATCTAGAAGAAGATAAAAAATTAAAATCAATTATAAATTGTTATCTACCATTTTAGATTTGGTAAATCTTCATCAAAATATTTTTTTTAAATTATTTAAAGTCAATCAAAGTACTCATTATATCAATTATTTTAGAGAATTTTTGGTTACCGATTAATTGGATCATATTGATAAATTGAATTACAGTTTATCAAAAAAAAAAATCAAATCAATTAAATGATTCATGAATTGAACCACATATTTAAAACAAATTAGTTGACAAAATTTAATTCAAAAACTAGTTTAATCATTTAAAAACTTTTTTAATCTCAATTAAGTTTTTTTTTTAAAATAATCGAATTTTTTTTATCAAAAAATTTTTTATATCTATTTTTCTCAAAAAAATTTTGTCAAAAGAATTTCAAAATTCTTTTCCCGAAAGTTGCTTTTGAAAAATAATCGAATTTTTTTATCGAAAAATTTTTTACATATATTTTTCTCGACAAAAAAAATCAAATTTTATTGTCAAAAGAATTTCAAAATTCTTTTCGTGAAAAACTAATTTGAAACTGTTTTTAACTAAAAAAAATTTCAAAATATTAAACTGATTTATATTTGTAAACTAATTTCAAATAAGTTCAATTCTGAATTGAACTTAATTCGAAAGTAATTTTCAAGAGCTAAACCAAATTATTAATGTGGTTCAAATCAATTCAGTTTTTACACCATAAATATATCATGAGTCTTACATAATTCTTAAAAAAATTATTAACAGTGTTGATTTTAATTGTAAAAAGAGTTTATTTACTCAAATATCCTTACTAATTACAATTAATAGAAAAAAATAATAAATTGAGATACAATAAATAAATGTATATTAATAAAAAAATTAATATTATATTTGTATTATAAAATAAATGATAAATCATTTGAGAAAAAAAATGTTAAATAAGAATATCATTGTAAAACAGAGAAAATAATATTTTATAAATTTAAGATTATATTTACAACTTAATAAGACACATAAACGGAGGTTTACTCTTGAAAAAAAATTAGAAGAAGATCAATTAACAATATTTTTTTTTTCAATTGACCGGGAAGCGAACAAGACAAATCACAGAGCATAAAATTAAAAACCCCTCTTTTGCTCTATTATTGCCCCATCCTTTTTCAATTCGCACACACACTCTGATATCTCTCTACATCGAAATCTCTCGGTTCGTCTTCTCTCTCTTGCTCTGTGATCGGAATCATTGGTTAGTGCTTTTAATTTCTTCAATTTCCCTTACGCAATTTATTTTCTCTTTTATTTTTATCTTGTTTTTGATCGGTTAGGGTTTCGTTTGATTTGATTCTTTTCCCGTTTTTTCTTTCCGCCGTTTGGCCACGGAGAAAACTCGGGAACGGAAAACGACGCCAACAAAAATAGCTTGAAAGTTGAGATTTGAGACCTTTTTATGTTTGTATAAATTTTTCCCCTTTGTCGGTGTGATTAACCTACGCCTCTATCTGATTTTCGGCTCATAAATTATTTCGCTTCTTGAGAATTGGTACCATCACCGTGTGTATTGTAGGATCTATGTCTTGATGCCTTTTTTTGTAGCTTTTATTGAATAATTATGATACAGGGTATGAAGGGATTTGGAACTTTTATATAATATGATTGATATTAAGAAAAAGGCTTGAATTGTTCACTGCTATGTTCTTAAATTGACGAAAAAGTTTTATTTTGGTATTAACAAAAAATTCCAAGGAAGACATAATATTACCCTCATAGCATTTAATTTCATATTTTCTTGAAATGTTTATTTTGTATAGAAATAAGCTGTATACAATATAGAAATATAAGAGGATGGTCACATAATTCGTACTTGAATATAGTGCTTTGGAACTTTAATGAACATGCTGATTGTAGGTTCATAATAAATTTTTTTATGTTTACTTTTTATCTTTCTTGAAATATTGCGTGCTTGAATATCCAGGATTTGAGCTATGGGTAAGAGGAAGGCAAAAACAAAGCCACCACCAAAGAAACGGATGGATAAGCTCGACACTGTCTTTAGTTGTCCTTTCTGTAATCATGGTTCCAGTGTTGAATGCCGCATGTAAGCAAATTTTAACTATCTGTTTAGGGATGTAGCATATCCATCTAATTATTAAGCACTACTTTTCTCTGAAATCATTCCTAGCCATCGATATCTAATTTTAGAGATGTATACCGCTCTATTTGATGCTTCATTTCTGGGTGTTTTTTTACAGTGATATGAAGAACTTGATAGGGGAAGCTTCTTGCAGGATATGTCAAGAGAGCTTTAGCACTACAATCACAGGTTTATTTTTGTGGGCTGTGCTCATTTTTTCAAAGAAAAATAAATTCTATTGGATACATAGTATCGTGGCTGGCATTAGATATGGATATGAGAAATAGTTAAGATTACATGGAAATGATATATGCTGTTGATGTTTATAGTAAACGACTCGATACCAATGATAATTACTTGAGATTTATCTATTCATTATCACAAATCACAATGTTTTTTAACTTCACTTTTTTGTTCTGAAGTGATCGTTTTGTGCATTAACCTTTTAGACCTTTGGTGTTATTCTTTTGCCATTTCGAAAACAGGAATTTTTTTAAAAATTTTATCATTGATCATTAATGCTAATAACCTAATAAATTGTTCTAGGCTGTTGGGATGAGCATCAATTATAAATTCAACTATTTTTTGTGGCCCTTCTAACAAAATGCAAAATGCTGTATATTGGGTTATCATTCTGTAAATGAATCATGGTGCAGCCAACCTTAAAAACAGTGGGCTAGTGGCTGTTCACATCACTTTCGTCTTCCAATCTAAACACAATTTTTTGTGTTTTTCAAATCATGGAGATACCTATGGTAACTCAGAAAAGTTGGGGATGGAAGGGTTAAGGAAGTTTTCTTCACTGTAATTACCTAACGACTGACTGTAAAATGCTCTGCATCATAATGCTTGTACAGTGGTCGTAGGCCGCAATGTGATGCACTGCCACGATAGCACAACTATTAATAACTATGATTGAACTTATTTGTGTTCTTGAAAGTGAGATATTTACTGTCTTACATATCTGCTGAAACTGTATTCATTGCGATAGAGCTAATCATCTTGTATTTTTATTCTCTTTGCAGCTTTATCTGAGGCAATAGACATGTAAGTAGTTAAATTACTTAATTGAAAATCTCCTCTTCCATCTCTCCCTCTCCTTCACTCTCTTTCTCTCTTACACCCACGTCATACAATCACATGACTCAAGTTTTTTTAATTGCAATGCAGATACAGTGAATGGATTGATGAATGTGAACGGGTGAACACTGTAGAAGATGATGGTGCTTAGTGATTGCAAGGATCCACTTCTAGTTATAGTAAATGGAATAACCATCCAAGTTTATAATTTCTCCGCCTGTATTTATGTCCATTTCATATGTGGGTTCTTGAAAGATTGTAATGCTTGTACACAAGAACATGAAAATAATTGTCTATTTAGGTGAAACTACTTTGATGGGAAGCTGATATGTAACATATATTTTAGTTTCAATTTTGTAGTATATGTGCTAGTAGCTGAAAGCCGATAGATCTCATTTTCGAACCTAGTCAAAGCACACCCAGTGGGGGGGGTCAGACTAATAATTTGAAACAGGGAAAAAATATGCGCATGCTCTTTGTTCTGTTATCTAACTTTTTGTTCTTTCTTGTTTGCAATGGTTTGTTGTGAAGAAAAGCTAAACCAAAATGGGTTTGAAGTTGTCACAGAGAAGATAGCTTTCTTTTGTTCATTATAAAAGTAGATAGCTTGATGATATTAAATTTATCTAGTCTGATTATATGAATATTGCACCGAAAATTTCACTACACCCAAGATAGTTACGTTAAAACATCAAAATTCCGTTTGCTAACTTGATTTGGGATCGAACTTCCGTTAAAGTAGAAGCAGCAAACCACCGGCAAAGCAGATGTAAGGGACTTGTATCTTTTGCACTGTCAATATTGTCAGTTCAAAATTTCAATCAATATTATTATACCTATCGAGAGTATCGTTTCTATTTCGATGTCCCTACGTCACGCTACTTTTTTGCTTTTGCGTTCTACCAATATACGTGTGTCCTTTTAATTAGCTGGTGGATATTTTAAACACAACTATTCTCGATTGTATTAAGAACCAGCTAGTTTGTTGGTTGGTAATCCTTTTTCAATTCTTATAGTAAAGTTGTTGCCAATGATTCCATTCTTTTCCGGTTATGTTGTGGTAAGGATAGAACCCTCAACTTCTTATCATTTATTTGAAGTATCAACCCCTTACAATGTTCATCTTAAAATCTGATAACGAGGAGCCCAAACTAGCAGCCCGATGCAGGACAATTTTTTCTCATTTTGATGGTTACATGATATGACATTCATTCACATCCAAGCTAGTAGTATTGCTAGAACACTAATAGATGCTAACTTCACACATATTTTTATATTTCTATTTCTCGTGAATTTAATTCACAATGGAATGAAATACTTTTGCTTTTGCTCAAAATGCCTCGTGTTATCACAGTCTGCCTAAGCTTCTATGTTTCGCGACTACATTATAATTTGATTAAAAGAATAAAAACTATAACAGCATTAAAACACATTTGATCTTGGTAATGACGAATATATAAAGAATGAACCTTGTGGTGGCATGATTTCATAAAGAACAAAAATATCAAAGAAGATAACTTTAACCAAAAAGGGAATTCATCCAGCACAAGGCAGCTCATATCACTGATGGCTTCAAAGATACTCTGAATCATACACAAATTACTCAAAAGTAAACTGAAACAATTTATTACACGGCCAATACTATGTACCTATGGTTTGTCCTGCGGCTACTACCACAAAATAGTGCATATGACTTACATTAGCATAATTTGGAAAATGAAATATAGTCAAAGCTGAACCACAAATATAGAGCCTAAACAGCAGGGCAATTCCGATTATGCTAATTAGATTCTAGCATCAAACGAATTGCTAATCATAAATGACAAACAGCAATTGCTGTACGTTTAAAGTTAGAATCCAGCATCCAGCAGCTTCCAATGCTGCACTCCGATGAGAATGAGCTATTCACAATATCTTGACGAGGCAAAAAAAATGGCCTTGGATTCTTGTTACTTGGGAAAGGAGAAATAGGAAATCAGATAATGGATGCCAAAACAAAAAAGAAAGAGCACAGAATAATATAAAGCATGTTGCACATCATTCCAAGGTAGATCATGTCCCGTAATAATCGCCCATGTTCTCAACAAGATAGTCATATGGTGCAGCTAACCCATATTCGTATGTTCCATTTAGTGGAGTCACTCTGTTTGAAGCTGAATAGACACCACCCATGCTAACTTTGGCATTAATCTTAGCTCTTCCTTTGGCGGGCCTTTTGTTATCAGGCGGAAACTCAGCAGAGAGCTTTACCATCTGCTTCTGCAGATCAGCAACTGAATCATTTGTTACTTTTGCCTTGGAGTTCTTCTTTCCATCAACTAGCTTTAGTTCTAAACGGTATAAGGCACATGCATCACACTTGCTAATCTCATATTCGTAAAGGTGCCATTCAAAATGGTTCAGTGGTTGTGGATCCATATAATAGGATCTCTTCAGACCTCCAAATTCATTGATAACTTGCTTTCTAGATTCATGCCAACCGCGTCCACTGTAATCTGGCAATGATCTCTGCTTTCTGTTTCCACTTTCAAATGCTCTTCGAGGTTTGTCGAAAAAGAGCCATTCCCTAATAGTCTCACCCTCAAGAACAGAAAGATCAAACAGCTCTGCATTCAAAACAATGGGAAATAATTAAAGAACAATCTTGTCAAGTGTCAACCCTTGTAGCCAGATAAAATTGTGGGTAAACCAAAGAAAAGATCCTAACAGGTTGAATTACCAGGCGCATTCCATGGAGACTTTGCAGTTGCTGCTCCCTCACATTCTGGGATGCCAACATCTTTTCCTTGTGCCTTTGCACTAAGAGCAGAAAAAAGTAAATTATCCTTTAAACCAATGCCCCCAGGTCGTAGAACCGGGGCCATACCTGGTGGCCCTTCATTCAAAGCTAGAGCAGCGTGAAAGCTACTGCAATAGTCTTGACACCAGTCCAACCCTTGCGCAGGCCTTGGACAGTCCCAAAGTGCACATTTTGGGCCCAAGAAAGCGGAAGGAGGAGGGCATACACTTGGTAGATAGCTAGATATATGAGGAATAGCATCCTCCTCACAATAACCTGTACCATTGAAACCAGTATATAAGCTGTGATCAAAGTCCTGATGTAAATCAAACTGATGATATTCTAAAGCAGGCCCCTCCTGGTTGCTAGCTGCCACGTTCTGAACTCCAGAGGTCGAGTGTTTGCGTTCATCAAGCAACAGGAAATCATGTTGCTGTTGGCCCTGTTTTAGAATTAAGCCAGGAAACTTATTAGAATTACAAGTGAGACCCAATAATGAAACCAGCTCAGCATTGAAATATTGATAAAAGTACAATGTGCGGGAGAAGATGTTGCATTCTGGAGAAATATGTCAATCTTTAAAACCAAACAAGCATAAACTCTAAGGAATAACCAAACCATCAGAGCCTCTCTTTTTTTCGAATCACAAGGTAAAATAAACAAACCATCTATTTTTAGTAAAAAACTGCATTAAGCTTTGAACTTTAAAGTATGTACTCAGGAGCTCCAACTCCAAGTAGATGGAACTAACAACTCAATTTACTCTCAACCAGATACAAAGGATTGGGTTTATCGTGGACAAGGCAAGAAGATTTATAGATATCAAATCACAAATCAGTAAACATTTTCTGAATTATGGATAGAAATTTATAATGAATCACAAGATTGATGATCATTAAAATTAATAAACTATAAAAAAACAATATTCAAAGAAAGTAAATCATTTTTTATGCCCATTAATCTCCTTATTTTCTATCACATCAATTATTGGGTTTCTCTGTGTTCTTTTTCTAACATCGAAAACCTAGCCCTCATTTTTTTTAACCACCTCTTCTATTTCTTCTATTTTCCAACACATGCAGATCCACAAATCCAAGTTGCATTTCACCTCCCATCTGCCCCACTACTCTCACTGCAAGCGTCAAACCATCCAATACCAACCAGCAGAGGCTCACTATTGCTGGTGCCCAGACTAGCCACACACCCTCACACCCTGATACATGCCTATGTCCTCCATCGAGTGATGGAAAAAATTGAGCCTGCCGTTGGGCTACTATCTTCATAGACCTCTCCACTGATGAGATTCTGGCCCAACCAACCATTGCCACACAGTGGATGGTTAGCTCATTATCCCTGTGAGGTTTGTACACCAGAATCACACAAGAACAGAGATTCATGCGATCCACATGAACAAAGCAATTCAGCATGCACTTCCAGTGACAAAATGATAACCCACAGAAACCATATCAATTGGGTAAAGACTTACATTGAATCACAAGAATCAAATTGCAATCCACATGATTCAATTACAACGTTAAGGATAGTCAAAACAAATTTGGGTTGCATCAACATACCATAAAGTACTGTTAACTCTACAACAAGGCGCACCCAAGATGTCAGGATAGCTACCCGCCAACCCAATTTCCCTCCATCTCTCGTAAGTCATAACCCCCTTCCTCCTTACCCTTCAACCCACAGAAAGATGTAATAGAATTAATGAGAATGTGAGGAAAACAAACTAAAGCAGAGGGGATAGAGAAACTGCTACCGATGCATACACAGTGCAATTTTTGGCATTCTATGTGAATGTACCATTTATTTGGCTTCTATATAAATAATAGATAATATATGCTATTCAAATTTCAAGAAAGGAGTAATGAACTTTAAACTAAATAAGCATACATTTATTCAATCCAAATGCAACAGAAATATAAATGATCAGTGAAAAAAAATTAAAATTGGAAGTATCATATCACCATTGTCTGGAGGAGAAGAGACAAAAATTCATACGACAACCTTTTCGATTTACATTACATGATATGAACCATTTCTGAAGGATGTATGAGACTATGATGTATATAAGAAGTTAAAGCAATGTACCAAGTAAAAATAGAGAAACATGAGAGAGAGAGAGAGAGAGAGAGAGAACTTAAAGCAGCTAATGCCACATACATGCAAAGGGAATAAGAAACTCACCTCTTGAAAAATGACCTTACCCTCAGCCTGCAGAGCCTGGTCATTAGGTTCAGGCTTAGGTGCAACTAAAGGACTAGAGGCATCATCTTCCTCCTCACAGAGCTGCAAAAGCCGACAGATATCGGTGGAGAATGATCCAAGACTTCCACCCTAAATTCACCCACAAACACCACAGTTCACAATCACAGCTTTAGCACTAATATATTGCCATTCAATTTCACATGTGTCCATCACAACATGAAAAATGCCGGTTAGAAACAAGCACAACAATGACAGTTATCTCAAACAAAGTCTACTAGTTGCATTGAAGCTAAAAACAAGAGCACATAAACATGATCTTACTTGCTGCAAAGAAGAAGCAGGAGAAGGCTCATTGAGTTCGGCCTTCCACTCACGAAGCATCTGATGGACTTGTTCCTCAAGGACCGCAGCATCAACAGTACGGCTCTCCTTCCTTGCAAACTGCAAATCCAGAAACATCAGCTGCAAGTCATCAACACGGTTCTTCGCCTTGTCCTTAAAAAGCCTGTGTGATGCAGACTTGCAGCTGTTCTTGGAAATCTTCTTCATACTCAAACCTGAAGCTCTTCCCACAAAACCCTACACTCACAAATATAACAACTCAGTTTCAGTCCACCACAGGTAAAACATACAAAAAGTGAGAATAACCCAAAAAATGCACACAGCTAGCATGTAAAGTTATTATCATGATCAAAAGCATATTCCAGCTCATACCATTCACAACCCTAAAAAACAAACACGAGGAATCTAACAACCCCACCTGAGAGAGAATTAAGTTGAATTTGCTACAATTACAACTAAATAACCAATAATTGCAAGGGTGTGATTTATGAATACAGACTAATTTCCTGGTGAAAAATAAACCCTAAACATAGATCAAGACAATCAAATCATCTAAAACCCATGGTGCAAATAATCTGACCCAAAACACAAAGTTAAACATAAAAAATAAACTTTAATTATGTAAAAAAAAACGAAAACAAAACTCGAGGAAACACAGCAAAAAAAAAAAATTGCAGTAGAACCGACCAAGTAAATATATTGAGTGAGAGATGTAAAATACAAAACCAAAATTGGATGGAAAAATCGCCGAAGGAAAGGAACAACAAAGAGATGTTGCAGATCGATTGAAATGTGTGATCTTTGGTTAGGTTTTAGGATAGAGGAAGAGTGATTACCTCGGATTCTGTTCAGTTTTGTATGTCTGTTTTTTCAAAAAATTGAGAAGGCGAGGAAAGTGATATTTAAAGGAATCAAGAGAGAGTTTTTGTGTTGGTGACTTCTCTTCTCCCCCTCCTTTGTCTGCTGAAATTCTGATCAATAAAGCAAAGACTATTGCAGTGAAGAATCAATTTTGATACTGCCAATTACTAATTTTCTTTTTTATTTTTATTTTTTTGCTATAAATATATTTTTCATCTTTTAACTTTTACAAACTTTTTTTTAAAATTTAATCATCTTTTTAAAATTAATAAATATTAGTCTTTTCACTACTAAATATAAAATAGAAAAAAAAAATAGCAATAACTGTACGAGGCTATGTAATTTATGTCTCAATTGACATTTAAAATTGTTTGTTGAATTATTTTTAAATTGTTATTATTTTTTACATTTTATTATTAAAAGAAGTAATTAGTTAATTTGATGTGTCCATCATAAGTATAAATGTTTCTAAAACAATATTTGCATTTGACTATGTATAACTAATTTTTCGTATTATAAGATAAATTTGTAGTGGTGAAAAGGAGTATGTTTGAAAAAATATACCTAACTATTTGAAATGATCCTTATATTTGTGGACAAATTATTTTTCCATATAGTAATTAAAGTTAGAGATCTGGGTAATTTTTATTTATTTAATGTACATTGTAAAAGTGACTACCTCTACCTACTTCAAAATATAAAAAATTTAAATGAATCTTAATATTGATAAAAACAAAAATAAATATTAGATAAAAAAATATAAAAAAGTATATTATTTATTTTTTATATAATAATATTTCAAGTTAATTATATTGCAATTTAGCAATTCATCACATAAATTGTACCAAACAAAATAACTACATAAATTATTATAATTATAATTAGAATAACAATTGAAAGATACATTCTTAGAAATTTGATAGTTTATGAGAAGAAAAAAAAGAAATTGATAATATTTTTTTTTACAAAAACAAAATTAATAGTTGTATATATAGTATACTAGAAAACAATTGCATAGTTTTAATCATTTAAAAAGTTACGTAAAATTTAAAGTGAAATAAGTTAGA
Organism: Cicer cuneatum; assembly: GCA_037974295.1. Classification (NCBI taxonomy): domain Eukaryota; kingdom Viridiplantae; phylum Streptophyta; class Magnoliopsida; order Fabales; family Fabaceae; genus Cicer; species Cicer cuneatum. The sequence goes on along the minus strand of JBBPBO010000005.1, from coordinate 16,855,752 downwards.
TACTTTGACATAAGCCTACAAATTAATTTACGACAAGTTTAAGTCAGATTAATTTGTTTTTAAATAAATAATATTTGTGTTTTTTTATAAGTCTTTTTAACTAAAAGTATTTTTTGATCTATTAGACTGACCTATTTAAGTAAATATATTATAATATATTAGATTTTAAACCTCTATGTTAAATTATAAATTTACTAGCCTTTTGGTAATTGAATTATATTATATCTACATTAATTTTTGTCATATTTAAATATATTATAATAAATTTAAATTGAAATATGATGTCATTAAAAAATCAAATTCTTTAACATGTCATTTTAAATTTAAAAAAAAATACTTAAATTCATTGATTTATTAATTTTTTAGTCTATTAAAAAATATGTTTGATTAATAATTTAAAAATATTAATATAAAATAGATATTTAAGTATACTAATAGGTTGTAAGATACTCTCATAAATGACTAAATCATGTCTAAAATATATATATATATATGACATGGCACAAACCAAATTTAAACTTTAAAATTTTTGATAGAACATACTCGTTACAAAATTTAATTCGACGTAATCTATTATCACCCTTAAGAAAAATTGATAATAGTCTCATTTTATTTTTCTTAAGTGATATTTATTATTTAACGATTTGTTGTTGTGTGTACGAATGTAAGCGTGGATATGCAATGCAAACATTATTAACTGATGATAAGTGGTTTTTTAGGCATGGCTGCCAAATGCCAATCAATAATATTACTGGAAGAATAGATGATAGCTTCTTCTTTCAATATTTTTGTTTTCCTTTTTTTTTTTTACAGAATATTTTTGTTTTCCTCATTTTCCCATTTGTTTCACAAAAAAATCTATTAGGGGTGGTAGCTCGACGAGCTCCAAAAGGAGAAGAAAAAATGGAACAAAAGTATAGAACCCCACAGACATTTAAACAAAAGGAAAATAAAAAAAGGTGATTCTTTTTTGGTTCATGAGAAATAAAAATGAAATTCTTGTATTAGCCTATAAGTTCAATATGTGAATGATGATCGAGGTAAGGAAGGAATAAAGTACACTTCCACTACCATCAAACATATTCTCATTTTGATGCTTGTTTAGGAATTTTGATGAGCTTTATAGGATAAAGGAGGGTGATTAATGGTTACAATCCTATCATTCAGATCAGTCATATGGATGGATACAGGATGCACATTTTTTGACTGGATGCACATAATCCTCTAATCTCTCTTAAGACATCCACAACAATGGAGATGCTTAACTTTTTACCAAGTTAAATAGATGTCTCTACTGTGGACCTAATAATATTGGACGCATAGTGGCACTCAAAACACTTTGTCTACTTTCATTCTACGCAACTCAAACATAGTGTGTAGCTCGTCTCCATAAAAAAACTAATCACTCAGTTTTACTTGTACATTAGATAAATAGTTTAAAGTTATTTTTTATTTGGAATCACACATTCAAATCATTTTGTTATTTTCTTTTATTTAAATAAGTAATTTTTACATAAATTTAATTTTTTTTCTTTTCGTATTTTATCTATGATTTTTTCGTTTGAGCACAATATAGTATTATTCTTCGTCTTGGTGTGACGTTTCTTTTCTCGTGTTAGTGTGCGGTGTTCTCAGAACCAAAGGTTATTGTTACCATAATTGGTATTTTTTTCACTCATCAAAAGACTACCTAGAGTTATTAATAATTTGGGAGTGACAACAATGTATAGTGGATTTGACTTTGAAGTTGAAAACATTATCTCTATCAAAACATATACAAAGATGTTGCAATCTCAATTTAAAGATATTGACTTGCTTATCTCTAAATATGTATGAAAAACTTTGTATCGTCGGACATATAAATAGAGGTTTGTCAATTTGATTTCTTGTCTTTGAAGTGGTGTTTTGTTTTGTTATTAATATTACCATTTTTCTTTTAAAAAAACACATTTTTTTCTTATTTTTTGCGAGCTCTGTTTAATAATTTGTACTAAAATAAATATGTGTTGAAATATAATAATATAGAAATGTTGGCAAGAGTCATTTAATAAGTATTTTTGACATGCTTGCTTGAAAAAATTTGATGTTTATTACTACATTAAAAAAAATCATAAATGAACGATTGAAAGTCACACGAAGTGATACTTGTGACATTTTTTTTAAAATTAATTTATACTTAATAAAATCAGTTCTCAAGTTTAAAAGAACTTGGAAAATGACAAAGTGGTATTTGTGGACCATGTGCAATATACTAAATGTTAAGAGTTGTAAGGGGTGAGAGTTTAACACATTAATTATCATAAATCACCAAACTTTGTCCACGTATTTTTTCAATTTCATGCTTAAGAAAACCTTCTCAACTCTGGCATCTCACACTTATGTCATTATGAACTTTCACAAGTGTATTATTTTAGCCTCAACAAATTTACACTTTCTTTTAAGTCACTCTTGATTTTACGTGTTAGAGTCACTCAAATTAATTGTCACTCAAATTAACTATCACTCAAACTAATTGTTACACTTATAAAAACTACATGAGAATGTCTACAGAAAGTGTGAATATTTTGAGATTTAAGTGGTCAACACTTGTGATTGGACGATATTGTTGAGAATATACTGTAGAGATTTATCCATTGATATATTATTAGATTCTAATGTATTTATTTACGAAGAGATTGAGTAATAACAAACACTTATAATAAGTCGGGTGTATCTTGCTTTCAAGCTCTTAGTCTTCAAGGTTATGAGGTATTTTCTATTCGCAGAGGTTATGTGTCTATATGATTGTCGGGCATATGTTTCAATGGCTGATGTTGAGTTTCTTTGAAGACTTGATGACCATTTTAAATTTTAGTTGATTTTCGGCAAATTACTCACTTGTGGGGATAATTTATTGGCGTTGAGAACTAAGTGTTATTCAATGACTTCTTTAGTTGTCTTTATAGGACTTAGCGAGTTGGAAGTAGTTCATTCGAATCATGAGTATCAAAAGAGTAAGGTTAGGGATCATCTTGATAGTGTGGTTGTGGTTGATTATGTGGCAGCTGTTTACGTTTTTCCAATCTGATTGAGAGTTGTCACTTAACAATGTTTCTTGCTTTACTCTTTTGTATTCGACAATGTACTTTGTCTTTTTTCTCTTAGTTGGAACATTCTAATCCAACTAGGATGACTTGTAAGATTTCTATTTGATTTTATCAAGTGTGAATAGTGATAAAAATGCATAAGAAATCGTTAAAATTGACTTATAAGACAATCATTTGCTTTATGATTGATGAGAATATTCTTTCTGCATTTATCTCAATATTCTGTGATAAATTGTCTGAATATTTTTATTCATCAACATCCCTTTTGTTGATCATTAATATTTAGTCTTTAATGTCTTCGATCTTTAGATATTTTAAACTTTGCTTCTTCACGTTTTTATGAACACTATAAAGTTTGTTTTCTTAGTATGTGACGAACATTATGAGCTTTTGTTTTGTATATGACCTTAATATGATTACACCAATTTTCCTTTATTAATCCATGTTTTAATTTATCACTCAATATCACATATTAGATAACAACATGGATATAAAATTTGGAAATAATTGTTTGATTGATATTTATCTGCTGCACTTATAGCAGGATAAGTGAAAGATTGAGTTTAAACATTAAGTTTTGATTGATAGTTGAGAAATAAATGACTTAGAAATTTTCGAGGTAAACATATAAAAAAAATATATAAGAATTCACTTTTCTAGAGTTTTTTCGACATATATGAAACAATAATATTTACAAGTAATAATATTTATTTTTACTTTTATAGTAGGTATTTATTTATTTTTTTACTAAAGTTTTTCAACGTAGAGGGAGAGTTGGATAACTCAACTAATTTGAACTAGGAGTTGAAGAAGTTAAAGACCAAAATTTAAATTTCAGTAAAAGAAAAAACTACTAATATACTAACATTTACTTAAATAAAAAAATTATCAGACAGAATTTTTTTTTTTTGAGTTTGTCTTTATTAAAGAATTTTAGTAATAAACTATTTAAATTTCAAACAAGATAGATGACTACTTACCCACGTCATTTATTTCATTTTACTACTATCACCTCCCAAAAAATAGGGGTTTTTACTGGATTGTAGGTTATAGAA
>JBBPBO010000005.1:16565573-16851581 GCA_037974295.1 Cicer cuneatum | reverse complement strand
AAAAAAAAAAAAAAAAGTAATATGCACTATTATAATATTAAGAAAACGCTCTCTATGAATCCTAGAAATACTAATAATATATAAAATGAAATTTATGTATATCCTTTCTATGAAAAATTTGAAAAAAATAATAGGATTTACGGAATAATTAAACATTTCTTCTTTATAATATTTGTAAAATATTTTTTTGTCATTCTAATCTTTTATCATCGTAAGTTAGTTTGATTGAATTCAAATTTTTCTTTGAAGTTATAATCTTTTTTTTTCCTTCCATTTATTTTAACATTAAGATCTCTTATCTTTTTTTTTTCTATGAATGAAGAATTTGTCATATTAATAGATTGAATTATATCAGGTGATTCCTCAATCATTAGGCTATTCTTACTAATTGTTGAATTTTTTGTACTTTCAATTAATTAATCAATCTATTTTTCCAGACCTAAATAGAATACTTTTAATGTTTCAATTTTTTATGTCTTTTAATTGGGACTCAAAAATAAAAATGGATTTGAGACATGATCATCGAGTTATGACTCTATTTGTGTTCCATAAGCTGTTAAAAATCAAAAGTTTTTTTTTATGCACTTCTTTTCTCCAATTCCTAAAATTTTCTAACGATTCGGGATTTTAAAATAAAATGATACAAATGATATTTTTAGTTATTATCAATGAAGGTAATATAATATATTTTCTAAGAATTGATTGGAATAGTAATACAAACCTTCTAACTATTAGACTAAATAGAATGTTTTCATATGATTCTTTTATTTCTCTAAGTCTTTTTTCATCATTGTCTCTGTTTTCCTCTCTGTGTTTTTGTTCTGTCATTTTCTCAAAATGCAAATTTTTTGAATTATCCATACCAAGTTTTCGAAATATTCTTTCAAATATTGAGATACATCATCAAAGAGACCACCAAAAAATAATGGGTAGTCGTTTATCATCTCCAAAAAAATGAGAGAATGGACATTACTTTGAAAAAGTTTCCAAGTAACTGTTTTACGTCTTTGAGGGCGCATAGATCCTCTAATTACTTATCGAGAAAAATCTGGTTCCCGTGAATAATTTAGTAGACAAAATTCATGATTTAGGTGAGGTTGATGCATATCCATATTTCTAGTATCATTATCCTCATTGTCATTAGTATTATAAATATTTATAGTTCTACCATGGAAATCTAGTGATCATGTTTTACCATTAAAAACAACTATATGTTTGGTTCTTGGGGAACGAATACGAGCGTCCTTTACTATTCTTTTTGTCAGCTGCTCCACTTCGTCAATTAAGTTGTATGACCATCGAGAAACTTGTTTACTGGTTTCTTTTATTCCAATACATTTTTTTTCTATTAAAAATGGTTTGATTCTTCCGACCAGTTATATTTGCATCGAATAATAATTGTTTTTTTTTAAAATATATTTTTACTTGTTCATGTTCTGGAAATAAATAAAGTATGCCAAAATTTAAACTTGATACTGATTTTTCTAAAAATTTGTTGATTAAGTAAAAAAAAAACCAATTTCAATTAATAATTTTTTTCTATCAAATCGATCTATTTTCTGTTCAATTCCGGATAATTAGTATTAATAGAAAGAATGAGACCATGAATCTTATTTACCAAAATGTAACTTGTTGTGTAAATTTCTCACGGTGAAAAGTTTTTTTTGGATTTATATGTGAAAACGTCCATTAAAGAAATGATTATATATTTTAGTTAAATATCTTTTTCCTATTATCATTACACAATCTAATTGAGTTTTCAAATACATCCAGATGACTAAATTTCTTATCTAAAACTTATGTCCTTTTAAAAAATTCATTGCTTAGTTTCTTTATTTTTTCTTTACAAGTGGAGCTCCAATAATTACACAATTCGTTTTCATTATAGGAGATTCTATCTCTTGTGAAGAGATGCATTTTTTTCCATCATTTTTAGAAAAAGTAGATAAATTAGGTGGATACGTGAAAGAGATTCGTTCTTTTCCATCATTTTGACATATATGAAAAACAATTGTGAATTTTCATCTCTTATGACCTCTTCAAAGTGATCAATTTTTATATATTGCAATGGCTGAATCCATCGTCGATAATAAAAAAGAGTAGTTACAAAGGATTTTTCCAATGCGAAGTTCTTATTCGAACCCTCAATGTTATCAAAAGTCTTATCTTTTTTCAAAAAAAAGATAAATAGAAATATATTATTCTTCTCTTTCAACATCAACATCGCTCTCACTTTCATCATCAACATAGATTTCTCTTTCAACATCAACATTCATTCCTTCTCACTGCATTCTAAGGTTTCATCGGCATAATAATAAGGGGCCGGTATTATGCTTAAATAGTGAAGAAATATAACAAAGACAAAATCTACAAATATTTGACCCACACAATCTCGCAATTTTAACATGATGTACTTATCAAATCGCATAGTTAGCTTGGATTTGATCGGCCTTTTTGTTGTAATTAGAGCAATATCAATCCAATGCATTTCATAACAAATATGTGACCAATTAACCAACCAACAAAACTACTTGTTAAGAATAGAAATTTATTGTTGGACCGAAAGAGAGAAATGTTCATTATTCTTATTAAGATTGAACTTTGCAAAATAAGGGGGTTTAATGACTGGAAAAAAAGATTGTTAAAGAATGTTTTGTAAATACTAAATTTACATATTGAATTTTCATTCTTGTATCCAGAATCCCACTTGGATCTAGAATCCAAATAGTAATGTTTGTTATTTTTGTGTACATAATTTAAGAAAATATACGTAGAGTTATGACATTTATTGTATGAAGTCTACTCAATGCTAGATGCAAATGCTCATAATAGATTGATAGGAATATCACGAGGTGTCCCGTAATAAACCCGATTGTTGTTGATACTTTCATCTAGGTCCCTTCTTTCATAACTTAGGCTTGAATAAGGAAGAGATAAGAGGACCATGTGGTGAATGTGGTAAAACTTCTATAATAAAGTCCGACCACAAGGGCCAAATTTATTATTTGTGGAGAGTACGATACTAAATTATTTAGTATAAATGATTGATAAATCATCATAACCTCTTTTTACAATTTTATGGTTTATTGCAATTTAATTGGAATTATTATATGATATTATTATTTCTTACTTATTTCGTATTAGGTGTGTTATTATATGATATTATTATTATTTCTTACTTTATTTCGTATTCGACGTGTTATTATATGATATTATTATTTATGACTTCATTTCGTATTTAATGTATTATTATATAATATCATTATATGATATTATTAGATTCGATGTCTTATTATATGAGAATTAGTATTTTTCAACTATTTAAAGATAGACTCCAAATGATATCTCTTTATCTATCTTGTGTCTCTTATCTCAATTACTTGAATTAGAATGTGGATGAAATGTAATGAAATAGATCCACTTTGAGGTTACCTATGTAACGAGAGATGAAACAGAGCAATTATGAAAAAGTTCGAGGAGTTACGAAAGAAATTTCAGTCTCATATTGGTAATGGGTTGAGAATAGAAATTAAACTTTATGAGATATACTTTCCGATTGTTCCTCGATAACTCAGTGGTAGACTTTAAGCGATTGATCGTATGTTCAAATCCTACTTAGGGAGATTTGATTCTTCCATAATTATAAAATTTGGAAGAATAAATGTTCAACTAATCAACTCAAAAAATTAAATTAAGATGTACTAATACCAGCAATAACAAGTGCATTTTATATGCGATCATCATCAATTCTTAGAAGAGGCCACATACAATTACCATGCCACTAAAAAAAATATTATTCATCCACTCTTCATTATAACTTATAATATGTATTCTTTTTTAATCCTCAAAATTCCTCGCTCACCTCCCAACACTCAAAAGTTCAAAGCCCAATACATTGTTTTTTTTTTTTTTATCATGAGCCCCATTTTGAGAATCTGCCTAATTAAATAAAATAACCCTGACCCCGCCAAAACATGAACACTCCTTCAAATTTTCGCTTTCCCCACCAAGACTAAACTCGATCCGCGTCATTCCATCCAATTAAATCTCAACCTTCCATCACTAACAGATCAACGACTGTCATGACACACTCCAAACTCCTCCACACGCCACGTCACTAATCCGCGTGCCGCACCACCTCCATACAAACAATACCCGTGGATTATCCAATAACATCAACGGCCACGATCACAACAACCTATTCACTTCCCTTTCATCCTTCGCGCACATACCCCAATTTCAAAATCCCCACAAAAACCTACACTATATAATTCACGCCTTCCATCGATCCAATCTCATCACTAACAAATCAATACATATAATTAAGCCCTAGGCTCTTAACTGTTAGAAACCGAATTTCTCTTAATTTTACAATGGCACGTACTAAACAAACCGCTCGCAAATCCACCGGCGGGAAGGCACCGAGAAAGCAGTTGGCAACAAAAGCCGCCCGTAAGTCTGCTCCGGCAACCGGTGGTGTGAAGAAGCCACATCGTTTCAGGCCAGGAACCGTTGCTCTCCGTGAGATCCGTAAGTACCAGAAGAGCACAGAGCTTTTGATCCGTAAACTTCCTTTCCAGCGTCTTGTCCGTGAGATCGCTCAAGATTTCAAGACTGACCTTCGTTTCCAGAGCTCCGCCGTATCGGCACTTCAAGAAGCAGCCGAGGCTTATCTCGTTGGTCTTTTTGAAGATACTAACCTCTGCGCTATTCATGCCAAGCGTGTTACTATTATGCCTAAGGATATTCAGCTCGCCAGGCGCATTAGAGGGGAGCGTGCTTGATTTACTTGTTCACTGTTCTGTTAGGGTTTGCGTAGATAGTTTCAAAATGTGGTTAATCACAAACCGTTGTTATTAATGTCCGGAATATTGTACTTTGCTGAATGTTTTATCAATGGAATCAATTATCTATTGTTTAATCATTTCATTTTGTTTTATAGGCTCTGTTATGAAACCCTAATTTAATGCCAGTTCCTTATATTTATCTGCCCCGCTTGCGGAGACATTGTCGAAAACCTTTATAAATAGTTTTCTGATTTCTTACAATCAATCCATAATATACTTTTGAATTATATATTTAATAAAATGAAATATTTATTTGTTCAACGATTAATCTGTTTGTTCTTTGAGTTGTATACTTGTAGTAACTTTCAAGAATATGTTCTGTAGCTAAACTTTAATTTCCTGTCAGTATTTGATTTGTTCTGTAACAATTCTCAAATTAAAAAAAATTGGAAAATCCTAATTAATATACTGATTCGTACAATTAATTTCAATGCAAAGCAATTTTTGTGTTGCTGATGATATTTCTTAAAATCTGAAGATAATCCGAAACCACATAAACCTTTCTTTGATGATCTGTAAACCGTTGGGTCTCTAGATTGTCAGACTTGGAAATTTGCAAGTAGGTCGACCTGTTCCAATAACAATTATATAATGTTATCAGAATGCATAAATCGTATTACATTAGGATAGGAAAGTAGAAACTTACTAGGGTCTTTGGTTGTTTGTTCAGCTAGGCCATTGAAATAGCAAGTGGCTCCGGTTATTTTAAACTTAGCCCAATAGGTGCTAAACACATAACTTGCATGGTCTGTGACTGAAACTGGTTCATAGCATTCATTTCCTGGTGAAAGTGCTTCACAAGTCATGTTTACGTCATTGCAGGCATAGGACAAAGCTGCTGCCAATTCTATTTCATTTGCTCCTTCTGCCGCAACACACCACACCTTTCCTTTGTATGGTACATTATTCTTTGGAGCTGGTAATGATGCAAAATCTGTGATATGTTTTTTCCCTGTTAAGTCAAGATCATAAATTGGGGTTCCGTCTGTGTGTAACAAACCTCAGTGTCGCTCTGTTCCTGGACCTGGCTTTTGATTTTCATTGAAAAGTGAGAAGATGAAGGTTGGTATGGTGACCCTGGGTCTAGCTGGGGTTCCAATTGGTGGTTTTGTTGTCATTCTTTGGATGAGATTGCGATTGTATGTAGCTGCATTGAAAATGTTGGCACCTGGTTCTTCAATGTTGCCTGAGTTTGGCCATCCTGTTTCTGATATTACGAGTTGGATGTTTGAGTACCCGAGTTTTGACATGGCAAAGATGAGGGAATCAAGCATTTGGTCTAACAGGTTTCTATATAATAAGCCACTACCAGGGTCTCTTGTGGTGAAATTTCCCCTGAATAGAGCGAAATCGAGGTTAATATTGTTGGGGTCCTGTGACCATGGAAAATATGGGTATGCATCAATGAAGAAAAATGATTTAGTTCTGTCTAAGAACTTGAGCATTGGTACTATCACACTGTCTCTTATGTCGGATCGGAATGTCCCGCTTGAAGGTGGAAAGGTTGATTGTAAAACATCCATGGCTAATGGGGTGCCAATTTTGATGGCTCTGATGTTCAAAGATTTTAGAGATCTTTTAATGCTTCTCATTGCTGGGACAAGATCATGCCACATTTTGTGTCCTTGTTCTGAATTGTAGCTTAGCACTTCATTTCCCACAAGCAAGAAGCGAATCATGGTTTTGGGGTAGAAAGGAACTACATTGTTCCTCACCCATTCATCTGCTATGCTTTGGTTTGCAGCAATGCCTGTGATTTCATGGTTTGGGATCATAATGGAAACTTTGAGCTTTGTTGTTGATAAAAGCCTTAAAATATCCGGGTTAGCGTCGTAGAGCTTCACATGACTTGCTTTCATTGTTGTAAGTAATTCAATGGACCGATATGGAGATGGTAGATTGTTCCCAAGCACGCCATAGTTCACACCAATGTTGCTATAAGCTTTTGCACCTGTAGAATTGGAAAAATTGCATGTAGTTTAATTAAATAAGATACTTTAGCAGGAAAAAAATGTTTGTTTCAAACTTACTTGAAAATGAAACTAAACAGACAAAAAATATAGCCAGAAAACCCATTTCTTCAACTCCTAATGGTTAAGCAATAGAATGAGATGAAGAGAATATTAGCAGTATCACTTTATACAAATGCAATGGAGATTGGTAGCAAGAAATCATATATCTTGGGAAAAAAATGATCTTTATGAGGGTATATAAGAAATAATTAATCATTATTTTTTACTCTTTGCAGGGAGCAATAGAAATAAGAAAGGAATGAATGGTTTGAACACACACGTTAACTTATTAATAAACTAGTGGTGAAAGCAAGGGTGTGTTCTCTTTGTTTCTTGGTTTAACCTGTTTCCGAACCTATTTTTACTACAAGGAATGAAGTTAAATTAGTCACAAACTTTAGAAGGGAAAGAAGCTACTAATATTGTGTGAAAATGAGGTTAATGAAATAGTGCCACGTATCTCTTGTGAAATGGGACAAATTTTAAGAAGAATTTAAGAGTTGCTTTGTAGATGTGTTTGAATATTCTCCATTCAAGTTTTCGTCTGTCAATTATGTCTATTTTTTTTAATTTAATTTATTTTTAATTTTTTATTCAATTGAAAAATTTATATTATATAAATCATACATATAAAATTTTATATAAATATAAAATTATTTGATAAGTTATTAAAATTCATAAAAATTAAAAATATTTAATAAAAAATATATAATATTAATTTTAATGTATTTAAATAACATATTAAATAATATTAAATAATTTTATATTTATATAAAAATTAAATGTATGATTTTTGTGATATAAAGTAAGTGAAGTTGACGGGAAGGCATCAATTATAGAATTTTTTATTTTAATATTTTTTTTACATGTCCAATTTACGAGATTGTCCTATTTTTTAAGGTTAGTGGGAGGTCGCTTCTACCGAGAACGATTAACTAAAGACTTTTTTTTTTTTTGAAAGGTCGCTCTTCCGACCCACAACCTGCTAAGGGTTTGTCAATTTTTTTTTCCACATTTTAACAATTTATATAATTATATTTAATAAATTAAAAAAATTTAAAATTTTTAAAAAATAAATAATGATAAAGTAAAATAAAATACATTAATAAATAATAATAATAATAATTAATAATGAGAATATATGTACTTTTTCACACACAATCCTGCCTGTCTCTTCTCATCTGCTGCATCTCCACTCACTCAAAATCTGCAAACTTCAAACTGTAATAAACATGGACAAGAGAAAATGTATTTTCAACATAAAACGCAACCAATTTGTAAAAAAAAAAACATAAAACACACCCAAAAGAGTTAATTGGAGAAAATGACATTCACCATGCACAGGAAAATTCAAAGTTGTAAAATAAATTTTTGTTTACAAAATAATAATAATTATGGTGTTTTCAAAAATTCTGCAACTATACTTTATCCATGTTCTTGTCATTAATTTTATTCACAAGGTTCTTAAATGATGAAATTTCTTGGGGGCTTTGGTAGATCTTGGCACAGAAAAAGTTTTAAGCGAGGCTTTGATATCAACACAGTTCCATAAGCTACAAGGAGAGTAGGAAAGATTGAAGATTCAATTTTTGTTCCAGTCATTAAAGGAAACGGGTGAAGGGGGTTTTGCACTATGGTGTATTTGATGAGTTATTGTGTAAAAATGGATTATTTTCTTTAAGATATAGATGAAGTGGATGCTGGAATCCGTGTGTGGTGAGATTGTTGGTGGATAAAAATATATCAGAAAATCCAAATTCCATAAAAAAAAATGCGCATATATGATTGGGTCAAAATTCAGATATTTTACTTTATATTTTTTTTTATTTAAAATTTTCTATTATATTATATATTAAATTTATATATCAAAACATCTTTTTTTTCTTCATATAGACTGCAATGCGCATATGCGATCACAATATTTTCTTTTTTCTCAGGTCGCATCTAGAATAGGATGATCTATTGTCATTTATTCTTTTTATAACAAATGATTAATTGTTATTTTAATAAATAAAAAATAATAAAAATAATTAAAAAATAAAATTATATTAATAAAATTAAACTAAATACATTTAATAAAAAAATACATTAAATTTAATGCGGTAGAGTAAATGTATCAAAATAAATTATTTTAACAATTCCATCCCAATTTTGTAGACAAATAGCAACTTAATTCTATTTTTGTTAACAACTCCAACTTATATTTACTCCGGCCTAAAAGATAATAGACGTTCTTTAAAGTTATTGTGCACTCACCTTTTGGAAGATAAAACATGTGAGTTTCTAGTCTCCATCACTCAACCATAATAGTAATTGTTTTTTATTAACATGACCATGATATTTCAATTTAATAAGACATTTCAATTTGACTAGTGACACATATTTATCCTACACATGTTTTATAACATAACTGAAAATTAGTGTATTGTAATTTTTTTCAAATTTTTATTTAGAAGATATTCAAAATATACATTATTAGTGAAATATATATTTATTTTTTAATTAATTAATTCATGAAAAACAATCAATACTAGGAAAACTGTTTTTAACCTCTATATTTACCGTCAGCCCCCGACACTAACACTAGTTAGCGTTGGCCGGCGCACACTAGTGCATTAAATATAAATGTTTTTTTTCATTAAACATTAATGTTGGTTAGTTCGAAGCTACGTAAAATATGACACACACTTTATTATTTTTTATTTTATTCACCCTTTTAGTGTCGGTTGGTTGAACGCTATATTTTCTAAATTTGTACAGTTAAATATTTTACTCTTTCTTTTTTCAAAAAATTTTCTTTATCTTTATTTTTAGCTATCCGTTATCCATATCTTTTTCCTTCACTCATTTTTCCTCTCAATTCGAAAAACCTTTTTTCTTTTTCCTTGAAACCCTATTCCTTATCCCTCAAATCGCAAAACCCATTTGAATTGGTTTGTTGTTGTTCAACCTCAACATGTTCGTTAGCTCTTGTTCTCTCACAATCGCAAAACCCATCTGAATCAGTTTGTTCTTGTTCAACCTCAACCTTTTCGCTCTTGTTCTCTCAAAATTGCAAAACCTGATTATGGTCATTCTTGCCTTATTCTTCTCATTGTTATGGTCGTTCTTGCACATTGTGGTATTGTTATCTTCTCTCTATCTTCTCCTTATTTCCTCTTTCGTAGTGTAAGACCCATTGTCAGTTGTCTAGAATATGACAATTGAACCCATACACCTTAATAAAACAGAGGTAACTAATAACGAATAATAATTTAGAATCACCAACATACTGAAAACTACATTTATAAATATAGTTCACAACTTGATCAGTAGATTCATAAAATATTACATCTTGAAAATAAACTACGATTTGTCTGATTACATCTAAAATAAAACAAACATCAATATAAAGTAAACTTGATGTATGAATAAAACAAAGTTAGCAACGGATATAAAGTAAAAATAAAAACACAGAATTTTATACTGGTTCACCGTCAACGAGGCTACGTCCAGTTCCTTCACCTTGAACGATTTCACTAATTCAAAACCTTGAATTACAACAATACCACTGACCCTCCAAGTCAGTCTTCTCAAACAGTCTAACAATCCCAGACTTTTGAGGAATACTTCACCTTGACTTCTTAAGTCAAGTCTTCTCCTACCAATCTGACAACCCTAGATTGTAGAAAGAATTACAACTCCTTGAATCTAATTTCCAAGTAATATGCTACGCCTTCTGACTCCCTCAGATTGTAGACTCTACTTCAACAACTTAGATCTAACACAAGGGAAATAAAATAACACGAGTGCTTGCTTCTGGAAAGCTGGAACTCACAATTAACCTCACTGAAAACTTGAATGTTTGCTTTTGGAAGTGTATGACTCTTTTGTTATTTTTGATGCTAAGTATTCTGCCTTGAGCCTCCTTTTATAGATGCATATTAGGGTATCTTCCAAGCTTAATTTCAAGCTGTATCTTGCTGGATTCTCTTGCAAAAATATCTTGACCAATCGGGTTTCATTTAAATAAATAACATATCTTTTTCTGCTCCAGATTACCTTTCAAAAATAACTTTGACCAATTCTGACTTTAATTAATTCTGGAACAAATCTTTCTTCCCGCCAATAGCTTCTGAATTCCACAAGACTTCAATTTATTTTTGTATCAAATCCTTTTTAATACTTTGATCAAATTTTAATCAAATCTCCACCGATTGTCATCATGATTAAATATGAGCCCTTTGATCTTCTGCTCTCGTCCACATCTGGACCATACTAAGTGATCTGCTGTGATCCTCTGATTTCGGCCAGCCTTGGACCACACTTTCTGATCTTCTGATCTCGGCCAACCTGGACTTGCAAACTAATCTGCTGTGATCCTCTGATCTCGGCCAATGCTGGACCACACATTATGACCTTCTGATTTCGGCCAACACTGGACCATGATCTGATCTTCTGATCTTGGCCAACACTGGGCCATATACTTAAATCTTGACCATTGATCTGAACCTTTTCCCTGTGATTTGAACCAATTCTGAACTGGGTCTGGATTGAACTGAAATTAAATCTGGACAAATAATATTTCAGTCTGGACATTTTACCTTCTGATTTGGATCAGGTCTGGATCAAATCTGGACATCATTTCTTCTGGTCTGGACTTAGTTTCATACCCTGAACCATGCTATCTTCTAGTCTGGGTCAAATCTGGATTGAATCTCTTGTTATGGACCCATTAATTTATCCTCTAATTAAGTCTAGATCAAGTCTGGACTGTTTATCATTTCACTACAAAGCTATCTTCTGGTCAGAATAACTTCTGGACTAAGTCTGACTTATGATATCTTCAAGTCTGGAACAAGTCTCCCTCTAGAAGGCTTCCTTCTGGTCTGGTCCAGGTCTCCTTCTGGACTTTGCTTCATTCTGATCTGGGCCAGCAAAGATATCCTCTGGTAATTTCAGGATGCATCCTCTGGTACCTTCTGGATGCATTATCTGGTGTCTTTATCTTCTACATCTGGAACCTTTATCTTCTGGTGGCATTTAATGTAATCTTTCTAAGTACAAAATAAGGTTACATGGAGTGCTTTTGTAAACATCAAAATCTTAAGTACTTAGAACCAACTTGGTTCCAACAATCTCCCCCTTTTTGATGATGACAAAACCTTAACTTATTTTGCTAGCTTGTGACTCGAAGTACTTGAAATACTCCTCCTCAGAATAATCTCTCCCCCTAAGTCTGATACTGACTTTTTCTTCTCCTTTTCAACTCCTTCTTGAACCACTCTTTCTTTTCTTCTCTTGTCCTCTTCTTTTCAACTCCTTCTCTTTTCATCTCTTTCTGATTTATTTTTCTCCCTCTCTGTTTCTTCTCCTTTTCAACTCCTTCTCTTTTCACTCTTTCTTTTTCTTTCTTTATTTTTATCTCTCCCTGATTCTTCTCCTTTTCAACTCCTTCTCTTTTCACTCTTTCTTTTTCTCTCTTTATTTTTCTTTCTCCCTGTTTCTTCTCCTTTTCAACTCCTTCTCTTTTGATCTCTTTCTTTTCGCTCCTCCTTTCTTTTTATCTCTTCTTTTCTACTTATTTCTTCTTTCTCTCTCTCTTTCTCCCTTTTTGTCATCAGCCAAAAAGATGTCCTACTATTTTTGTATTTTTTCTTTACAAAGTACAGAAATTAAAAACAAAAAATAAAAGACATAAATTAAAATTACAAGAAAATTAAAAACTCCTAAGAAGACTACTTGAGCTAGTCAAATATGGAGATAATGTTGAAATGCTTTTTGATGAATTCGAACCTATCTTTTGGTAATGCTTTGGTGAAGATATTAACCCATTGATGATCAATGTCCATAAACTGGATGCTTAAAGTCCCTTTTTGAACATGGTCCCTAATGAAATGGTGTTTTATTTCAATGTGTTTGGCTCTAGAGTGTAAGATCGGGTTCTTGGTTAGGTTTATGGCTGAAGTGTTATCACAGAACAAAGGGATATTGGTTTCAAAGATGTTGTAATCTTTAAGTTGGTGTTTCATCCAGATTAGTTGTGAGCTGCATCCTGCTGCTGATATATACTCAGCTTCGGCTGTTGACATAGCAATGGTGCTTTGTCTTTTGCTTGACCAAGAGATCAAATTATCACCTAAGAAGGTGCAATTGCCGCTTGTACTTTTCCTTTCCAGCTTGTCTCCAGCATAGTCGGAATCACAAAAACGTCTGAGTTTGTAGGTGAGGGTTTTCTTGTATAATAGGGTAAGGTTGGTGGTTCCTTTAAGGTATCTCAGAATTCGTTTGACAGCAGTTAAATGGGATTCCCTAAGGTCAGCTTGAAAACGGGCACAGACACAAACACTTAACAAGATGTCAGGTCTAGAAGCAGTTAAATAAAGAAGGGATCAAATCATACCTCTGTATGTTTTCTGGTATACCTTTTGGCTGGTTTCATTGATAGTGTTTCAGCAAGTGTACTGAATCGTTGCAAGTAATAATTAAAATGGTAATACCGAGTATCGAACTCAAGGATTGCGTTTTACTATCGAATTATCTTTAATTACTAAAATTGAACAAAAAGTTTCTAGATTGAGTAGAATAATATTAGAAATAACAATGGTAATGAAATTGAACTTTTATAATGAGAAAAATGCCAGGGATGAGTTTCACTTTGAGTCCAACCTTGGTTTCTAATTTGATTCTAGTTACTGAATTCCTTTATTGAATTATTACCGAATTTTCTTTAGTATTCTTGCCCTAATGTCTTAGTGACAGAACCTTTAATTCCAAAATAACCCCTAATTCCTTAGTGGGTTTAAGATTAGGATTAAGCTTTACAGTACAAAAATTCTCTTTTTAAACTGTTGTCTCTGCAACTAATTCAATTGGTTTCATGACTTGCATCTATCCCTAGACTACAATCTCATGAATTTCTCATCTCAAGCATTTGTAAAGTCCACTTCCGTTTCAAATTACAAATCATAGAACATTTTAAAGTTGATCAGACAATAAAAAGCATTAAGCACAGAAATGAGAAAAATAATTCAATAAATTTATTCATATAACCAGGAATCAATTCAGACAGATAAAAGTTTCATCTTGTTCCACTCATCCCTAACAAATAAGATTTAGTTGCTCATTACAGAGATTAAAGAGATAGGGATTAAAGAGGAATTACAAGAAAGATTCATGAATGATTCTTGATAAAACTCCGTCAATGGTGTAGAACAGCCGTCTCTGAGCTTCTCTGCTAGGGCACAAGTCTCTGAGCTTCCCAATTGACCAAAAGATGCCTAAAAAATCAGAAAAACTTGATTTTATGCAATCTGCAGCGTGCCACGCGCCCCAGGCGCATGCCTTGCGCTTCAGGCGCATTAAAACAGAAGCATTGGTGCCAAAACGCGCTTCGAGCGCAGCTGGCGCGCTTTAAGCGCACAGCATTTGATGTCTGACGTTTATTGCATTTTGCTCCTCTTTCTATTCCGAATTTGGTTCTGGTGTCTTCATGAAAGTTGTAGCTATGGATCTTAGCTTTCATTTGCACTTGGATTGACTACAATTAGACATCTACAACTCCAGATATGGTAGAAATACTCGATGTAGGTCATGTTGATTTCTCACCAGAATTCAGCACTGCACGGAAAATAAGGAAATAACATAAAACCATAAAAATATCTACTTAATAAAGGAAATACGAACATAAACATGTTGTTAAATCTAAAAACTAAAATTAACAAAATATATTAAATAACTCCTTAAATTAACTAATGATTTCCTATAAATAAGACTAAAAACAATGACAAATATGCATATGATGAAGAGTTATCACAACCCCAAACTTAGTCTGTTGCTTGTCCCCAGGCAACAATTAGTTTCCTATTTGGTACAATTAAGGGTAATTTAAACTCAATCTTCTCAAATCACATCAAACTCTATTCTCAAAATTTCCACTACTACAAAACATTCATCATGCTTCATGGTTGCTGCACAAAAACAACACAATGTATACACTTTAGCATTAATTCATCCAGTTCACTCTCTCTTCACACAATCTCACCAAAATTTCTCTCAAGTGTTTAGTCAGGGTAATGAATTTATCACTCAAATTCTAGAACATGCATCATGCTACCATAGGCTTGAAAAAATTCTAGTTAGCAATCATAATGCAACAAACACATACACTTTTGGAGGGCTTTCAGGTTGTAATGGGGCTTAGGTAAGGGTAGGACATTTTGGGAAAGTAGGCTTTACTACTTGGAATTAGGCTCACATTTTCACTTTATTCTACCTCTTTTGATTTTTATTCACCTTTTCACTGTGGGGATTCTCAAACATTGACAAAATAATTAAGCAGATATTATTTTTCAGAGTACAACATTTTTATTTTTATTTTTATTTTTTTTATTTTTTTTTGAGAAAGCCCTACCCCAAACTTAAGACGTGCTATTCCATGAGCAACCTCAAACTACAAACTTTACAGAGACGATAAAAAATATTTTCTACCTAGCTCCAAGTACTGTGATTGAATCACTGTCAAATATTTGGCTTGTATTGTGACTAGTAACCGAAAGAAAGGGTCAAGCTCAAAGGGCTAGCAAAGGATAAAATTTACACAGGGTAGTTAGAAAGGCTCAAACGACCAAACAAAATTGCCTCCGTGTATGCATAAATCACAAGTGATGCATGTCAGAATTAGTGCAAGTTCTGAAGGGTTAACACATGTCTAGATCATCACACAACAAGAAATATAAGTGTTTAGGCCCAAAAACTCACAGTTTGGATATACAAGAGAGAGTTGAACTTTCAAAACTGTGTTACTACATTTTTTATGGCAGATTTTACAACCACTTAGTAATCAACAATGTATGCATTAGTGAAACTCGTCGAATGAATCAATGATATGAGCAAAGAAACATAGAGTTGAATTTCAGAATCCCAAACAGAAAACTTAAGACTTACTGCAAGTTATTACACTTCTTCATCATAGTACACATTCAAAAATACAAACAAAGGCAGATAGTTCGACTACTAACATAAAAAAAATACAAACAAAGAAAGAAAATAAAAAGGAAAGAAAACTTCTCTCAGTTAAGTGACTCAAGGAGCGCTGTTTGGGTCCTCCATTCCCGCACCACTGGAGTCGCCAGGATACTGGTGAGGTGAGAACAAGTCAGAGTAGAACATGCCGCCCGGTGTTTGCTGTGATGATGCAAAGGCTCGATAAAGATTGGTCATCCCCAGTTCTATCCTGGCCTGTCCATTTCGCTGGTCGATCCTCATCTGCTCCATCATATCTTCTAATCTTCCAAATCTTTCCTCAGTGGACAGCTGTGGGGGGTGTCGAGGGTGGTCATGTGGCCCTGTAGGATTAGAATCTTCTTCCATCGGCATCACTGCTTGTGGAACACCAGAAAGATCTGCCGGAATTCTAGAGTATTTCTCAATCCATCTGGCAGTGATGGGGGTAGCAGGTTTCACCATTTCTTCACCCTTTTTGGGTGACACTCTCACCCGTTCACAGGGTTTACCAATCAAAGAGGCGTGATGGAAGTAGCCCGTCGGGGGGGTCAAGAAGGGCTGTCCGCCACAGATCATTGGCAAGAAGCAGACCCACATTGATTCTGTCACCTTTTATGATTGTCGCTAGTAGACATGCTCATTGAACTGTCACATATGATACATTTGAACAAGGCAAAAACGTATGATGAACAAAAGTGCTCCATGCTTTTGCAATTGGAGTGAGATCCAACGAGCGCAGTTTTCTAGGAGTGCTGTCCCTGTTTCTTACCCAATCTGTGCCGGGTCTACACAAAGTGCGCAAAATGTCTTGAGTGTCTATTTTTGTGTTTGTGTCCTCATATACTTGAAAGCGGCAATCCCTATAATTTGGCAAACCAAAGAGTTCATTGATTGCTTCAGGTGTAAAGGGGACCCTCTTTCTCCTCACATAGCTCACAAATTCATCATGTGGAGCGGACTTCAGATTAGAAGCGTTTGAGAAGAATTCCACTGCTATTGGTTTACTCGCATTGGTGACAAATGTGGTTAACTTCTCCCATCCCCTGGCAGCAATCATTGCTTGGATGTCAACAAATTCATCTTCCTTCAAATCAAAATTTTTCTCACTCACGAACTTCTTGATGGTGGGGAGTTTGGCATGAAACTCTTGTGTTTCTAGGTTCTTGAATAAGGGCGCATCGTGCGGTTGGGAAGATGATGCCTCTGTAACCTTTGTTCGTTTTGCTTTTTGATGGGTTGCCATTTGATCCTGCAAAACAATTATACACAACCAAGGTTCAAAGTATTCAACGTTAGAGGGTTAGTTCGAATGTTCATCCACTTGACCAAGACAATCATAACTATTGTCCCACATTCATCCAATACACATTAATCCAATGAAAATTTATCAATTAAGATTCAACGGTGGTTGTGGCATTTTATCAAACACTTGGAGTGCCAGATAATTTTCAATCATAACATGTTCTAAGTGAAGGCCAACACCAGCACAATTTCTAATTCAAACAAAACACACATATAGCAATGCACATATAGTGACAATTCATTAATTAAGATTCGAGTTTGGTTGTGGCATTTCCTCAAACACTTAGAGTGCAAGATAATTTTCAATCATAACAAGTTCTAAATGAAGGCCTACCCTAACACTACTTCTTATTCAACAATGCATGTAAACCCACAATCATGTAACAATGGACATACATTTTTTGAAATATAATCAATCAACCAACAAAAGGATATGGACTTACTTGATAATGAATGAACATTTGAATGCTTGAAGTTAAGAAGACTTACCTTTGTTGTGTTGAACAGTAAAAAGTGTTAGAGATTCAAAACTGGTGCTTGAGATAGACTGTGTAATTGGAGGAATGTTAGAGAGCTTGAGGCTGGTTTGGGGCACAATGGGGGGTAGGTTGTTTTAAAAGCACTACGCAGCGTAAACGCGCTTCGGGCGCACGTTCAGCGCTTCAAGCGCGTGTTGGCAGTGACAAACTGGGAGAAATGTGCTTCGAGCGCAGAAGCAGCGCTTCAAGTGCGTGTTGGCAGTGACAAACTGGGAGAAATGCGCTTCGAGCGCAGAAGCAGCGCTTCAGGCGCGTGTTGGCAGTGACAAACTGGGAGAAATGCGCTTCAAGCGCAGAAGCAGCGCTTCAAGCGCTAACTTCAAGTAGCACTCTGCGCGAAATGCGATTCAAGCGCAGAAGCCGCGCTTCAAGCGCTAACTTCCAGAAGTAATTTGCGCGAAATGCGCTTCGAGCGCATGATATGTGCTTCAGGCGCTGACTGGCAGTGACAAACTGCACGAAATGCGCTTCAAGCGCAAAGGGCGCGCTTCAGGCGCATAGAACGCGCTTCAGGAGCAAAGAGCTCGCTTCAGGCGCGGATTGTTCAGACTTACAATTTTACTTGCGCTTCAGGCTCACCAGTGGCGCTTCAGGCGCAAAGAGCCAGTCTTGAAACACCAATGCTGTTGCTGGATACGGCTCCTGGATGCGGCTCCAGGCTAAATCTACTCCCTCCACCCACCTTGTGGTTCCTTGAGCATACAAAACAGCAAGAACTAATATACTAGCAATAAAATTAAAGCAAATAAAATGAGATTAAATTTAGAAGTAACTTGCAAATGATACGAATTTGGGTTACCTCCCAATAAGCACTCGTTTAACATTCCCCTTTTCAAATGGAGGTCAGATTGATGGACTCCATCGGAAATTTTGACTTTCCCCCTAAGTATTGTTTGAGCCTTTGTCTATTCACCTTGAAACTTCGGTTCGAGTGTATATCTTTTAACTCCACTGCACCGTGTGGGAATACTTTGATTATTTTGAACGGTCCCGACCATCTTGACTTTAATTTTCCTGGGAACAACTTTAATCTCGAGTTAAAGAGGAGAACAAGTTGTCCTTCTTGGAAATCCTTGAATTGAATTTTTTTGTCATGCCACTTCTTGGTTTTTTCTTTATAGATCTTGGCATTTGCATATGCAAAATTCTGGAACTCCTCTAACTCATGAAGCTGGAGAATTCTAGATTCGCATGCCTTTACCAAGTCAAAATTCAAGTATTTTGTTGCCCAAAAAGCCCGATGCTCCAAATCAAGGGGTAAATGACAAGCTTTACCATACACAATTTGATACAGTGACATACCAAGGGGGTCTTGAAAGCTGTTCGATATGCCCAAAGTGCATCGTCAAGCTTTGTCGACCAATCTTTCCTTGAAGCGTTCACCGTCTTTTCAAGGATTTTCTTTATTTGTCTGTTGGATACTTCAACTTGCCCACTAGTTTGTGGGTGATATGGGGTTGCCACCCTATGATGTACGCTATATTTTTTTAGGAGGTACGCCAGCTTCCGATTAAGAAAGTGAGTGCCCTCGTCACTGATCAAAGCTCTAGGTACCCCAAAACGCGCGAAGATGTTTTTCTTGAGAAATGCGATTACTTGTTATGAATCGTTGGTTGGTGTAGCAATTGCTTCAACCCACTTTGAGACATAGTCCACTGCCACCAGAATATAAACTTTTGCATATGAGGGTGGAAATGGACCCATGAAATCGATACTCCACACATCGAACTCTTCTACTTCTAATATAGGATTTTGAGGCATCTCATCCCGTTTTGAAATGTTACCGGTGCGCTGACATCGATCACACTTCTTCACATAGTTGAATGCATCTTTAAACAATGACGGCCAGAACAATCCTGACTGGAGAACCTTTGATGCAGTTCGATCCCCACTAAAATGACCGCCATAATCAGAGTCATGGCAGTGCCACAGTATCTTGTCTTGCTCTTCCTGAGGTACACATCTTTGCAACAACCCATCCACTCCTTTTTTTTTATAGAAAGGGCTCATCCCATACATAGAATTTGGCGTCATGGATAAACTTCTTTCGTTGTTGGTAGGTGAAATCGGATGGAATTGCCTTTCCTACCTTAAAATTTGCAATGTCATCGAACCAAGGTGCCTCGGAAATTGCAAAGATGTGTTCATCGACGAACTGGTCTCGAATTGGTCTTGTGTCATCATCCTCATCCACTTTCTCCAATCGGGATAGATGGTCAGCTACAGTGTTTTCTGAACCCTTCTTATCTTGGATCTCAATATCGAACACTTGTAGTAACAAAATCCACCTGAGTAGCCTTGGCTTTGATTCATGTTTAGCAAACAAATATCTCAAGGCAGCATGATCAGTGTAAACAATAACTTTCGATCCTAATAAGTAAGATCGAAATTTATCAAAAGCATACACCACAACCAATAATTCTTTTTCAGTTGTTGCGTAATTATGTTGTGCCTGATTCAATACATGACTCGCGTAGTAAATTACATGCAATAACTTATCTTTTCTTTGTCCCAGGACTGCCCCTACAGCAATGTCACTTGCATCACACATGATTTCAAAAGGTAGTGACCAATCGGGTGCAGTGACAATAGGGGCAGTTATCAACTTATTTTTCAAGGTGTTAAAAGCATTCAAATAGTCCTCATTGAATTTGAAAGGTGTGTCTTTTACAAGTAGGTTTGTAAGTGGTTTGGCATCTTTAGAAAAATCTTTTATAAACCTCATGTAAAATCCAGCATGACCTAAAAAGCTTCTAATGCATTTTTCATTGGTGGGAGGGGGAAGTTTTTCAATAACTTCAACTTTGGCCTTGTCAACTTCGATCCCCTTGTGAGAGATTCGGTGGCCTAAAATAATTCCCTCTCTTACCATAAAATGACATTTTTCCCAATTTTGGACCAAGTTGGATTTTTCACACCTTTCTAATACAAGGGCTAGATTAATCAAACAATTGTCAAACGATGAACCAAAAACAGAAAAGTCGTCCATAAATAGTTCAATCATATCGGAGAATATGGACATCATGCACCTTTGAAATGTAGCTGGTGCATTACATAGCCCAAACGGCATCCGCCGATAGGCAAACACCCCATAAGGACATGTAAATGCAGTTTTCTCTTGATCTTCAGGTGCCATAGCTATCTGATTATACCCCGAGTATCCATCTAAGAAGCAGTAGTAATCATGTCCTGCTAGTCTCTCAAGTATCTGGTCAATGAAAGGGAGCGGAAAATGATCCTTCCTTGTAGCACTGTTCAATCTTCTATAATCAATACAAACTCTCCACCCTGTGACCGTTCGCGTAGGAATTAGCTCGTTCTTTTGATTTGTGATGACGGTTATTCCACCCTTTTTTGGTACAACTTGAACGAGGCTCACCCACGAACTATCTGAAATGGGGTAAATGAGACCGACTTCTAAGAGCTTTACCACTTGTTTCCTAATCACTTCTTTCATAGCTGGATTCAATCTTCTTTGGGGTTGTACAACCGGTTTGTGATCGTCCTCCATTAGGATCTTGTGCATACAAAAAGTCGGACTTATTCCCTTCAAGTCTTCAATGGACCAACCGATGGCACCCTTATGCTTCCGCAAAATTCTCAACAACTTTTCTTCTTGTAACTCACTCAAGCTTGCATTGATGATAGCTGGGTTATTATCTTTTTCACCCAGGAATACATATTTTAAGTGAGGAGGCAGCTGCTTGAGTTCAATAAGTGGTGTCTCTTTTTTTTCTAGGAGTTCCTCTTCATTCCCTTTCAACTCCTCCCATCTAGTGCGGAAGTGGGAGGAATGAAATGGTGATGCTTCTAACATGGCTAAAACTTCTTTTTCCCTCGGGTCTTCACTATCTTTAACAACTCTTTGGGGTAGGCATAACACTCTTTCTAGCGGCAAAATGGGTACTTGATGCCCAACTTCTTCATCAACTATCGAATCAAATATCTCAATTCGGTTGCACCCTTCTCTTTTTTTAGAGTGTTCCATGGCTTTTAGGATGTTAAAGGTGACTGTTTCCTCATTTACTTTCAAGGTTAAGGTGCCATCCACCACATCAATCATAGCTCGCCCTGTTGCTAGGAACGGTCTCCCCAAAATCAAGGGGATATCATTGTCTTCCTCCATGTCCAATACCACAAAATCAACTGGGAAAATTAACTTATTCACCTTGACCAAC
The DNA here is from genome assembly GCA_037974295.1 of Cicer cuneatum. NCBI lineage: Eukaryota > Viridiplantae > Streptophyta > Magnoliopsida > Fabales > Fabaceae > Cicer > Cicer cuneatum. Next base: position 16,829,718 of record JBBPBO010000005.1, on the reverse strand, counting down.
ACATCTTCCACCACGCCATACGGGTGTTTCATTTAGCGGTCTGCGAACTGTAACATCAACTGTGTGTCTTTGACTCTTCCAATGCCTATCTTTTTGTATATAGAAAGAGGCATAAGACTCACACTTGCCCCAAGATCACACAGGGCCTTCCCAAAAGTTCTATTCCCAATAACGCAGGGGATAAAGAAGCTTCCAGGATCCTTGAGCTTAGGTGGTAGCTTCCTCTGTAGAATAGCACTGCACTCTTCAGTAAGCATCACTGTTTCACCGCCGATTTTCCTTTTCTTTGACAGAATCTCCTTCATGAACTTGGCATACGTCGGCATCTGCTCTAGTGCTTCTGCAAAAGGAATGTTAATTTGCAATTTTTTAAAAACATCAAGAAACTTACCGAATTGTTTTTCTGTTTCTTCCTTTTTTAATCTTTGAGGGAATGGAAATTGAATTTCTGGTTTTGGTAAGACTTCCTTTTTCTGCACCACAAGTTCTTCCTCCTTTTCACAACCAATATCCCCCTCAGCTGATGTCGGGGTGACTATTTCCTCAAAGTTGGCCGGGGTTGAAGCACTTCCACCCTTTTTTTCTTTAGGTGGTGTTGGTTCACTTACTTTGCCACTCCTTGTTGTCACGGCATTAACATTGTTTCGCGGGTTTGGAATTGTGTCACTAGGCAAGTTTCCGGGTGCTCTTTGTGCTAACTGTTGAGCAATTTGACGCACTTGGGTCTCAAGATTCTTGATAGAGGCTGATTGATTATTTCTGGATGGCTCTTGACTCTTCAATGAAAACACTTGTGTTTGTTGCCAACTTCTCAATAGCAATCTCCCAAGCAGCTTTATGCGGTGGCGCTTGATTTGTTTGAGCTCCTTGTTGGCTTTGGGACCCAACCTGTTGATCTTTCCATGAAAAATTTGGATGATTTCTCCAACCCGGATTGTATATTTTGGAGTAAGGATTATTTTGTTTTCCGTTGTTACCCACAAAATTCACCTTTTCTGGTTCTTCTGTGTTATCATCCTCTGGTACTTCACAGGCGCCATTTTTATGCGCTCCCCCACAAAAGTCACAACTTGTATGTTTCAATAATTTAACAGGGGCCACTTGGGGTTGTATATTTAAAGCTTCCATCCCCTTTTTTTATCTCCGCAGCGATAACCTCTTCTATATGTTTTGAGAGTAACTTTCCTTGAGCCAACCCGACATCCATAACACTCAATTCCAGCATACCACTTTTTGACCCACCACCTCTATCATACAGCATCATTTGCTCATTGGATGCCATAATCTCGATAATTTTTCGTGCTTCTGATGCGGTCTTGTAATTTAAAGAGCCACCTGCTGTAGCATCCAACATAATTCTAGTGCTCGGCCTTAACCCATTGCAGAATATTTGCATTTGAGCGGTGTCGTCATAAGCATGATTGGGGCATCCTGCTAGTAAACTCTTGAACCTCCTGTAAGTGTCACGAAGTGATTTTCCTTCTTTCTGCTTGTAAGCAGAAATCTCTTGCCTTTTTCTGACAAACACCGCTGGGGGAAAGTATTGTTCCAGGAATTTGTCTTCAAGATCATCCCATGTGGTGATGCTACCGGAGGGTAAAGAATTTAGCCACTCCTTAGCATCATCTTTTAATGACAATGGAAATAGTCTTAACCTCTTGCCTTCTTCACTGTTACCGTCCACCTTCACTGTCTCACATAGTTCAAAGAAGTTTGTGAGATGTCTATTTGCATCTTCATTATGTTTACCGGAAAAATGAATCTCCTTCAACTCTCAGTAGAGGCGGGACTTATTTCGAATTTGTTGACTGTAACCGGTTGGTTATGGATGGCCAAACGAGCACGGTTTCTATCACGATTTCCATACTCTCCGAGGGTACGTTCAGATGGTGGTGGATAAGCCATTTCAGCAAATATGAAGCAGTCCCCTAGATTTTGTTCCTCTGCTGCTAACTTTCTTTCCCTTTTCCTCCTTTCTCGAATCGCCTTTCGATTTGCTTTTGCGGTCTTTTCTATTTCTGGATCAAAAAGAAGCTTAGCTGAGGACTGGCCTCGCATACAAGGTATGAAAAAAATCGTGAGAAAATAGAAGATAAATATAAAAATTAAGTAAATAAAAGAAAACAAAAATTTTATTGCAGAGCAAAAAATTCCAATTAAGTAAATAAATTATAACTCAATAGTGATATGGCAATCCCCGGCAGCGGCGCCAAAAACTTAATAGCGTTTCAGCAAGTGTACTGAATCATTGCAAGTAATAATTAAAACGGTAATACGGAGTGTCGAACTCAAGGATTGCGTTTTACTATCGAATTATCTTTAATTACTGAAATTGAACAAAAAGTTTCTAGATTGAGTAGAATAATATTAGAAATAACAATGGTAATGAAATTGAACTTTTATAATGAGAAAAATGCCAGGGATGAGTTTCACTTTGAGTCCAACCTTGGTTTCTAATTTGGTTCTAGTTACAAAATTCCTTTATTGAATTATTACCGAATTTTCTTTAGTATTCTTGCCCTAATGTCTTAGTGACAGAACCTTTAATTCCAAAATAACCCCTAATTCCTTAGTGGGTTTAAGATTAGGATTAAGCTTTATAGTACAAAAATTCTCTTTTTAAACTGTTGTCTCTGCAACTAATTTAATTAGTTTCATGACCTGCATCTATCCCTAGACTACAATCTCATGAATTTCTCATCTCAAGCATTCGTAAAGTCCACTTCCGTTTCAAATTACAAATCATAGAACATTTTAAAGTTGATCAGACAATAAAAAGCATTAAGCACAGAGATGAGAAAAATAATTCAATAAATTTATTCATATAACTAGGAATCAATTCAGACAGATAAAAGTTTCATCTTGTTCCACTCATCCGTAACAAATAGGATTTAGTTGCTCATTACAGAGATTAAAGAGATAAGGATTAAAGTAGAATTACAAGAAAGACTTGATTTTACAAGAGATAGGGATTAAAGAGATAGGGATTAAAGAGATAGGAATCATTACAAGTCTCTGACCTTCCCAATTGACCAAAAGATGCCTACAAAATCAGAAAAACTTGATTTTATGCAATCTGCTGCGTGCCACTCGCCCCAGGCGCATGCCTTGCGCTTCAGGCGCATTAAAACAGAAGCTTTGGTGCCAAAACGCGCTTCGAGCGCAGCTGGCGCGCTTCAAGCGCACAACATTTGATGTCTGGCGTTTATTGCATTTTGCTCCTCTTTCTATTCCAAATTTGGTTCTGGTGGCTTCATAAAAGTTGTAGATATGGATTTTAGCTTTCATTTGCACTTGGTTTGACTCCAATTAGACATCTACAACTCCAGATATGGTAGAAATACTCCATGTAGGTCATGTTGATTTCTCATAAGAATTCAGCACTGCACGGAAAATAAGGAAATAACATAAAATCATAAAAATATCTACTTAAAAAGGAAATACGAACATAAACATGTTGTTAAATCTAAAAACTAAAATTAACAAAATATATTAAATAACTCCTTAAATTAACTAATGATTTCCTATAAATAAGACTAAAAACAATGACAAATATGCATATGATGAAGAGTTATCATTCATCTTTCTGAAGTGTGCAGGTTGGGTGCACGCGGGTGGCTAAGGCTTACATTCACTCATTTTGAACTTTTTAAGAAGTTCTTTAGTATATTTAGATTGGTGAATGAGTATACCTGATTTAACTTGGTGAATCTGAATTCCCAAGAAGAACTTGAGTTCTCCCTCATGCTCATTTGGAACTCTTTCTGCATTAGGTCAGAAAACTCTTTGCACAAAGTGCCATTAGTCGATCCAAAGATGACATCGTCAACATAAACTTGAATAATTAAAATATCATTTTTTAATGGATTTCCTAAATAGAGTATTATCAATCTGGCCTATATCAAATTCATTCTTAAGCAGAAAGGTACTAAGTCTGTCATACGATGCCCTTGGTGCTTGTTTTAAACCATATAAAGATTTTTTAAGTTTAAAAACATGGTCTGGAAAATCAGAATTTTCAAATCCAGGGGGCTGTTTGACATAGACTTCCTCACTTATATAGCCATTTAAGAATGCACTTTTAACATCCATTTGATATAGAACTATATCATGATTAGTAGCAAATGATAAGAGAATTCTAATTGCTTCTAACCTTGCCACTGGAGCAAAAGTCTCAGTGTAATCTATACCTTCCTGTTGACTTTATCCTTGAGCTACTAATATGGCTTTGTTCCTTACCACTTCACCTTTTTCATTGAGTTTATTCCTGAACACCCACTTGGTTCCAATAATGTTTTTGTTTGGTCTGGATACAAGATCCCAAACATCATTCCTTTGGAATTCATTCAGCTCTTCTTGCATTGCAAGTATCCAACCTTCCTATGCCAAAGCTTCATCAACATTGGTTGGTCTGCATCAACTTCTGGTTCTGGAAGATCTGTAACAGCTTCTGATTCTGATAAATCAACTTCTGATTCTGGTAAATCTGCAACAGCTTCTGATTCTGATAAATCAACTTCTGATTCTGGTAAATCTGCAACAGCTTCTGATTCTGGTAGATATGTAACAGCTTCTGATTCTGGTAAATATTTAGATTTCTCTTTTGACTTATCTTGGCTATTTCTGACTTGGTTAGATTTATCTTTTGGAGATTTGTCATGTGTTGCTGACTTGCTTGTATCATCTACCTTTCCAGATACTTCTGTTTTTTTTGCTCGCTTCTGCTCCCTTTGGTTCTGGTCAACCTGCACTATCTTTATCTTGCTTTGATTTTTCAAGATCAAGCAGTTTTTCATATAACATAATATAGAACAAATAATTTAAAAATGAACTCAATACAGCCAAACCATTAATTCTGCTTCTGGTGGTTTATGCTTGTTTTTGAAACCATTGAAATGCTGTTTCTGCTGAAGTGTTCAATTCGTGTGAATCACCTAGTTCCTCTGACAGTTTGAAAACCTGCAGAATACTTATCTAGCTTTGATTTTTAAGATCAAGCTTCTTGTTATCACAGTAAACATAAATATCAAACAATAATATTATTTACAGCAAGATATAACCTCTATGTCAACAGTTTCAGTTTTACTCTGAAAATCCTCTTGCTTCTGATTTTCAGACTCCAAATCTGTATGTTCTGTGATTACATGGTTTTGATGAGGGGATTTGAATTCCCTTCTAGGTTTGTAGTCTTGATGAATCTTACTGGAGTGTTTGAAGAACTCTCCTGATTCTGATTCCTCTCTTTCTGCTTTGGCTGATACACCATGTTCCTCTGGTGATTCTGGAACTTATGGTGATTCTAGTGATTATACTGATTCTGGTAATTATGCTGGTTCTGGTACTGATTCTGATTCTGGTTCCAGTGTTGATTCTTGTTCCAGTTCTTGTACCTCTGATATTGGTTCCAGTTCTGGTTCCAGTTCCTGTTCTAATTTTGGTTCCAGCGTTGATTCTAGTTCCTGTACCTCTGATACTGGTTTCAGTTCTGATTCTGGTTCCAGTTCCAGTTCCTGTTCTGATTCATGTGATATGTGTGATTTCTTTGATATTTCCTGTTCCTCTTATGATTCTGGTTCTGATAGGTATTGTGTTGACCAGTTCTTCTTCTACCAGAGTCAATTGGCTTCTGTTTGGTAGATGTTGGAACATAAACTTTCTTCTGCTTGTGCATTGCCAACATCCATTGTTCAAGCACCATTGTTGGTGTCTCCTTCTGGTTGCTTAGAATATCTGCATCATAACAATTTGATCTTTTGGTACCCAAAACTGATTGGGTCCAGATTTGTTAGTCTTAACAGCTCTCTAATCTTGCTCAGATTTCACCATTGGACAAGATAATTCAGAGTGACCTTTCTTAGCAAAAACATCAGAATGAACAGTTTTAGTATCAGCAATAGTTTCTGTAAAACCAAGACCTCTCTTTTCAATGTTACTGTTTCCATTAATCATAGATGCATATTTACTTCTTTCCATTCCATTAGAAATAAAGTTTTGAAAAAATTGCTAATGCATATCAGATTCATAAACAATTTTGGAAATGGACATTCTGACTTGATATGTCCAGGTTCATTGCATCCATAATAGATGATGCTCTTCTTGTCAGATTCTTCCTTTCCTTTGCTGTTATGTTTCTTCTTGGAACCTTTTCTCTTCTTGTTTTCCCAGATCTTAACCATCTGTTTGGTTAAGTAAGCCATATCATCACAGTCACTATCGCTATCCTATGATTCTGATGCTGCCCTTGCAACTTTCTTCTGTTTCGACTTCAGGGCCAGATTCTTCTTCTTCTTTGGTTCATCTGCTTCCAGTTCTAGTTCATGAGACTTGAGTGAGCTGATCAAATCTTCAAGTTTGAAGTTATTCAGATCTTTGGCTTGCTAAACTGCAGTAACCATTGGTCTTCACTTGGTTGGTAAACTTCTTAGAATCTTCTTGACATGATCTACTGTTGTGTAGCTTTTCTTCAAGACCTTCAGTCCAGATATCTGAGTCTGGAATCTAGAGAACATTCCATGAATGTCTTCATCATCTTCCATCTTGAACATCTCATACTGTTTGACTAGTATGTTAGCCCTTGCTTCTTGAACCTACTGGCTTCCTTCACAGGTCAGAATTAGACTGTCGAATATGCTCTTTGCTGTTTCTTTATCTGTGCATCTGTCAAATTCTTTGAATGTGATGGCACTGATCCTGATGTTTCTAGACTTGTGATGCAGTTTGAATAATTTGCTTTGGTCTGGTTTCATATCTTCCATGTCCAGTTCTTTAGTTGGATCTCCTGGAACAGTAGGTGCAGTGTATCCTTTGACTACCAGCTTCCATAATTCAGGATCTTGAGATATGACGAAACTTCTCATTCTGTCCTTCCAATACTCAAACCTTTCTCCATCAAATAGTGGTGGTCTGTTGATGTTGCCTCCCAAATCATCTTTGGATTATGCCATGTTGAACCCCTTGGACCTTTCCTCAAACACTGTTAAGTGCTCAGCCTTGAGACCGAGCTCTGATGCCAATTGAAGGTGCAAACACGAGAAGGGGGTTGAATTGTGTTTGACTACTTGAATACTTTTTCTGTTTTTGCAGTTTTAAAACAAAAATTGATGTATGAATAAAACAGAGTTAGTAGCGGATATAAAGTAAAAATAAAAACACAGAATTTTATACTGGTTCACCGTTAATGAGGATACGTCCAGTCCCTTCACCTGGAAGGATTTCACTAATTCAAAACCTTGAATTACAACAATACCACTGACCCTCCAAGTCAGTCTTCTCAAACAGTCTAACAATCCCAGACTTTTGAGGAATACAGCACCTTGACTTCTTAAGTCAAGTCTTCTCTTACCAATCTGACAACCCTAGATTGTAGAAGGAATTACAACGCCTTGAATCTAATTGCCAAGTAATCTGCTACCCCTTATGACTCCCTCAGATTGTAGACTCTACTTCAACAACTTAGATCTAACACAAGGGAAAGAAAATAACACGAGTGCTTGCTTCTGGAATGCTGGAACACACAATTAACCTCACTGAAAACTCGAGTGTTTGCTTTTGGAAGTGTATGACTCTTTTGTAATTTTCGATGCTAAGTATTCTACCTTGAACCTCCTTTTATAGATGCAGATTAGGGTCTCTTCCAAGCTTAATTTCAAGCTGTATCTTGCTGGATTCTCTTGTAAAAATATCTTGACCAATCGGGTTTCATTTAAATAAATAACATATCTTTTTCTGCTCCAGATTGCCTTGCATAAATAACTTTGACCAATTCTGGAACAAATCTTTCTTCCCGCCAATAGCTTCTGGATTCCACAAGACTTCTATTTATTTTTGTATCAAATCGTTTTTAATACTTTGATCAAATTTTAATCAAGTCTCCACCAATTGTCATCATGATTAAATCTGAAACCTTGGATCTTCTGCTCTCGTCCACATCTAGACCATACTAAGTGATCTGCTGTGATCCTCTGATTTCGGCCAGCCCTGGACCACACTTTCTAATCTTCTGATCTTCTGATCTCGGCCAACCTGGACTTGCAAACTGATCTGCTGTGATCCTCTGATCTCGGCCAATGCTGGACCACACATTCTGACCTTCTGATTTCGGCCAACACTGGGCCATGGTCTGATCTTATGATCTCAGCCTACACTGGGTCATATACTTAAATCTTGACCATTGATCTGAACCTTTTCCCTCTGATTTGAACCAATTCTGAACTGGGTCTGGATTGAACTGAAATTAAATCTGGACAAATAATATTTCAGTCTAGACATTTTACCTTCTGATTTGGATCAGGTCTGGATCAAATCTGGACATCATTTCTTCTGGTCTGGACTTAGTTTCATACCCTGAACCATGCTATCTTCTGGTCTGGGTCAAATCTGGATTGAATCTCTTGTTCTGAACCCATTAATTTATCCTCTGATTAAGTCTGGATCAAGTCTAGACTGTTTATCATTTCACTGCCAGGCTATCTTCTGGTAAGAATAACTTCTCGACTAAGTCTGACTTATGATATCTTCTGGTCTGGAACAAGTCTCCCTCTGGAAGGCTTCCTTCTGGTCTAGTCCAGGTCTCCTTCTGGACTTTGCTTCCTTCTGATCTGGGCCAACAAAGATATCCTCTGGTAATTCTAGGATGCATCATCTGGTACCTTCTGAATGCATTATCTGGTGTCTTCATCTTCTACCTCTGGACCTTTATCTTCTGGTGGCATTTAATGTAATCTTTCTAAGTACAAAATAAGGTTACATGGAGTATTTTTGTAAACATCAAAATCCTAAGTACTTAGAACCAACTTGGTTCCAACATAACTTAGCGATATAAACCTATAATAATTTGATCATACGTCCTTAATTTAAACGGAACTCATAATAAGAAAGAAAATAAAATAAACAACATTGGAGTCATGAAAAATCATTTGGATGCAATTTTAAAACACCTATATGCCAAAATTCCATTTCCTCATACTCTAATTCAACAAATCCGTAATAACCCCCAAAACAATTTATTTAAATAATTTCAGTACCCAAAACCCTCATACTTGTTGGAACCAAGTTGGTTCTAAGTACTTAAGATTTTGATGTTTAGAAAAGCACTCCATGTAATCTTATTTTGTACCTTGAATTATTAAAGTAAATGCCACTAGAAGCTGAAGTAATCAGAAGCAGAAAATCAAAGGGTTCCAGAGATTGAATCCTGAAGGTACCAGAAGATACTCCAGGATGTCAAAACATCACCAGAAGATATCTTTTGTGGCCCAGATTGTGACACCCTAAACCCCAAAACAACATATATAATAATTTATACTAGATTTTTTTATTTAATTTATGATATCACGTTCCTCTAAATACACACGTAAGAATTTAACTTCATTCCTTAATTAAAACAATGCAATCTCAATGAACTTGACTTAACTATAATTTATTGATTTAATTCCAAAAACTTACTAGTACTATAAGGTTTTCATACAAAAGGTCTTTTCTAATTAAACAAGTGAAAGTGAAATATAAATTACCACTCATAATTCCCAGTATCACCTATCAGAGCAGAGTTTCTCCCAAATTTGAACTTCAAGACTTAATAACCTGTAATAACTGCGATTTCGCAAACGCAGGGCCAAGCCAGTCAAACACAAACAACGAAGGAGGTGAGTTTTGAAATCATGTTTATAGTATAATATAAGTAAGAAGAACACGCAATCAATGATAATAAACCGTATCATTATACAAACATTCTTCAAGAAAAGAAACATCACATTATAAAGTCAAAATCACTAACGAGAAACCAATATATTTCACTATAACATCAAATCATCTAAAAGAAATTATTATCGCACACGGTACATATTAATCACAACAAAACAATCACAAGAAGATGCAATGCTATGCATGAGCTTAGACTCTACTTCACAATGTGGTACCATTCTAACTCTGAAGTATTTGGTTAGGAGACTTGATACTATGCCACCATCCCGGTGGACGGACAATTCAAATTGGCCCTGTCCTCATAGATCCGCTCAACTCAACCCGAGACACATATATGCGACAGTCGAGGTAAACGTGTGTTGCATGGTAGCTCCCGACATTTGGAGTGCTACCTCCAAGTCACCTAGGAATTCCCCACCCGAATACCTCCAAGGTCTAACAATCTTGCCCTAAGGCTCAACAGCAGACCGCCCCGATCAGGAACATTCAGTTGTACTTCCCCGGAATCACTAGGCTTGTCAGGCCCTACCTATATGGTGACAAAATAATCTCCACTTCAAATATTCTCAATATTTATTTTCTTCCCTCGTTGGCCTATGATACTCCATTAAGACCATAATCTCGAACACAAATAGGAATCATCACCATTTCATCAATTATGGGGTTACTTCAATATCCTCAACACAAATTTATTACATCACAATTATTAATCATACATCATCATCATCACATAAACTCATCACAATGCATCCATATTTTATTATCAAATCAGAAAAGTCATCTAATCAAACATACATAAAATTCATTCGACATCCAATATCACAATAATATCAAATATCAGATATTTAACGAAAATAAATCAAATATCACGATAACATCAAATAACACACATTTAACAAAATTAAATCAATCAACATCTTATAAATATTTTTATTCCAAATTTTAATCTCACAATTTCCATATTTTCAAATTAATCAATTTATCACTCAAAGGGCTACTGCTGTATGTAGCAAGCCCCGGATGAATCATTGGGAAATACGGTTTTCCCGTTCATCTAAAAATACATCATACTCATAAATTCAAACGCTCTCTCACCCCTTACCTTATTTCGACGCTTTCACACAGGAATACAATTCCACGAGTAAACAACCTTTGTCCTCTGACTCTTTGTCCTTCAATCGATTTAACTCGACAGTTTATGGGTAGACGTCAAAAAAATTATGAAAAGACACTCTAAAAACAAATTTCGAAATTCGGTCAAGAAAACTTACCATGAATCAGAAAATCAATCAGTGGATAATATAGCCACTTTTCACACGATCGTTTTGGCGTTAGTTTCACTCCAATCGGACTTACGGTGAAGAAGAACGGTGCAAAATAACAAATTCCGTAAACGGAGAAGTCGGGTATTTTAGAGACAAATTGGGATGGTTAAAAATTTGGAAAAGTAAGTTTAATTGACTAACTAATTGAGTGAAACAATATACTGAAATTTGGACGAAAACAGAGAATGTTTTTTTGGAACAGTTATCGACCACGGTGCCAAACGATAGGCTTGTTGTTAGTATCCTCCGGCTTTTACGGCGGCTGATGCAGAACCCCCTTTCTTATTCTTTTATTCTATTTCATTAATACAATTAGTGATTTAAATTATTTACACACATGGCCAAGCCCATTAGTCTCTTTATTTATTTATTTATTTTTAAAACACAATTTCATTAATAAAACATTACTAATATTCCAAAACTAATATTGTATAAAATAATTAATATTTTAAAATACATTAATAACCAAAATTATCATATTCCAAATAAGCACTATAATAATACTTATTTTTCCAAATACTCAATTAAAATATTACCATCATTAGTGAATAGTCGAAATTATAAAATAAATAGATATAACATCTATATTTTATATTAATTACTAAATCATAATAAATATATATAAAATCACAATGTCATAACAAATATATAAAAATAAAGCAAATCAAACACAATATCACTACTATCCTAAGATAATTATTTATAAAATAAATAACTAAAAATAGAAAATAGTTCTAAATAACTGAAATATAACTACGTGCATACTTAACATCAGTCAAACTCACAAAAAAAAAAAATTAGTTGGATACGCGTATATACACGTAAAATCGCATGAAATATTATTCTTTAAAATATTACACTAAAATACAATTACTTTTAGAAAAATGTATAGAATAATAAAATAAAATATTTTTTATTTATATCACTCATTTAATATAATATAACATATATCAAACTAACACGTCATAGAAAACATCTAAATAACGGACATTAATCACAAAATCTATCAACATATATTCTAAAATAATATTAATATCAAATTAATTATTTAAAATCTTATTTTATTAATAAAAGAGTTTATTATAAAAATTGGGGTGTTACAATTCTCCCCTCGTTAAAGAAATTTTTTGCTCGAAATTTATAGTGAACAATAAGCAAACTGATATCTAACTAAATACCATCAATATTCAAACTTAGTATCTCAAAGATATAATAAACATGTATAAGGCATTCATCATTCAGTTAAGCACAATTTGTCAAAAATCAATTAAGTTAGCATGATAGGTTAACATGACACAATAAATCAAATAAACACATATCACATTTATCACTCAATTATGAAAGGAAATACCATAGAGTTACTCGCTATAATTTACATATAAAACATAACATATTGAGTTATTTAATAATAGCTTAGTTCATTTTGTTGGGTTAAATGAAACACATTCCAAATACATTGTCAATTTCAACTATTTTTTTTTAAACAAAATATTACTAGTTTTACTCCGTAAAATAAAGTTTAGATCATATCACCCAACATTCAACAGATTTAACTTAAGTCCGACAACGAAAGCAATTTTTAAAATATTAAACACATCTAACAACTTAATAACATTATAATAGATTTACAATCAATCACTCTATGAAAGCATACTTTATATATAATCAAGGAGAAGGAAAAAAATCAATGATAGAGATACTATTTCACAATAACATACATTTCATAATTAAATTCATTCAATTGACATAAACGATAAACATGTTTTTCAACTATTAAAGAATAAAATTAAAAGGCACTTCTAACAAAATAATGAGTTATCATTGCCTTTTTCATCGACGATGAGTCATCGGGGTAGCTAGTCCCTCCTACTCATGGAGTCAATTAGTTAAAGCAATTATAACTATAGTCAATCAAATTCAAACATGAGTAACTAAGAGTAATATTAACATGGTTCAGGGGTGTGAAGGCGGCGCCACAACTCCTACTCCCTACTTCAAGTTAAAAGTTCACTTAATTACACATGCACAATAATTTATTTGTAACTTACAAGTAGTAACAACGACACTTACATCAATATGTAATCAATAATCCAATTAAAAAAATATATAGAACTATTTCACTTTTAGATGCTCTCGATTACTCTAACTCTATACACTAATTCCCAACAATTAGAACACTTGAAACACAAACAATTTTATATTTACATAATCATATACACATTCGCACAACTAATCCAAAAATTGACACCAAAATTTTACGTTCATTTCATAACTCAAATAATGATTCTAAACATGTAACATATTATCATAGAAGTCTAATTGCTCCAAATTGACCATGATTAAATTTCCTTTTGAATTAATCATCATCACTTAAAAGTTACAACAAACTAAAACAGAGATTTTTCAAATAAGAGATAAGATTAATAATTATTTAATAAAAGATACAACATGTTACCTAACCAAATTGAATCAGGTAGTGCATAAGTCACTTTAAAAGTTACACATCATTCTAAAAACTGATTTCTAGACTTAAATTATCATAAAATATATCATTAATCATTTAGCAAAAAAAAAAAAAATATCATTGAGAATTCAAATTTTTTCCTTTAATTACTTTTCAATAAATCATGTATAAATAAAAACAACTAAAATACATCATGTTTCTAATAAAAATAAAATAAATCACGTGTATTTTTAAAATCTATAAGATTTCTAAAATTTCATTCGTACCTTAATCGTCAAAACACATTTCTAAATAATTAATCACTATAAAAATTATTATTTTCAACTTATATTTTGAAACAAAATTTAAACTATATATAGATAAACAGGAAAATTTTCAATTAATTAACACTTCCAAAATAGTTCCAATTTATTTACTTATTTTCTCAACACTATTACTATAACAAGTCTTTTTAATTTTCTTAAAAACAACACATAGTAAAACTTGGAGTAGATCCTTTATTACTTTAAATTTTAAATAAAATAATGGTGATATATTTCTTTCTTTCAATTTTATGAATGAAGACAACTCTGACACAATTTAATTCTTTAAAATAAATCAACAACAATTAAAACATTCAATATTACTTATTTTCCAAAAAAAAAATCAACTTTAACTGGTTTACAATTATTTTTGTTTATTCTAAAAGTCTAACAAAAAAAATTCAACCAACCTTGAATATTCAAGAATTATTACTGCTAATAATATGAATTTTCTACTATTTTAAAATCATGATGACGTCTTAATTTAATTTCAAAAGCAATATCAAAACTTTAATCATCTAGATACAACCATCAATAGTTTTAAGTAATTTAAAATTATAATTCACACTTTTAAAATCCACTGCCATCAACATTTTCAAGTGATTTTAACTTTTGATAAAATCATGTTTTGTGCCAATATAAAAACTGAATGTTAAAATTTTATAAATATTTTTCAAGACAAGATTTTTTTATTGGCAATAATATCTACAACATTATCATAAAGCCAATAACAATAGTAATGAAAACAATCACAAGTTTGTTTTTATTTTTATTAGTACCATTATAAATCACTAATGAATCCTTAAAATCTAAAACTTTAACATCAAGTTAAACTCTAATGAGTTCATAATATCATAATAATTAAATCAATCATTTCAAACTAATATCCCAACATGCTCACGATTCAATATTCACACCAAGCCTCTGTAAACGAATATAACAACAAATCTTTTTGATTTTCTTAAAAATGACACACAGTAAAATAAGGTGTAAATTTTCAGCTATTTTAAACATTAAATAAAATCAATAGTATATAATTATTGTTATTTTATAAATCAACAAAAATTCAACTCAATTTAATTTCTTTAAAATAATAAAGAGTAATTCAAACAAAAGTTATTTTCATTTTACAAAATAAGTCGACTTTAACTCCTTCAAAATGTCATTTTTTTTAAATTATAAGTTTTACCATTCTCTAATATTCAAAGATTATTATTATTAATAATATGAATTTCCTAAAGTTTCAAAACTATTACTAACATTCTAAATTAATTTCATCAGCAAGATAAAAACTTTAATAATCATGTTACCACCCCAAAGACAAGGTCTATCAATCGATGATTAGTATTATCTCGATTAAGTTAATAATTTCAAACATATAGCTAGTCAATCAAAAACATAAAAATTTATTTCTAACTATCCACAATAACAAAAGAGCAAATAATCAAAGTTAGAAAAAGAAGTCCAATCAAAAGGTAATTAACTTAATAATGTCAACAATTCAAATTAACTTAAATTTTAACAAAGAATTTCCTAGTATATTTAATCACTTAGGTAATAACTTAGAATCCACAACGCCATCGGAGTAAGAACATAGTAGATAGTTAATTAGTAACTTCAAAAATATGTACAATGATACAAACACATATAGCACAGAACATAATAATATAACGGAAAAAATAAAACATGATAGACAAAATAATTAATAGGCAAGGCAACACGACTGACACGATAGACATTTGACTAATACTGAACCGACACTCAACCCACTCGGCCTGATTGGACATACCTGCTCTCATACCACTAATGTGACACCTTAAACCCCAAAACAACATATATAATAATTTATACTAGACTTTTTTATTTAATTTAATTTCATTTGCCGCGGATAAATTTCCTAAGAATTTTTATAACTAATTTATGATATCACGTTCCTCTAAATACACACGTAAAAATTTAACTTCATTCCTTAATTAAAACAATTCAATCTCAATGAACTTGACTTAACTATAATTTATTGATTTAATTCCAAAAACTTACTAGTACTATAAGGTTTTCATACAAAAGGTCTTTGCTAATTAAACAAGTGAAAGTGAAATATAAATTACAACTCTTAATTCCCAGTATCACCTATCAGAGCGGAGTTTCTCCCAAATTTGAACTTCAAGACTTAATAACCTGTAATAACTGCGATTTCGCAAATGCAGGGCCAAGCCAGTCAAACACAAACAATGAAGGAGGTGAGTTTTGAAATCATGTTTATAGTATAATATAAGTAAGAAGAACACGCAATCAATGATAATAAACCGTATCATTATACAAACATTCTTCAAGAAAAGAAACATCACATTATAAAGTCAAAATCACTCACGAGAAACCAATATATTTCACTATAACATCAAATCATCTAAAAGAAATTATTATCGCACACGGTACATATTAATCACAACAAAACAATCACAAGAAGATGCAATGCTATGCATGAGCTTAGACTCTACTTCACAATGTGGTACCATTCTAACTCTGAAGTACTTGGTTAAGAGACTTGATACTATGCCACCATCCCGGTGGACGGACAATTCAAATTGGTCCTGTCCTCATAGATCCGCTCAACTCATCCCGAGACACATATATGCGATAGTCGAGGTAAACGTGTGTTGCATGGTAGCTCCCGACATTTGGAGTGCTACCTCCAAGTCACCTAGGAGTTCCCCACCCGAATACCTCCAAGGTCTAACAATCTTGCCCTAAGGCTCAACAGTAGACCGCCACGATCAGGCTCATTCAGTTGTACTTCCTCGGAATCACTAGGCTTGTCAGACCCTACCTATATGGTGACAAAATAATCTCCACTTAAAAAATTTTCAATATTTATTTTCTCCCCTCGTTGGCCTATGATACTCCATTAAGACCATAATCTCGAACACAAATTGGAATCATCACCATTTCATCAATTATGGGGTTACTTCAATATCCTCATCACAAATTTATAACATCACAATTATTAATCATACATCGTCATCATCACCACATAAACTCATCACAATGCATCCATATTTTATTATCAAATCACAAAACTCATCTAATCAACATACATAAAATTCATTCGACATCCAATATCACAATAATATCAAATATCAGACATTTAACGAAAATAAATCAAATATCACGATAACATCAAATAACACACATTTAACAAAATTAAATCAATCAACACCTTATAAATATTTTTATTCCAAATTTTAAC
This sequence comes from Cicer cuneatum, assembly GCA_037974295.1. Taxonomy (NCBI): domain Eukaryota; kingdom Viridiplantae; phylum Streptophyta; class Magnoliopsida; order Fabales; family Fabaceae; genus Cicer; species Cicer cuneatum. The sequence goes on along the minus strand of JBBPBO010000005.1, from coordinate 16,812,678 downwards.
CCCACAATTTCCATATTTTCACATTAATCAATTTATCACTCAAAGGGCTACTGCTGTATGTAGCAAGCCCCGGATGAATCATTGGGAAATACGATTTTCCCGTTCATCTCAAAATACATTATACTCATAAATTCAAACACTCTCTCACCCCTTACCTTATTTCGACGCTTTCACACAGGAATACAATTTCACGAGTAAACAACCTTTGTCCTCTGACTCTTTGTCCTTCAATCGATCTAACTCGACAGTTTATGGGTAGACGTCAAAAAAAAAATGAAAAGACACTCTAAAAACAAATTTCAAAATTCGGTCAAGAAAACTTACCATGAATCAGAAAATCAATCAGTGGATAATATAGCCACTTTTCACACAATCGTTTTGGCGTTAGTTTCACTCCAATCGGACTTACGGTGAAGAAGAACGGTGCAAAATAACGAATTCCGTAAACGGAGAAGTCGGGTATTTTAGAGACAAATTGGGATGGTTAAAAATCTGGGAAAGTAAGTTTAATTGACTAACTAAATGAGTGAAACAACATACTGAAATTTGGACGAAAACAGAGAAAGTTTTTTTGGAACAGTTATCGATCACCGGTGCCAAACGATAGGCTTGTTGTTAGTATCCTCTTGCTTTTACGGCGGCTGATGCAGAACTCCCTTTCTTATTCTTTTATTCTATTTCATTAATACAATTAGTGATTTAAATCATTTACACACATGACCAAGCCCATTAGTCTCTTTATTTATTTATTTATTTATTTTTTACTATTACTATTTTTATTTTATTTTATTTATTTTTAAAACACAATTTCATTAATAAAACATTACTAATATTCCAAAACTAATATTGTATAAAATAATTAATCTTTTAAAATACATTAATAACCAAAATTATCATATTCCAAATAAGCACTATAATAATACTTATTTTTCCAAATACTCAATTAAAATATTACCATCATTAGTGAATAGTCGAAATTATAAAATAAATAAATATAACATCTACATTTTATATTAATTACTAAATCATAATAAATATATATAAAATCACAATGTCATAACATGTATATAAAAATAAAGTAAATCAAACACAATATCACTACTATCCCAAGATAATTATTTATAAAATAAATAACTAAAAATAGAAAATAGTTCTAAATAATTGAAATATAACTACGTGCATACTTAACATCAGTCAAACGCACAAAAAAAAAAAAACATTAGTTGGGTACGCGTATATACACGTAAAATCGCATGAAATATTATTCTTTAAAATATTACACTAAAATACAATTACTTTTAGAAAAATATATAGAATAATAAAATAAAATATTTATTATTTATTTCACTCATTTAATATAATATAACATATATCAAACTAACACGTCATAGAAAACATCTAAATAACGGACATTAATCACAAAATCTATCAACATATATTCTAAAATAATATTAATATCAAATTTATTATTTAAAATATTATTTCATTAATAAAATAGTTTATTATAAAAATTGGGGTGTTACAATTCTCCCCTCGTTAAATTAACAAAAAAATTCACATAGATAACCTTAAATTTTCAATAAATTCTATGTGGCTAAGTTTACTTGGTCAAAAACTACTTCACTCCCATCTTAAATGAGGTACGTAGTTAAACTGAAGAATTCCTAATAAATTAAAATAAATTTACACAAATTCTGAATTTCTGTAAAATTATTTATTTTTTTTTTCAACAGATTGCTTGCATGTATATTTCAAATTGATTGTCAATATATAAATTTAGACTCACTTAAACATATAAATCAACGTTAACAAAATACAAAGGGAAAAGAAGAATTCGAACTCACATGCGTTTGGGTTTAATCGTTTGAGATAAATAGATGTGAACAACAGAACCTTAAGATGAGTATATGAAGGATATTGGAAGATCTTCAACCTGCATGAGGGGGCGTTCCCTTATTTTGGCAGTTTGAGATGTGCACAGATCTGGGTGTTTGGTTCTGCTCATATGCGTGCCATCAGAATCCAGAATCCCCGATATGTGTTGATGTGGGAGTGTTTTGAGAAAAAATAAAAATTAGTAATTCTCTTTTTGCCCTTCCCTTATTTAAATATTACCCTAGTGACCCTTCCTTAATTAATCAAATTTTAAACTACTTATTTATATATATATATATTCAAATTAACAGCCCCATTAATTAAATTCTAAACTTAAACAAATAGATTGATTGTTACATGTAGGGTTTTGTTTTTATTGCATTATTTGATGATTTTGTTACCTCTACAATGTACTTTCATAGTAATAACACAAGTTATAGTTAAAGAATAATGATGTGGCTTCTCCATCATGTAAGTCACTAAAGGCGAACTTCTACTTAAAGAAGGCAAATTCATTGCTTGCTATTACTAGAACTAAGATGCTTCCTCTATGTAGAAATGGTGAAATTCTAGTTGATTTTTTTCATTTAGAAAACTATTACGCTGTCAGCTGCATAATAGATGATTGATAGTAAATTTAAGTTTATAAATAGTAGATGATATTTATTTTATTTTATTTTATTTTTGTTTTTAACTCAAAACTTAAATAAAAATGTCACTATAACATATTTTAGTCAATATAACACATATTTGAAGATATCCCAAACAATATATCCTAGTGCTAGTGGTGGTGGGTATACTCATGCTAGTGGTGGTGGTGGAGAGGAATATGAATGGTGATGGTTTGCTGAAATTTCTGATGGTAAATTGAAAATTAGCATGTCCAATGGAAAAAAGCTGAAAGAAGTAGAGGCATATCCCATTTTTTTTCTTCGTACAAGTTGGTTTTGTGTAAGAATGCTGTGGTCCAACCCAATGTTATAGTTGTATTTTTAACTCTAACAAAGCATTTTCATAGGTAACTTCAATCTTGAGACTCATCTTCTTAAAAACATGATTTTATTCATATTATTATATAAGACTTGTCATATTTGAATTATTCGGTCTCATTGACTTTTAGAGCAATGCGACCTAAGTATTTTGGAACAATTACAACTCCAATCCATTTGTAGAGTGAATTTGGATGTGACCCAAGTATTTTGGAACGGTTACAACTCCAATTGATTTGTAGGGTGAATTTGGTTTTGACAGAAGGTGGTTAGTTGTGACCATAATCAAATAACTGAGATTATAGAAATGATAATAACAATGTAATTTGCTAGTCTACAAAAAAGAACAATAAAAAGTTAGGAAATTATATAAATATCTTTTAATTATAAAAGTGAATGATATTTTTAAATGTCTTGGAATATCTATATTTTAATCAATAGAAGATATTGATATTGGGACAAAATTTCAAATTAAATGTTTTGATGATAAACAAATCAAATTAATTAATCTGTAAACTATGATTCTAAAAATCATTAGTATTTAACATGTGCTCCTAAGTGTTTTAAATCAAAGATAGGTTTCAAACACAACATGATCAAAGCAGAAGAAAAACAAAATCAAATCTGCCCTGGTAGCAACAAATAGAAAGAATAAGAATGATATAATTTTCACAGCCTTAAACCAAGAACGTTCTTGATCATTAAAGAACAAACTCTTCTGGAAAACAAGGTTGTTCCAAACTGCAATAATTCAAACGATGCATGACAAATCACGAGCAACAAACAGAAACTGAACGCGCAAGAAAGCTATGGACAAATTGATCATACACGTTCTCAACATCAAAACAACACATAAAATTACAAGATTAATCTTTAAGAGTGATGACTTATTTAAAGAAAGCACAAGCTTGAATAAAAGTGGCACTACATCACTAATACATATGCAGGAATGACTGCATCACAAACATATTTCAAAGCTGACAGAAACCAGAAAAATTGCCAAAACAGAAAACGAAGAATGTTTTGAAGATGAGGAGGAACATGTTGGAACCAAGTTGGTTCTTGCAATTAAAGTTTTGATGTTAACAAATGTATTTTATGAAAATAACATATTTGACTTAGAAGAAAAATGAAAAATGTCATCAGAAGAATAGATCAGAAGATAACGTCAACAGAGGATGTCACCAGAAGCAGATATCAGAGGAGGATGTCACCAGAAGATGACGTCACCAGAAGCATAAATCAGAGGATGACGTCACCAGAGGATATCTCCAGGGGATATCGTCAGATGAATCTGTCAGAGAAATATGCTCAAAACAGAATCTGAGAAAAATGCTCAAAATAGAATCTGAGAAAAATGCTCAAAACAGAATTGGAGAAAAATGCTCAAAACAGAATATGAGAAAAATGCTCAAAACAAAAGCAGAGCAAAATGCTCAAAAAAGAATCTGAGCAAAAGACTCAAAACAAAATCTAAGCAAACTACTCCAGAATATTCTCAAAACAGATTAATCGAAATACACTCCTGAAGTAAAACATCAGTGAAGCCCTAAAGTTCAACTATAAATAGAGGCTTAATGCTGAAGAATAAAGCATCGAAAAACATAAGAACTCAAGCTTCAATTAAAAGTTATTTGAGAGTTCAAAAGAGAGAAACACAAATGAGCAAGAGCAATATTTTCTAAGTGTTTTCGAGAGAGAAATACAATGCAACAATCAGCTTTCCAGAAGCAATAAAAGAGTGCAAAAATAAGTGCAGCAAACAGCTTTCCAGAAGCAACGTTGCAAAGTTTCAAACCTTTATTATATAACCCGATATTGGTGTAGATTCCTTCTTCAATCTGGGGTTGTCAGATTGGTAGGAGAAGACTTGACTTGTAGAGTCAAGGTGTTGTTATCGTTTCTCAAAAGTCTGGGGTTGTCAAGCTGTTTGAGAAAACTTGGCTGGTTTAGTTAAGGTGTTGTTGTTCCTCAAAAGTCTGGGGTTGTAAGGCTGTTTGAGAAGACTTGGCTGGTATAGTCAAGGTGTTGTTGTTCCTCAAAAGTCTGGGGTTGTCAGGCTGTTTGGGAAGACTGGCTTGTAGGGTCAATGGTGTTGTAATTCAAAGGAATTTGAATTAGTGAAAAGGCCTTCTGGAGGAAGGGACTGGAAATAGCCTAGTTAACGATGAACCAGTATAAATTGCTGTGTTATGACGTTATTATTATTCGCTGTTGAATCTGATTAGTTATATATCGAATAATTCACATTAACATTTAACAAAACAGCAAAAGAAATCAAGTTTGACAAACACAATAAAACCTCCTTTCTCGTGTTTGCACCTTCAGAACAATCTTGGTTTATTTATGTCACATGCCTATTAACTCATAGACTTTACAACCTATTTTCAAACGGCTATATGAGCTAGCCAACCCTTCAAAATGCCTATAAAAGAAACTCCAAGGTAAGGGAAAGATCATCAACTCGAAGTGCAATCAATCATTCATCTAAAACATCATTCTTGAGAATCATAAGCTCTAATCGTCAAGTTGGGCTTCAGTTTTCCTTTATTAGATTCAAAGATCCATTCTTTGAACCTGATTGCTTGAAATAGAAAACTCAAACAAGTGTTGAGTAAAGGCTGATCATTCAAACTCGTCTCAAATCACTTTTGAAACTCGAACACTAAAGAGTTAGAGATAGTGTGAGCATAGTTGTGAAGTCCTTTTGTGTTTAAAAAGGTGAAGTGTAAATACTCTTCTAAGAACTGAAGGGTAATATGTGAAATATCTTTCAAGATTGAAAGACAAACTATTGTAATAGATCAAGGTTGATCTTAAACATTTGTGGAAAAAGCAAGAAAAATCTTGTTAGAACATATTAGTGAAAAAACTCACAAGTTGTGAGGATTGGATATAACCCATATTGGTGAACCAAAATATGTTGTCGTGTGAATTTTCTTTCCTTTATCTCCATTTTATTTTTCACACGCACATCCCTAATCACTTATTGAAGTTTTCCTCTTTATACTCTAACGAATAACGTTTTGCGTTTATCATTTATCAAACTAAGATCAATCTTGAGTTATAAATTTATTGCAATATTTTTAAAAAGTAATCACAATTCAAACTCTCTTTCTTGTTATCAACATTGTCACTTCAATTGAGTATTACTTAGTGAGTGTATTTGAATAATATATTAAATATTTATTTATCATGACAACTTTATATGAAAGAGTATGATTTAAATAGATGTCCTTTGTATGATTAATTTGATGTAATGAATCATTATAACTCTATATAAAATGGCATATTATTTCTATATTTTTCTCATAAATATATTTCTTTTTTAAACTTATTAAATAATATGAAATTACTTTGTTGTGAGGGTTTATTTTGGTTTGTGTTGTGACTTTTTTTAAGCTTCAATGACGTGCTGTACAGTAGTTTGTAGTTTTTAAGTAGCTGATGCCAAGATATAATCTGTGTTATTAGCTTAGATTTACATGTAACGGTAGCTTAATTTTTTGTTTGTTTATATTTCTGAACTCTTAATTTTAATCTTAATCTGGTGTTCTTAATATAATCTTGTGCAAATATAATTTTATTTATATTTTTTTGAACTCTTACGAATCTTGACTTTGATGTTGTCATGTTTTTTATATTTGAAAATAGATAAGGGAAAAAAGTGATTTTTAATGTCTTAATAATATAAAAGAAATGAAATGGATCTTTAATATGCCGGAAACTATATTAAATGGATCTTTAAAATTGGAACGTTTGTTGACCGTAGCGTCGATATGACGGAAACTATATTATATATAAAGTTGATTTTTATTTTATTAATTTTTATTAGTTGATTATGGTGTTGGCTTACTCGACGCTAACTATTTCATTGACTATAATTTGTTGACTTTAGTTACGTCTAACCGACGCAATAGAATTTTTTCAAATAACGTGTCAATGGAGATAAACTAGAGTCGGATGTTCTATTTATGATGTTAGCATTGACTTAGAGTCGGATACCATATGGTCGGATTAACTTCAATCTTTTTAGCCTACGTCCAACACCAATACTAAACGAACGCCTAATCAATGTTAGCGTCAGCTTTTAACCCTTTCACGTGGACTTTTGACCGACTTAGAAACAATTTTTCTAGTAGTGAAATATTTAACTAATTAATAAAAAAAAATACTTAGTCCTGTATGATTTATATAACAAATATTCATAATTTTGATTTTGTTCAAATTTCGCGAAAAAATATAAAAAAATACAATAAAATAAAACTACATACATTTAGTGGATTCTAATTTTCTCTCTAAAATATCAAATCGAATTGATCCATTAAACTTTTTTTTAAAGGTATCGTTATACTCTTATTGATTTGGTTCACATTCATAATAAAATATTACACAAACTAAACACTCTACTTGTAATTAATTTTATTTATTTTTATTTCTTTCTAAAAACTAAAGCAAAGTGATCATTAAGTATATCGATCATAATTGTTGAATAAGTTTAGAATTTTTATCAATTAAAATTAATTAAATATGATATAAATTTATAATTTTTATCAATTAAAATCAAATTTAGAATTTCATCTCAACATCCTCTCACTATCTTTCCATGATGGGGCATTTTTATATTCTTTCTTGCTTATCTCGTGGAGAATAGTTAGGTAAATCCACTTTCTTTAGATTAAGACAACTATTTGTTAAAATTTAAATTAAAGCAATGTAATCTTTCATGGATTGAAGCAATTACTTTAATTTTCAAAGCCCATGTCTTTCCATCTATCACCCAAATATTCCATCCTCCTTTTGAGGTACATCTTAACCAACTCTTTTAACCTTCTTTTCACTATTATGCCTGCTTAATTAAATAATGCTTCAAAGAAAGAGAATATAAGTTTATTGACATGATCTAACAATTCTTTAGAAAATCTTCAGTTAACATCTTTGACCAAAAAGAATTGAGTTTTCTTAGGTGTCCTAGTTAAAAGAAAAGACTAAGGTGGTGAAAATTATTCGACGATTGTAGTAAAAAACTATAGTTGATCATAATTTTTCCAAGAGGTCATCATTCAACCATTAATAGTGACTACAATCATCAAGATACATTAATTTGCAATAGTTAAGTGAAAATAATGATAAACATAAACATGACAAACTTGATTTTTGCTTGAGTTTGAGTTCAAATCTTGTTTTTTATATTGAAGTTTTTCAAGGAAGTGACAAGTCAAGAAATTCATTCTTACACAAAAAACACCTTTCTCACCAAACAAGGCAATTGCATCCTCTTGTTCTAAAAAATAAACAATAATAACAAACAAAAAACTAAAGATCGGGTGTGCATCTCGAGTTTTTGCATGAGTAGATACAATCATATAGTGTAGATCCATGCATCTTGCGCTTATCATGTATGCATCATTCTAGCATCATATCATGCATCTCACCTCATGCATTTAGGCATAACTTGACACAATTCATACACCTTACATCACACTCACATTTAAAGGTCTGACAATCATCTAATTATATGCCATGTCGCATGCTCGCACCAGGTCCAACGCTCAAATGACACACAAATTACTGCCCAAATACCACTCAATCCCTAAAATTTCACACAAATCAACCAATAGACAATCTACTCATTGATTAAAATAAGATTTGATCCTTATTAGAGTAACCTTCAAGATGTACATCTTGCTTGGTTATGACTATTCTTTGTTTGAGTTATGGTAACATATTGAATGTACATTATGTTTGGTTATCACAAGCAAAATTTATGGATAAATTTAGTTGTGGCAACAAAAACTAGTCCTGTATTTCCAGGACATAAGTTGTGGTGGCATCTTAAAGATTCTATAAAATCTCAAAAGGTCCAATTTTCATTGGCAACTCAAACACTAAGTCCAATCTTCATTGGCACCCTAAAGCCAAATATTCATTGGCAAATAAAAAGTCCGATCTTCATTGGCACCTTGAAGCCCAATATTCATCGACAACTAAAACACAAAGTCCAATCTTCATTGGCAAACACATAAAAAATGTCCAATTTTCATCGACATCTGAAACCCAAAGTTCAATATTCTTTGGCATCCCCTTAAACTCAATCTTTATTGGCTTTTTAAACCCAACATCCACCGACATCCATAACCATCGTCCCTTGGTAGCTTAGAATGCTTTGATACACCAAAGCCAAATATCCATTGGCATCCACAACATATACCCTATAGCATCCAAAACCTAAGATCTATATGACACATCTAACCCCAAAGCCCAATATTTCATTGGCAAGCAAAAAGTCCAATTTTTATTGGCACTTCAAATGAAAAGTCCAATCATAATTGGCACCTCAGAGTCCAAAGTTCATTGGCACTCCAAAGCCCAACGACAAATAAAAATTCCAATCATACTTGGCACCTCGACCAAAGCCGAACATTACATTGGTAACGTAAAGGCCCAATCTTCATTGGCACAATATAAGCTCATGTCCAATTGGCAACCAAAAATCCAATATTCATTGATACTGGAATCTCATTTTTCATTATCCATTGACACCCAACACCAAGGATCTACAAAGTACCAAATAAGCTCAATATCTATAGCATTCAAATGCCCAATTTTTATTGGCCCCAGAACTCAATTTTCACTATCCATCATCACTACAAAAGTCCAGGATTCAATAAACCAAAGATTCCAATATCTATTGACATCCAAATCTCATTACCTATTAGGTAACGATCACCTACTTTTTTTTATCTACGCACCAGTAACCAATCTGGAGATAATCACTTACATTTTCGTTGATCTACGCATCGGTAATCAATCCAAAGAAGATAATTTCTTTCATTATTGTCGATCTACGCATCAGTAATCAATCTGAAGACGGTCATTTCTTTAATTATTGTCGATCTACGCATCGGTAACCAATTCGAAGACGATCATTTCTTTCATTATTGTCGATCTACGCATCGGTAACTAATCCTAAGACGATCATTTCTTTCATTCATGTTGATCTACCCATCGGTAACCATTCTGAAGACGAACATTTATATTTTGGCAAATCTACGCATTGGTAACCAATCTGAAGACGATCATTTCATTTGTGGATCTACACATCGGTAACAAATCAGAAGACCATCATTTACATTCTCATCGATCTACACATCGGTAGCCAATCCGAAGAAGATCATTTCATTCTTGTTGATATACACACCGGTAACCAATCCGAAGCATATGATTTCATTCCTGTTGATCTACACATCAATAACCAATCCGAAGATGATCATTTATTTCATTCCTGTTGATCTACGCGTCAGTAACCAATCTAGAGATGATCATTTTATTTTTATCTTTTCCAACCATGTTTATCACATCCGTATGTCACATCTCATCTTCCACTTTCATAATTTATTTAGAAAAAATTTAGGTCCTTATATTTAATTATCTTTCACAACAATAATATTCATATTCTTTGGTAAATATAATTAAAGAAGAGGGTTTTATCCTATGATTTCTGCCTCTAATGATATCCTCTAATGGTATCCTCTGATTTCTGACTCTGATGATATCCTTTGATGGTATCCTTTGATTTTTGCCTCTGATGATATCTTTGTTGAAGAAAAAATCTTTTTGATATATGTTTTAATGACAACAAACCTTATGAATTAAATGATTAAGTTTTATGAATGGTGGTCTACTAATGATTTCACTTAAGTTTTGTTTAAGGAACATGAATGCATAAGTGAACAAGCAAGAATCCATTCACTTCATCAAAATGCACAAGTATCCACTCAATAATGAAATAATCTCAAAAGGAATGTATCATATATCAAATCATTCAATAGAATGATTATTACATCTTTAAGATAACATCTTCATGAAGAAAGATGATCAAATACATTCATAAAACAAATCAATGATCAAACTATGCTATAAATCAAAAGCAAGATCATTTGAAAGAAGCAAAATTAAAAAAACCGAACGGAGAATGTTCTTGACAGGAATCTGGAAAGCGGAGAATGTTCTCCAAGTTCAAATATGATCATGACAACATAAAGATCAATCAATTGAAAGAAGATGTTGCCTCTGGAATTTACATCAATATTATCACTACATGACAAGGAACAAATGAGATCCATTCTAATCAAAGAAGTCATTCAAATCACAAAGGAAAAAGGCTATGAATCAAGTTGTTCCAACAAGATAGATCAGTCTCCAGAAATGTCTAGAATGATCAGATCAATCTCCAAAATGTCCAGAATGGTCAGATCAGTCTCCAGAATGATCAGACCAGTCTCTAGAATGTCCAAAATGATCTGCTGTCCAAAATGATCTTCTGTCCAAAATGATTATCATTCTTTAGCATGTTAACATCAATCTCCAACATGTGAACATTAATCTCTAGCATGTTTAACATCATTCTCCAGCAGTGTATCATCAGTCTCCAGATTGATAAACAATCTCCAATAGCAAACATCTTTCTTCAGCATAATAAAGAATAAATAACATTCTCGACACAATCTGGAAAACGGAGAATGTTCTCCCGAAACTGCCACCAGAGGATGTTACCCGAAGCTACCACCAGAGGATGTCACTTGAGGATGACACCAGAGGACGCCACCAGAGGATGACATCACTAGAAGATACAGTTAGAGGATACCACCAGAGGATATCATCAGAGGATACCACCAGAGGATATCATCAGAGGATATCATTAAAGGATACCATTGTTAGAACCAAGTTGGTTCTTTCACTTAAAGTTTTGATGTTAACAAAAGTATTTTATGAAAATAACATATTTGACTTAGAAGAAGAATGAAAAATTCCACCAGAAGATGAAGATGACGTCATCAAAAGATACAAGTCAGAAGCAGGATGAAGTCACCAGAGGATGGTTACCAGAGGAAGTCGCCAAAGGATGGTCACTAGAGGAAGTCACCAGAGGATATCATCAGAGGATATCACCAGAGGATATCATCAGAGGATATCACCAGAGGATATCATTAGAGTATATCACCGGAGGATATCATCAGAGGAACCTGTCAGAGGATATCATAAGAAGATCCCATTGGAAGATATAATCAGAAGTTCCCACCAGATGATACAATTAGAGAATCCCGTCGAAGGATAATTCCAGAGGATCTCATTAGAGGCAAAAATCAGAAGCTACATCATTAGAAGCTAAAGGTATGCTCAAAATAGAATCTGAGAAAAATGCTCAAAACAGAATCGGGGCAAAAGACTCTAGAAACAGAATCTAGCTAAAGGTATGCTCATAACAGAATTGGAGCAAAAGACTCCAGAAACAGAATCTAGCTAAAAGTACGCTCAAAATAGAATCTGAGTAAAATGCTCAAAACAGAATCGGAGCAAAAGCCTCCAGAAACAGAATCTGAGCAAAATACTCCAGAATATTCTCAAAACAGAATCAATCGAAATACACTCCAGAAGTAAAGCAACATATCAAAGTGAAGCTCTAATTTCAACTATAAATAGAGGCTTAATGCTGAAGAATAAAGTATCGCAAAACACAAGAACTCAAGATTCAATTCAAAGTTATCCGAGAGTTCAAAAGAGAGAAACACAAGTATGCAAGAGCAATATTTTCTAAGTGTTTTCGAGAGAGAAATTCAGTGCAACAATAAGCTTTCCAGAAGCAACAAAAGAGTGCAAGAATCAGTGCAACAATAAGCTTTTCAGAAGCAAGTTTGCAAAGTTCCAAACCCTTGTAATCTACTCCGATAGTGGTGTAGATTCCTTCTTCAATCTGGGGTTGTCAGATTGGCAGGAGAAGACTTGACTTGTAGAGTCAAGGTGTTGTTATCGTTTCTCAAAAGTCTGGGGTTGTCAGGCTGTTTGAGAAGACTTGGCTTGTAGAGTCAAGGTGTTGTTATTCCTCAAAAGTCTGGGGTTGTCAAGTTGTTTGGGAAGACTGGCTTGAAGAGTCAGTGGTGTTGTAATTCAAAGGAGTTTGAATTAGTGAAAAGGCCTTCTGAAGAAAGGGACTGGACGTAGCCTAGTTAATGGAGAACTACGATAAATTGTTGTGTTCTTATATTGTTATTATCCGCTACTGAGTCTGATTAATTATCCATCAAATAACTCACATCAACATTCAACAAAACAGCAAAAGAATTCAAGTTTGACAAACACAATTCAACCCCCTTCTCGTGTTTGCACCTTCAACCATCAAATGCAAAACTCAGAGTATGAAAGAAGAATCTGATCAAGAACAAAGGATTTCAGCCCAATCAAAACAAAACTTAAAAGTAGTCAAAAGCTAGATTATTTTTAATTAGAAAAATTGGCTCTGTTCAAGCCTAACAAGAGCACTTCCAACGGCTCTATTGACTTTCATTTACTACTCTCAAATCTATAAAAGGAAGGCCAATGCTCAAGGAAAAAACAGGGCTTCAAGTACAAAACAATACATCACTTACATACATCTACATACTTGAAAGCTTCTCAATCACAAACAAAAGATTCAGTTCTGTTTTTCTTCTTCATATTAGAATCATTCTACTGAATTCTTTTGTCAAGAACCTGATCTCAAACACAAGTTGAGGATACTCAGATTCTATCCAAAATCAAAGACATTCAAGTGCCAAGATATATCATCAATCACTCACATCATACTTGAAAAGTCTTACAAGAAATCAGTAACATTCATTAACGAATTCATTGTTATTAGTTTACTGAAATCTCTTGTAAAGAATCTAAACCTCAAACAAGAGTTGAGATTTAATCAGATTCTGTAAAAACACTCTACATCATTATTGTGTAAACTCAAGACTATAAGAGGTGTTTATAGCTTGAGTAGTTTGTTTAGAAAATCCTTTTAAGGTTAAAAAGTGAAGTGTAAAATCCTATCAAGGTTGATAGTGACCTGATTGAATTCCTTTCTGGGTGGAAAGGATTGAAGTTTGTAACAAATCAAGGTTGATCTGAGCTAGGTGCTGTAAAACCAAGAAGGTTCTTTGTTTTGAACACTTAGTGGAAAATCTCACCGTTGTGAGGACTGGACGTAGCCCGGGTTGGGTGAACCAGGATATATATGTGTGTGATATCTCTTCCCTTATCTCTATTTACTTTCAGTCTTTTAATTATCAAATTAAATAGATAAATTGAACTGTTGATTTTAACTAACCAATAATGTTCTCTGTTTTCTGGTGAAAACCAAGAATGTTCTCTGTTTTTTGTTTTCACAACCAAGATCAATCTTGAGTTATTTTCTTAAGTTTTTAACAGAAATTTTAAAAGGGCAAATTTACAATTCAAACCTCCCTTTCTTGTAAATCGACATTGCTACTTCAATCCTATGATTTCTGCCTATGATGATATCCTCTGATTTTTGCCTCTAATGATATCCTCTAATTTCTGCCTCTGATGATATCCTCTGATTTCTGTCTCTGATGATATCCTCTGATTTTTGGTTCTGATGATATCCTTTAATGGTATCCTCTGATTTCTGCCTCTGATGGTATCCTCTAATTTCTGCCTCTGATGATATCATCTGGTTCTAGTTATGGTTCTCTCCTTTTTTATTTTTATTTTTTTATCTTTTTTGTTTTAGGATAGCAATAACACTTTCTTCCATCTTTTCAACCTCCATACCTTTCACCTTTACAGCAGTACACGCCACCTTTCTAACTCTTTTTAGCCACTTTTGCTTTTATTTATTTTTTCTAAACAAGCTGCATTTTTTGTGTACCTTTCCATTTCTCTTTTAGCCCCTTCAACTTTTTCTCTTTTTTTCCTAAAATGGCTACAACTTTTACCATGTATACAAGCAATTAAAAGTACATTCTCTTTTTTTTTTCTTCCAAACATAGCTTAGCAAAACCAATTTTTATGCAAAAACAAGCAATAATCCAGAACTCAATTCTATCCCATGGATACCAAGATTAACCACTCTTGTCTATAAATTGAGAACAAAAATTAAATCAATGGGGGGGGAGTTTTGAAAGTTTTAAGTTTTCATTTTTAAAGCTAGTAAGATTTTTGTTGGTAAGATAAATTAAGCATGAAATGAGTTAAGGAAGAATACAACAATTCAAGACAAAAGAAAAAATACAATCAGATAAAATCAAAAAGTATAACAAATATTCAACTTGTGTGGTAACTATTTATAAACTCTTCTTTGTAACAATTTTATAGTTTTGTTTAGTGGTATACCTTTAATTTGAATTTTGTTTTACCATAAATAAGGATTTTAATTTCGTTAAAAGTCTTATTAAATTCTGTCAGTTTTATTAAATTCTTTCAATACTATAATAATTATCCTCTTATTCTTTTATTTAAATTATACACTAAGTACAATTAACATCAACCACTTTTAAAATCATATACATTCAAATTTCATTCTCTGATTTATCACTATCATCTTTAAAAAAAATGAATCTAAAATCAATTTTTTTTAAATATTAGATTAATTAGATGTGACATCTTTTTAATTTTTGAGTTGGTAAGACACAAGTTGTACCACTTGGTGGCTTTAAAATTGAATTTTAAAATCGAAAATAATAAAAAATATTTTTAAACGGATTAACTAGATGAGACATACTTTTACTCCTTGAGTTGTTGAGACACGAGTTGTGCAACTTGATAGTCTTAAAACTTTTTTTTTTTTTCAAAATAATTATTCAAATCAAATAAACATTTTTTTCTGTCAAAACATTTTTTTATATCAACAATCAACACAATTTCTTTAAAAGCAATCAACACAACCACATTTTCTACCCAAGAACTACGTAGCTTTGAGTTCTCTATCGCACTGGGAGATACGTAGGAGCAAGATCACACTCTTGTCAAACACATTAATAAAAAATTTCTTCTTTTTCCCTCTCTTTCTTACGCATATATTTATTTCAAAATCACATTAAAAAACAATTGATACTCTATGTAATATAAGGAGAACTAAATATATTTAAGTTAATATTAATTTTGCCCAATTAATTATAGGTAACCGTATTTTAATGGATGTTGTAGGGTGCTAATACCTTCCCTACGCAAATTCGACTCTCGAACTCAAAATTTGGTTTCAAAGACTTTTTTTTCTCTTCTTTTTAAGGGTTTCCCAACGTTTTCCGTATTTTAAATAAACTTTGGTAGCGATTCCATTGAATTCGAGAAACACTCGAAATTTAAGTCGCGACAGTATCATATGTAACATTATTTAAAGTTATTTAAATCATCTTACATCATAATTTTTCAACTAAATTATCAGAGAGGAAGATCAAAATTATCGATTTTAAAATAAAAACTAATTTGCAGATTAGTAAAGATAGAAGAGTTAAAACAATAAAAGCCGTTTATTCATTTGTAACTAATTGTAGTTCTTTTTATTTACAAATTATTCACAGTTTCAAACGTGATTGCCTAAATGTTAAAAAATGCAGGTTACAACAACCTGACATTTATCATTATTATAACAAGTCTTATAAACCGGAACTTATTATAAAAAATAGTCAAACAAATGCGTAAATGGGCACAGGTTTCAAACGTACGTATTCCCATAGACAAAATAATACATTAGTACATTTTTTATTCACTACAAGCTACCATACAATACTCGAGTATTTGTCTGGTCGTTTTTTATTACAATAAATTGTTTTTCGTAAATTTGTGGTCTTTTTTATATAATTTATTTTAGTTTTTATCGTAAAAAATTACTTATAAAAGTGAAATAATATGTGATAGAATAGTTTTAAAAAAAACTTTTAATATTATAACATTTATATAGTACATTAAAAAATTAACATGTTTTATTATTATTAAAATTAAATCATCAAAATAAAATTTCAACCAAACTAAAAACAATTGATGAACAAACATCCACTGTAATACCAATTTCTTTTTATTCTTTATTTAATTGGGGTGTTTCTATTTGGTGTTGTCAGCAAATTTTTTTAAACAAAAAAGACACGATAATATTTAGTTATAGCTAACAGAGTCGTCGATCAATATGTGTAATTAGAATATTGACCTTAAGTCTGTAATTAGAGACATATTGTTGTAGCATTTGATAGAATTTTAATTGATTAGAAATTTTCAATTGAACTAATTGTTGTCCCCGAAACTGTTTTTAACCTTTATATTTAGCATATGTCCCCAAAACTGACGCTAGTTAGCGTCTGTTTAACGTCGGCCAGCGCACACTAATACATTAAATATAAATGTTTTTTTTCATTAAACATTAATGTTGGTTAGTTCGACGCTATGTAAAATATAACAAGACACTTTATTATTTTTTATTTTATGCACCCTTTTACTGTCGGTTGGTTGGACGCTACATTTTCTAAATTTGTAAAGTTAATATTTTATTATTTCTTTTTACAAAAAAATTTCTTTATCTTTATTTTTAGCTATTCGTTATCCATATCTTTTTCCTTCACTCCTTTTTCCTCTCAATACGCAAAACCTTTTTTCTTTTTCCTTGAAACCCTATTCCTTTTCCCTCAAATCGCAAAACCCATTAGAATTGGTTTGTTCTAGTTCAACCTCAACATGTTCGATAGCTCTTGTTCTCTCAAAATCGCAATACCCATCTGAATCAGTTTGTTCTTGTTGAACCTCAACCTTTTCGCTTTTGTTCTCTCAAAATCGCAAAACCTAATTATGGTCATTCTTGGTTTTTTCTTCTCCTTGTTATGGTCATTCTTGCACATTGTGGTATTGTTATCTTCTCTCTATCTTTTCCTTGTTTCCTCTTTCGTAGGGTTTTGTTTTTATTGCATTATTTGATGATTTTGTTACCTTTACGAAGTACTTTCATAGTAATAGCACAAGTTATAGATAAAGAATAATATTGTGGCTTCTCCATCATGTAAGTCACTAAAGGCGGGCTTCCACTTAAAGAAGGCAAATTCATTGCTTGCTATCACTAGAACTAAAATGCTTCCTCTACATAGAAATAGTGAGATTCCAATTGATTTTTTTTTTCATTTAGAAAACTTAGGCTGTGAGCTGCATAATAGATGATTGATAGTAATTTTAAATTTATAAATAGTAGATGATATATTTTTTTTGTATTCCGTTAATGTATCAAAATTATACTTTTTATTTATTTTTTTTTTACTCAAAACTTAAATAAAAATGTCACTATAACATATTTTAGATAATATAACACATATTTGAATATATCACAGACAATATATCCTTGTGTTAGTGGTGGTGGGTATACTAGTGCAAGTGATGGTTTGCTGAAATTTCATATGGTAAATTGAAAAATAGCATGTCCAATGGAGAAAAGCTGAAAGAAGCATATGCCTATTCCATTTTTTTTCTTTGTACAAGTTGGTTTTGGTTTTGTGTAAGAATGTTGTGGTCCAACCCCATCTTATAGTTGTATTTTTAACTCTAACAAAGCATCTTCATAGTTAATTTCAATCTTTGAGACTCATCTTCTAAGAAACAGATTTTATTTATATTATTATATAAGACTTGCCATCTTTAAAATACTCGGTCTCATTGACTTTTAGAGCAATGTGACTAAGTATTTTGGAACGGTTCCAACTCCAATCAATTTGTAGGGTGAATTTGGATGTGACCCAAGTATTTTGGAACAGTTACAACTCCAATCGATCTGTAGGGTGAATTTGGTTTTGGCAAAAGTTGGTTAGTTGTGACCATAATCAAATAGTTGAGATTATAGAAATGATAATAACAATGTAATTTGCTAGTCTACAAAAATAACAATAAAAGGTTAGGAAATTATATAAATATCTTTTAATTATAAAACTGAATGATATTTTTAAATGTCTTGGAATATCTATAGTTTAATCAATAGAACATATTGAGTATTACTTAGTGAGTGTATTTGAACGATATATATATTCAATTTCTATGTATCATGACAACTGTATATGAAAGAGTATGATTTTAATAGAATGTACTTTGTATGATTAATTTGATGTAATGAATTATTATAATTCTATATAAAATGATATATTCTTTCTATATTTTTCCTTTAAATATATTTCTATAAACTTATTAAATAATATAAAATTACTTTGTTGTGAGGGTATATTTTGGGTTGTGTTGTGACTTTTTTTTTTTTAAGCTTCATTGACTTGCTGGATATTGTTGTTGCAGTAGTTTTTAAGTAGGTGATGTCCAGATATAACTTATGTTACTAGTTTAATTATTTGTTTGTTTATATTTCTAAACTCTTAATTCTACTATTGTGCTCTTAATATAATTTTATGCAAATAAAATTTTATTTATATTTTTTTTTGCTCTTACGAATCTTGACTTTGATGTTTTCATATTTTTTAAATTTAAAAATAGATAAGGGATCAATTCTCCATTTTTTTCTTTATTCTAAAAGTGATTTTTAATATCTTAATAAAATAAAAGAAATGAAATAGAACTATAATACGCCTAAATTGGAACATTTGTTCTTCTCGTTACTAAATAGAAACTAATGATCATAAAGTTGAATGAGTTTGGAATTTATTCTATAGAACTAATATATATAGAATAAAATTGGTCGGGTTCACTTTTCTGAAAATGTTGTTAGTTTACTTTCTTCTCACATCAATGTATAACTTGTTAATTTTGAATTAATTTTTACTTATTTGGTTGTGTTTCTAACAAAATCTAACAAAGTTAAATATATGATATGATTTTTGTTGTTATGGTTGTTATGGGTTTGTGCATGATAAAATTTGAGAAAGTCACACAAATTATACTTCATGTTTCAAAGAAAGTTTAATTTTGTTAAAAAACTAATGTATATTAAGTTAAATTGGTTAAAAACAAAAGAAAGAAATTAAAAGTATGATAAATTAATAATGCATATTGAGTTAGGTTGGTTAAAAAGAAAGAGATGATATATGCTACTATAGTAGCAATAATATTAAAATAAAAGTGATGAAATTAATATAGAAAAGAGATACCGTGGAATATACAGGTGAATATAGTAAATGGACGGTTCTTATGACGATGATTTGGATGGTTTGTCACCGGACAAACCTTGATCTTGTAGTTATGCTTACTTTTTGTAGTAGTTGATTGAAAAATATGTAATATGTGACTTTGTTACGTTGTTATTTCATATTATATTATTTATAAAGTTGATTTTTATTTTATTGTTTATTTTTATTAGTTGACTATGGTGTTGGCTTACCTAACGCTAACTATTTCATTGACTATAGTTTGTTGGCTTTAGCGACGGTTGGCCAATGCAATAGAGTTTTTTTAAATAACGTGCCAATGGAGATAAATTAGAGTCGGATGTTCTATTTTTGATGATAGCGTCGGCTTAGAGTCGGATACTATATGGTCAACGACATGGATTAACTTCGATCGTTTTAGCCTAGGTCCAACACCAATGCTAATCGAACGCCAAATCAATGTTAGTGTCGACTTTTAGCCCTTTCATGTGGACTTTGGCCGACTTAGAAACAATTTTTCTAGTTGTGAAATATTTAATTAATTAATCAATAAAAAATACTTGTTCCTATATGATTTATAAAACAAATATTCATAATTTTGATTTTGTTTAGATTTCGCAAAAAAATACAATCAAATAAAACTACGTACGATTAGTAGATTTTAATTTTCTCTCTAAAATATCAAACCGAATTGATCCATTACACTTTTTTTTAAAGGTCTTGTTATACTTATATTGATTTGGTTCTGATTCATAATAAAATATTACCCAGACTAAACACTCTATTTGTAATTAGTTTTATTTTTTTTATTTCTTTCTATAAACTAAAGCAAAGTGATCATTAAGTATATCGATCATAATTATTGATTAAATTTAAAATTTTTATCAATTAAAATTAATTAAATATGATATAAATTCTAATAAAGCACTCAAACAAGAACAATAATAAATATGTTATTAAAAATAAGATTTATTCTATGAAAAAATATATAAGAAAAAACAATGTTGTAGATTATTAAAAAAAAGAGATGATCATATAACTGAGAAAGAAAAAGCTCGGATGATAAAAGAGGAAGTGAAAAATAATGCAATTAAAAAAGAGAGCTCATTTGTTTGTTCTTAATTATAAAATTTATTGGTACAATTATTTGTCTCAAATTATAAATTTGTAAATATATTTATTACTACTTTTTAAATATATACTTCATTAATAGTATCAAATTATTTGACCTATAAAAAGTTAACCTTAGAGACATCTATATTTTTTTGTATATAAGGCTATGAAATCTAATTAGTCGTTTATAAAAATATAGGTAATTTAATTAAATATATAATTTTAATTATATTATAATTAATTATTTAATTAAATTAATCATATTTTTTGATCTAATTGCAGTTTTGATCCATCTATTATTATCAATTTACGAAATTGGTTTCTCTAGTTTAAAAGTCGACATTTTTTGTCATTCTCTTAAATTTTTGAATTAAAAAATAACGATTTGACATATTTTTAATAACGTGACATACAATTCTATGATATAGAACCATCTATATGTATTAATTATTTACATGTTTCTATTAAATTAAAAATATAAAAAATTTCCAAAGGTGAAATATAAGTTTTTACGGCGTTTTATTCCAATTTTATGGGTGATAATCATTCTACATCGTCGTATCATATGTCACGTTATTTAAAGTTATTTAAAGCATATCACATTATAATTTTCCAGTTAAATTATTTGAGAGAAAGATTAAAACCGTCGATTTTAAAATAAAAAAAACTAATTTGAGGATCCGTAAAGATAGAAGAGTTAAAACTGTAAGCCGTTTATTCATTTGTAATTAACTGTAGTTCTTTTTATTTACAAATTATTCACAGTTTCAAACGTGATTGCCTAAATGTTAAAAAATGCAGGTTACAACAACCTGACATTTATCATTAATATAACAAGTCTTATAAACCGGAACTTATTATAAAAAATAGTCAAACAAATGCGTAAATGGGCACAGGTTTCAAACGTACACCGTATTCCCGTAGACAAAATAATACATTAGTACATTTTTTATTCACTACAAGCTACCATACAATACTCGAGTATTTGTCTGGTCGTTTTTTATTACAATAAATTGTTTTTCGTAAATTTGTGGTCTTTTTTATATAATTTATTTTAGTTTTTATCGTAAAAAATTACTTATAAAAGTGAAATAATATGTGATAGAATAGTTTTAAAAAAAACTTTTAATATTATAACATTTATATAGTACATTCAAAAATTAACATGTTTTATTATTATTAAAATTAAATCACCAAAATAAAATTTCAACCAAACTAAAAACAAACAATTGATGAACCAACATCCACCGTAATATCAATTTCTTTTTATTCTTTATTTAATTGGGGTGTTGGAGTGTTTCTATTTGGTATTGTCAGCAAATTTTTTTAAACTAAAAAGACACGTTAATATTTAGTTATAGCTAAGAGAGTCGTCCATCAATATGTGTAATTAGAATATTGACATAAAGTCTGTAATTAAAAACATATTGTTGCAGCATTAGATAGTTTTAATTGATTAAAAATTTTTCAATTAAACTAATTATTGTCGAAATTGAGATAAAAGACTAACAATAAAAATAAAATGTAAATTAAAGAACAAAATTGAGATGAAATAAATTTAAATAACCTAAGTGAAAAATGAGTCAAACTTAAAAGGATTATAGATGTAATTTTGAAATAGAAAATTTCCAACCATAACAACAATAATAGCAATAAAGGAGGAAAAAAAACTATAAATCGAACACAAAATTTTAACGTTGAAAAGTTCAAACTAAAAAATAAATCCACTATATAAAATAACAAGTACAACAAAAAATAACACTAGAAAACAAAATCACATTCACAATATGGAGTTTGTTGAATTCAGGGATTAAAATATCTGTTCATCACCTCCATCGTGTGCCAAAGCTCATTTTAATACCTTTTTATTCTTTTATTTTGTTTTGTATGACTTCAACTTGTGGAGGGGTCCCTCGACTCGACATCTATATATAGCATATTAAACTCATCAAAGTGAAAACATAATCATTCAACAAACCAAATCAATCCAAAAAACCACTCAACTCTATAATCATTCATATGAGTTATGAGAATGGATACAAATCAAATGAGCTCTTTCAAGCTCAAGCTCATTTGTACAATCACACTCTTAACTTCCTCAAACCCATGTCCATCAAATGGGCTGTTGAACTTGGAATACCAGATATCATACACAATCATGGCCAACCCATGACTCTTCCTCAACTTCTCTCTGTTCTTCAAATTCATGAAGAAAAATCTTCTCTTGTCAAGAGCCTCATGCGTTTATTGGCACACAATAACTTCTTCACAATTGTGACAACAAAAGGAAAAGAAGCATACACTCTTTCCCCATCTTCAAAGCTTCTTATCAAAGACACTGACCATTGTTTATCTTCAATAGTTAATTTATTCACTGACCCAAATGTTGTTAGTTTGTTTAATCATTTGGGTAAATGGACTTTTGGGGATAAGCCAACACTCTTTGAGACTATGTCAGAGTCAGGAGATTATTGGGGTTTTCTTCATCAAAATCAAACAAATTTGAAGTTATTCAATGAGGCTATGGAAAGTGATTCTCATGCGGTGAGGTTCGCTTTGAGAGATTGCAAGTCAATTTTTGAAAATTTGGGTTGTTTGGTTGATGTTGGAGGTGGAACTGGAAATACAGCTAAAATTATATGTGAGTCATTTCCTATGTTAAAATGCATTGTGTTGGACCTTCCACAAGTTATAGCAGGTTTACCAACAAATAATAACAATTTGAGTTTTGTTGGTGGAGACATGTTTGAATCTATCCCCGAAGCTGATGCAGTTTTATTAAAGGTATATATAATTAACATCAATGATATACGGGACGAGACACCCACACAACACTTAGTCAATCGTCTACAAAAATGTGTTTACTTCAATTGAGTAAATGATTGATTCAAATTACAGTAAAAAATGTGGTTGACTCAATTATATGATTCACTATAGTTTTCAACGTGATCTAAATTAACTATTTATTCAATTGAATTAACCAAAATTTTAAATTCTATTAATCAAGTGTCATTAGTGTGTGAAAAAATTGGGTGTCCATGACACAATATTGCAAAATTAGTTACTTACTTTCTCAACTATGAACAATATTATTATTGTGAAATTTTTGGTTTATTTGAATAATAATAAAGGCTATATATTGAGTCTTTCTAATTCTTTTTTTGTTTTTCACTGTTATAGTGGATTTTACATAACTGGAATGACGATGACTGTGTCAAGATACTCCAAAATTGTAAAGAAGCTGTTTCAAGAAAAGGCAAAAGAGGAAAAGTGATCATAATAGATATTGTGATAAATGAAAAGCAAGATAAACATGAAATGACAGAATTGAAGCTCTTCTTTGACATAGTTATGATGGCTAATTTTAATGGAAAAGAAAGAGAAGAGAAAAACTGGAAACAAATCATCATGAAAGCTGGATTTACACACTACAAAATATTTCCAATATTTGGCTTTAGGTCACTTATCGAGGTTTATGTTTAGTTAAACCTTTGTATTTAAGAAATAAATTTATGTGTATATTGAACCAAAATAAAGTAATAAAAACACTTAATACAACTAAGTGATATAGGATGGAGGTTAGGTCACTTATGTTTGTTTTGTTTGGTCTTGTTAGAGCTGTCTTTTTACATAAAAAGTGCATGTCATCCAAAAAGAAGTAATATTTCAATAAATTTTATTTTCAGCAAGTCTTTAATATTGAATTGATCTCATTTGGGTCTTTAAGAAAGTCTTCTTTGATTCTAAATGAGTTGACAAAAGTTAATATATTTACTTCAAAATTACTTATTAATTCTAAAAATAGAACTCATAACTAGTGTCTTAAAAAATATTTATTTATAAGAAAAAAAAAATTAATTTAGTAGTTTTAAATATAAGTAAAATTTGTCAAATTTAACTCTATTTAATATCATTGTTTCCAAAATACTCTTTATTGATTCTCTTATTTTGCTATATAAGTGCACCTCTTAGTACAAAATTAATGTGATAATTATTGTAATAAAGGATATATTAGGATGTTCCATTTTTGATGGTAGCATTGGCTTAGAGTCGGATATCATATGGTCAACGGCGTGGATTAACTTCGATCGTTTTAGTCTAGGTCCAACACCAATGCTAATCGAATACTAAACCAATGTTAGCGTCGGATTTTAACCCTTTAACATAGACTTTTGGCCGACTTAGAAATAGTTTTTCTAGTAGTAAAATATTTAACTAATTAATCAATAAAAAAATACTTATTCCTATATGATTTATAAAACAAATATTTATAATTTTGATTTTGTTCAAATTTCGTGAGAAAATACAAAAAAATACAATCAAATAAAACTAAGTACATTTAATAGATTCTAATTTTCTCTCTAAAATATGAAACCGAATTGATCCATACACTTTTTTTTAAAGGTCTCGTTATACTCTTATTGATTTGGTTCGGATTCATAATAAAATATTATGCAAACTAAAAACTCTATTTGCAATTAGTTTTATTTTTTTCTAAAAACTAAACTAAAGTGATCATTAAGTATATCGATCATAATTGTTGAATAAATTTAGAATTTTTATCAATTAAAATTAATTAAATATGATATAAATTCTAATAAGGCACTCAAACAAGCACAACAATATATATGTTATTGAAAAGAAGATGCATTCTAAAAAAAATATATAAGAAAAAACAACATTGTAGATTATTAAAAAAAAAGAGATGATGATATAACCGAGAAAAAAAAAGCTTGGATGATAAAAGAGGAAGTAAAAAATAATGCAATTAAAAAAGAGAGCTCATTTGTTTGTTCTTAATTATAAAATTTATTGCTACTATTATTTGTCTCCAAATATAAATTTGTATATATATATTTATTACTTTTTATTAAATATATACTTCATTAAAAATTATTTGACATATAAAAAGTTAACATTAGACATATTTATATGTTTCGTATATATAAGGTTATGACATCTAATTAGTCGTTTATAAAAATATAGGTAATTAAATTGAATATATATATTTAATTTTAATTAAATTAAAAATTATAGTTATTTATTTAATTAAATTAATCATATGTTTTTGATCTAATTGCAGTTTTGACCAATCTATTATTATTAATTCCAAAATTGATTTCTTTAGTTTAAAAGTTGACGGTTTTGGTCATTATTTCAGATTTTTGAATTAAAAAATAACGATTTGACATATTTTTAATGACGTCACATACAATTCTATGATATAGAACCATCTATATATATTAATTATTTATATTTCGTTAATTAAATTAAAAATATGAAAATTTTTAAAGATGAAATATAAGTTTTTACGACGTTATATTTCAATTTTATAGGTGATAATCATTTTAAATCATATTATATATCACTTTATTTAAAATATTTCACATCATCATTTTTTAGTTAAATTATTAGAGGAAGAGACCAAGACAATCGATTTTAAAATAACAAAAACTAATTTATGAATCAGGAAAAATAGAAGAATTAAAATTGCCGTTTATTCATTTGTAACTAATTGTAGTTTTTTTTTTATTTACAAATTATTCACAGTTTCTAACGAGGTTGCCTAAATGTTAAAAAATGCAAGTTACAAACACCTCACATAAAAAATAGTCAAACAAATGCGTAAATTGGCATAGGTTTCTGTTCTCACAACATTGAAAACGTGTTTTTCCCATACAGTCCACGAATTAATTTGGATTTGATCTCAATATTTATACAACTAATTTTTAGACTTTAATTTGTTGTTTACTCTATCTTATCATATTTTCCGATTCCTGTTTTTTAAACCATATTAAACTTAACTTATTATTTATAAATCAGTCATATACACCTCTACAATCTGCGTAAGCTTATGCATCGCATAGACTGAGAGAATAAATACGATGGTTACACGTCATACCAACACATGCGTGAAGTTTCTCCGTACACAACAAAAGTATATTATTGAATTAAAGTCAAAATAATACATTAATACATTTTTTATTCACTACAAGCTCCATACAATATTCGTGTATTTGTCTGTTCGTTTTTTATTACAATAAATTGTTTTTCGTAAACTTGTTGTCTTTTTTATATAATTTATTTTAGTTTTTATTGTAAAAAATTACTTAGATGAAAGTTATAAAAGTGAAATAATATGTGATAGAATAGTTTTAGAAAAAACTTCTAATACTATAAAACTTATACAATACATAGAAAAATTAACATGTTATATTATTATTGAAGTTAAATCATTAATAATTGAATGATATGTCATCTATGTACAAAAATTATTAATTTAGTCAATTTTAATATAAGAAATGTTATTTGAACACATTTTTTGACATAAATATAGTAAGACTCACATTTATGGAAAAAGAGAGAGAGAAGAAATATGACTCGCATTTATGTCATCATAGTATGTACAAAAATTAAGTATTGTATTTGTGTCCAATAGTGTGTTTAAATAACATTTATCTTTTAATAGATACTATAGTAATGTATACATGAACAAATTAAAAATAATTATTGAAAAAAAGATTTATAGTACTTATAATACACACTATTTTTTGTTGTATAGTAGAACTTGTCATAAAAATACAACAAAATAGACCATACCAAAAAAGCCTATCCATTTCATTAATGAGATATCTATGGTATATTGAAAAATTAACGTATTTTAGTTCTATCAAAATTAAATTATCAATAGTTGAATAATATTTCATCTATGTACCAAAACTTTTAATTTAATTCATTTTAGCGGATACTATAGTAATGCATACAAAAATAAATAAATAAAAAATATTGATAAAAAATGCATAATACCGATATACACTCTATTGTTTTTATAGAAATTGAATAGAAAAATTATCAATCATAACTAATAAAAATAATAATAGATTAGTGAACAACGTACTAAAATTTCAACAAAATATTTTTCATATTTGGTTTTAAGTCACTTATTGAGGTTTATGTTTAGTTAAAGCTTTGTACTTTTAGAAATAAATTTATGTGTATATTGAACCAAAATAAAGTGATAAAATCACTTAATACAGCCGAGTGACATAGGATGGAGGTTAGATCACTTATGTTTGTTTTGTTTGGTCTTGATAGAGCTGTCTTTTAAATAAAAAGTGCATGTCATCCAATAAAAAAAAGTACTATTTCAATAAGTTTTATTTTCAGCAAGTCTTTAATTTTGAATTTATTTCATTTGGGTCTTTAAGAAAGTCTTCTTTGATTCTAAATATAAGAGAAAGTCGAGTTGACAAAAGTTAATATATTTACCTAAAAATTACCTATTAATTCTAAGAATAAAACTGATAATTAGTGTCTTAAAAATTAGTCTATTCGACTTTATTTATCAGAAAAAAAAATTAATTTAGTAGTTTTAAATATAAGTAAAATTTGTCAAATTTAACTCTATCCAATATTATTATTTCAAAAATACTCTTTATTGATTCTTTTATTTCGCTACATGAGTGCACCTCTTAGTACAAAATTAATGTGATGATTATTGTAATAAAGGATATATTAGTAATTTTGACTTATTTTTATATAAATCAAGACCATTAAACACATTTCTTTCTCAACAATATGTGAAAAGTAAGTGAAATATGAGTACTCTTATCAAGTATTTATTCGGTATTTGTATTGTATTTAAGAGTTTTTTTATTCTCGCAAATGAAATTGATTATTTTTTTTATATATTAATATAATACTATTTGTGTATTTGACTACAATGTCTTATTATATTATACATTAAATTAATATATCAACATTTTTTTTATATACACCGCAATGCACAGAAGCGACCATAATATTTTATTTTTCTCAGGTCGCATATACGATGATCTATTGTCATTTATTTAATTTTTTATAACAAATGATTAATTGTTATTTTAATAAATAAAAAATAATAAAAATAATTAAAAAATAAAATTATATTAATAAAATCAAACCAAATACATTTAATAAAAAAAAATATTAAATTTAATGCGCTAGAGTAGATGTGTAACAAATATCTGCTATGTTATTTTAACATCTCTCTCTCTCAATTTGGAAGACAAATTAGCAACTTCATTCTATTTTTGTTAACAACTCTAGCCTATATTTACTCCGGCCTAAAAGATAATAGACGTCCTTTAAAGTTATTGTGCACTCACCTTTTGAAAGATAAAACATGTAAGTTTCTGGTCTCCATCTCTCAACCATAGTAGTAATCGTTTTTTATTCACTTGACCATGATATTTCAAT
The DNA here is from genome assembly GCA_037974295.1 of Cicer cuneatum. NCBI lineage: Eukaryota > Viridiplantae > Streptophyta > Magnoliopsida > Fabales > Fabaceae > Cicer > Cicer cuneatum. The sequence continues at coordinate 16,783,580 of JBBPBO010000005.1, read as the reverse complement.
TTAGGTGGACATTTCAATTTGACTAGTGACACATATTTATCCTATACATGTTTTATAACATAACTGGAAATTAGTGTAAAGTAATTTTTTTCAAATTTTTATTTAGAAGATATTCAAAATATATACTATTAGCGAAATATATATTTATTTTTTAATCAATTAATTCATGAAAAATAATCAATACTAGGAAAATTATTTTTAACCTTCATATTTAGCGTCGGTACCCGATACTGACGTTAGTTAGCGTCGGTACCCGATACTGACGTTAGTTAGCGTCGGTTTAGCGTTGGTCAGTGCACACTAGTGCATTAAATATAAATGTTTTTTTCATTAAACATTAATGTTGGTTAGTCCTACGCTACGTAAAATATGGCAGACACTTTATTAATTTTTGATTTTATTCACCCTTTTAGTGTCGGTTGTGAAGGTGCAAACACGAGAAGGGGGGTTGAATTGTGTTTGACTTAACTTGAAACTTTTCCTGTTTTAATACTTTCAAAACAAAACTTGATGTATAATTAAAACAGAGTTAGCAGCGGATAAAAATAAAAATAAAAACTCACAGATTTTATACTGGTTCACCGTTAACGAGGCTACGTCCAGTCCCTTCGCCTTGAAGGATTTCACTAATTCAATCTTGAATTACAACCTTGCTACTGACCCTCCAAGTCAATCTTCTCAAATAGTCTAACAATCCTAGACTTCTTTGAGGAAAAACAACTCCTGTTCTTCAGCCAATCTGACACCCCAGATTGTAGAAGAAATCACAACACTATGAATCTAATTGCCAAGTAACCTGCTACCTCTACTGACTCCAACAGCTTGTAGACTCTACTTCAACAACTTAGATTTGACACAGTGGAACGAAAACAACAAGAGTACTTGCTTTAAAAACTGAGACTCAACAATTGACTTATATGAAAATTTGAGAGTGTTTGCTTTTGAAGTGTATGACCCTTTTGTGATTTTCGATTATGAGCATTCTGCCTTGAGCCTCCTTTTATAGATGCTGATTTGGGCCTCTTCCAAGCTTAATTTCGAACTGAAACTTGCTGGATTCTCTTGCAAAAATAACTTGACCAATTGGGCTTTATTTAAATAAAAAACATATCTTTTTAAGCCTTAGATTTCTTTCATAAATTAATTGGCCAATCAAATCCTTTTATTGCTTCCCGCCATAGCTTCTGACTTCCATGTTACTCCACTTTAATTTATAACAAATCTTTTATAATACTTTGATAAAAATAACATAAGATCTTCACCTTTAATCCCCATGATCAAATCTGCACCCTTGGATCTTCATGCGATATTCCACAACTGGACCAGCCGAATTGATATGCTGTGATCCTTTGATTTCGGCCATTCCTGGACCACTCTTCCTAACCCTCTGATCTTCTGATTTCGGCCATTCCTGGACCACTCTTCCTAACCCTCTGATCTTCTGATTTCGGCCTTCCCTGGACGCGCACCTGATATGCTAAAATCCTCTGAATTCGGCCTTTGTTGGACTGCACAGTCGGTCCATCTGATTTCGGCCACCACTGGGCCATGGTTTGATTTTCTGATCTGGACCATCACTGGACCAAATAATTATTTCTGAACCATTGATCTGGAAGTTTTTACTCTGATATGGACAGATTCTGGAATTTGGTCTAGAACAAACTGAAATTAACTTGAACAAAAAATATTTCAGTCTGGACATTTTACCTTTGATTTTGGACCAGGTCTGGATTGATTCTGGAATTCATTTCTTCTGGTCTGGACTTAGTTCCATGCCCTGAATCATGCTATCTTATGGTCTGGGCCAAATCTGGATTGATCCTCTTGTTTTGGACTCATAAACATACCTTCTGGTCAAGTGTGGAACAAGTCTGGAACAAGTCTGGACTGTGTAATTTTTCATTGCCAAACCATCTTCTGGTCAGAATAACTTCTGGAATAAAATTGATATTTGATTCCTGTTTGTTTGGAACAACTCTCCTTATGGCAGGCTTTCCAATGGTATGATCCATGTTTCATTCTGTTTTTTATTCCTTCTGATATGGGCCATCAAAGATATCTTCTGGTCATGTTTTGACATTCCTGGAGTATCTTCTGGTCATTCCAGAATTCATTTTTCTGGAATCCTTTGATCACTGCTTCTGATTCCTTCAGTTTCTGGGGCATTTAACTTAATAATTCAAAGTACAAAATAAGTTTACATTGAGTGCTTTTGTAAACATCAAAATCCTAAGTTTTAGAACCAACTTGGTTCCAACAATCTCCCCCTTTTTGATGATGACAAAACCTTAACTTATTTTGCTAACTTATAATTCGAAAACTTGAATTACTCCCCCTCAGACCAATCTCTCCCCCTAAGTCTAATACTCTCCTTTTCAACTCCTTTTTTTTCACTCTTTCTTTTCTTCTCTTCTCCTCTCCTTTTCAACTCCTTCTTTATTCTCTCTTTCTTTTTCTCTCTTCACGCTTCCTCTCCTTTTCAACTCCTTCTCTTTTTCACTCTTTCTTTTTCACTCCTTCTTTCTTTTTAACTCTCCTTTTCTACTTATTTCTTTTTTTCTCTCTCTTTCTCCCCCTTTTTGTCATCAGCCAAAAAGTGGTCCTGCTATTTTTTTTATTATTATTATTTTTTTATTTTTTCTTTACAGATTACCGAAAGTAAAAGCTGAAAATAAAAGACATAAAATAAAATTGCAGAAATTTAAAAACTCCTAAGATGACTACTTGAGCTAGTCATATATGGAGGTCATGCTGAGATGCTTTTTAATGAATTCGAACCTATCTTCTGGTAAAGCCTTGGTGAAGATGTCAGCCCATTGATGATCAGTGTCTACAAACTGGATGCTTAAAGTTCCTTTCTGAACATGGTCCCTAATGAAATGGTGTTTTATTTCAATGTGTTTGGCTCTAGAGTGTAAGATAGGGTTCTTGGTTAGGTTTATGGCTGAAGTGTTATCACAGAACAAAGGAATATTGTTTTCAAAGATGTTGTAATCTTCAAGTTGGTGTTTCATCCAGAGTAACTGTGAACTGCATCCTGCTGCTGATATATATTCAGCTTCTGCTGTTCACATGGCAATGGTGCTTTGTCTTTTGCTTGACCAAGAGATATAAGAAAGTGCAGTTGCCACTTGTACTTTTCCTTTCCAACTTGTCTCCAGCATAGTCGGAATCACAGAAACCTCTGAGTTTGTAGGTGCGGGATTTTCTCTGTATGTTTTCTGGTCTACCTTTTGGCTGGTTTCATCTGATTTACCTGGATGAATCTGAATTCCCAGGAAGAACTTAAGTTCTCCCATCATGCTCATTTGGAACTTTTTCTGCATTAGGTCAGAAAACTCTTTGCACAAAGTGCCATTAGTCGATCCAAATATGATATCATCAACATAAACTTGAATAATCAGAATATCAGTTTTAATGGATTATCAATCTGGCCTCTATTAAATTCATTCTTAAGCAGAAAGTTACTAAGTCTGTCATACCATGCCCTTGGTGCTTGTTTTAAACCATATAAAGATTTCTTAAGTTTAAAACATGGTCTGGAAAATCAGAATTTTCAAATCCAGGGGGCTGTTTGACATAGACTTCCTCACTTATGCACCTTTAACATCCATTTGATACATCATTATATCATGATTAGCAGCAAATGATAAGAGAATTCTAATTGCTTCTAACCTGGCCACTGGAACAAAAGTCTCAGAGTAATCCATACCTTTCTGTTGACTGTATCCATGAGCTACAACTTCACCATTTTCATTGAATTTGTTTCCTAACACCTACTTGGTTCCAATAATGCTTCTGTTTGGTCTGGATACCAGATCCCAAACATCATTCCTTTGAATTTCATTCAGCTCTTCTTGCATTGTAAGTATCCAACCTTCCTCTGCCAAAACTTCATCAACAATGCTTGGTTCGCATCAGCTTCTGGTTATGTAATAGCTTCTGATTCTGATGAATCAGCTTCTGGTTCTGGTGAATCTGTAACAGCTTTAGATTCTGGTAAATATCCAGATTTCTCTTATGACTTATCTTGGCTGTTTTTGACTTGATTATCTTTTGAAGATTTGTCATGTGTTGCTGACTTGCTTGTATCCTTTACCTTTCCAAGTACTTCTGTTTCTTGTGCTTCTACTCCCTGCACTATTTTTTATCTTGCTTTGATTTGTTAAGATCAAGCAGTTTGTCATTTTACATAATGCAAATCAAATAAGTTAAAATTTAACTCAATACAGCCAAACCATTCGTTCTGCTTCTGGTGGTTTCTGTTTGTTTTTGAAACCACTGGAATGCTGTTTCTTCTAAGTGTTCAATTCGTGTGAATCACCTGGTTCCTCTGATGTTTTGAAAACCTGCAGAATACTTATCTAGATTTGATTTGTTAAGATCAAGCTTCTAGTCAGTAAGCATAAATATAAAATAATAATAGTATATACAGCAAGATGTAGCCTCAGTTCTGAAAATCCTCTTGCTTCTGATTTTCAGATTCCTAATCTATATGTTCTGAGATTACATGGTTTGGATGAGGGAATTTGAATTCCCTTCCAGGTTTGTAGTTTTGATGAATCTCACTGGAGTGTTTGAAGAACTCTCCTGATTCTGATTCATTTCTTTTAGCTGATACACCATGTTCCTCTGGTGATTCTGGAACTTATGGTGATTCTGGTAATTATACTGATTGTGATAATTAAAGTAGTTCTGATGATCATACCTCAACCTTTGATACTGATACTTGTTCAGGTTCTGGTTCTGGCATTGATTCTGATTCTAGTTCCAGTGTTGATTCTGGTTCCAGTTTCTGTGCCTCCAGTTCTGGTTCTGGTTCTAGTGTTGGTTCTGGTTCCAGTTCCTGTACCTCTAATACTGGTTCCAGTTTTGGTTCTGGTTCCAGTTTCTGTGCTTCTGGTACTGGTTCCAGTTCTGATTCTGGTTCCAGTTCCTGTTCTGATTCGTGTTATATCTTTGATATTTCCTGTTCCTCCTATAATTCTGGTTCTGGTTTTGATTGTGTTGACCAGTTCTTCTTCTACCAGAGTCACTTTGCTTCTGTATGGTAGATGATGGAACATAAACCTTCTTCTGCTTGTGCGTTGCCAACATCCATTGTCCAGGCACCATTGTTGGTGTCTCCTTCTGGTTGCTCAAAACATCTGCAACATAGATAATTTGATCTTTTGGTACCCAGAACTGATTGGGTCCAGGTTTGTTAGTCTTAACAGCTCTCTGATCTTGTTCAGATTTTACCATTGGACAAGATAATTCAGAGTGACCTTTCTTAGCACAGACAAGACATAAAACATCAGAATAAACAGGTTTATTTTCAGTACTTGTTTCTGTAAAACCAAGACCTCTTTTTCCAGAGTTGCTGTTTCCATAAATCATAGATGCATACTTACTTCTTTCCATTCCATTTGAAATAATGTTTTGAAAAAATTGCTCATGCATATCAGATTTACAAACAGTCTCAGAATTGGAACAATTATTATTTTTCAGAGTTTGGTTTTCAGACTTGAGAGTCTTGCAACTTCAGTTTTAAGATCTTTGATTTCAGTTGCATACTCAGAAATTTGATTCTTTAAAACTTGGTCTTCTTTGGTAAGATTTCTCTTATCTTCCCTAAGAGATTTCAGTTTTAAAGACATCTTATTATTTCCATTTAACAAGTCCTTTAAAGTATCAATAATTCATATTTAGAAAGATCACAAAATACCTCATTGTCTTTATCTTCTGATTCTGTTCCAGAGCCTGAGCTATATTCAGAACTTGAGTTGGTATGAGCCATTAGAGACATAATTGTTTCCTCTGATGTGCTTCTAGATTTTGCCAGAATGATTGCTTCGATCATTCTTCCTTCTGCCTGTTTTCCTTCTGGAATTCGTGCCTTTATGAGGTCCAGAAGCAGACTTGATGTGAGCTATCTTTGCTGTTTCTGCCTCTTCTTCATCAGAAGATTCTTCCTCTGATTCTGATACATCCCAAGCAGCCATCAGACCTTTCTTTCTGTATCTGGAACTCTTCTTGTGCTGTTTTCCTTTTCCCAGATTTGGACATTCTGACTTGATATGTCCAGGTTCATTGCATCCATAACAGATGATGTTCTTCTTGTCAGATTCTTCCTTGCTGTTATGTTTCTTCTGGGAGTTTCTTTTCTTTCTGTTTTCCCAGATCTTAACCATCTTTTTGGTTAAGTAAGCCATATCATCACAGTCACTGTCACTATCCTCTGATTCTGATTCTGCCTTTGCAGCTATCCTCTGTTTCTGATTCTGATATGCTGTGATCCTCTGATTTCGGCCATTCCTGGACCACTCTTCCTAAACCTCTGATCTTCTGATTTCGGCTTTCCCTGGACGCGCACTTGATATGCTAAAATCCTCTGAATTCGGCCTTTGCTGGACTGCACAGTCTGTCCCTCTGATTTCGGCCACCACTGGGCCATGGTCTGATTTTCTGATCTGGACCATCACTGGACCAAATAATTATTTCTGAACCATTGATCTGGAAGTTTTTACTCTGATCTGGACATATTCTGGAATTTGGTCTGGAACAAACTGAAATTAACTTGAACAAAAAATATTTCAGTCTGGACATTTTACCTTTGATTTTGGACCAGATCTGGATTGATTCTGGAATTCATTTCTTCTGGTCGGAACTTAGTTCCATGCCTTGAATCATGCTATCTTATGGTCTGGGCCAAATCTGGATTGATCCTCTTGTTCTGGACTCATAAACATACCTTCTGGTCAAGTCTGGAACAAGTCTGGACTGTGTAATTTTTCACTGCCAAGCCATCTTCTAGTCAGAATAACTTCTGGAATAAAATTGATATTTGATTCCTGTTTGTCTGGAACAACTCTCCTTATGGCAGGCTTTCCAATGGTATGATCCATGATTCATTATGTTTTTTATTCCTTCTGATCTGGGCCATCAAAGATATCTTCTAGTCATGTTTTGGCATTCCTGGAGTATCTTCTGGTCATTCCAGAATTCATTTTTTTGGAATCATTTGATCACTGCTTCTGATTCCTTCAGTTTCTGGGACATTTAACTTAATAATTCATAGTACAAAATAAGTTTACATTGAGTGCTTTTGTAAACATCAAAATCCTAAGTCTTAGAACCAACTTGGTTCCAACTGGTTGGTTGGACGCTATATTTTTCAAAATTTGTAAAGTTAAATGTTTTACTCTTTCTTTTTTTTTAAAAAAATCTTTATCTTTATTTTTAGCTATTGATGACTCTTCATCATATGCATATTTTTCATTGTTTTTAGTCTTATTTATCTTCAATCATTAGTTAATTTAATGAGTTATTTGATATATTTTGTTGATTCTAGTTCTTGGGTTTAATAAAATTCTTATGTTCTTATTTCGTTGATTAAGTAGAGATTTTTCGGAGTTTTGCGTCGTTTCTTTGTTTTAGTGCAGTGCCGAATTTTGGTGAGAAATCAACATGACCTACATGGAGTATTTCTACCATATCTGGAGTTTTAGATGTCCAATTGGAGTAAAACCAAGTGCAAATGAAAGCTAAGATCCATAGCTACAACTTTCATGAAGACACCGGAACCAAATTCGGATTCGAAAGAGGAGAAAAATGCAGTATACGTAAGATAGAAGATGTTGTGCGCCTGAAGCGCAAAGCATGCGCCCGAAGCGCATTTCTGCACTGCTGATTCTGTGTAAATGCGCCTGAAGCGCAAGGCCTGCGCCTGGGGCGCGCGGCACGCGGCGCGCTGTAGATTGCATAAAATCGAGTTTTTATGATTTTTTAGGGATCTTTTGGTCAATTGGGAAGTTTAGAGACTTGTGCCCTAGCAGAGAAGCTCAGAGACGACTGTTCTACACCATTGAAGGAGTTTTATCAAGAATCATTATGAATCTTTCTTGTAATTCCTCTTTAATCTGTATCTCTTTAATCTCTGTAATGAGCAACTAAATCTAATTTGTTAGGGATGAGTGGAACAAGATGAAAGCTTTATTTGTCTGAATTGACTCCTGGTTATATGAATAAACTTATTGAATTATTTTTATCATCTATGTGCTTAATGCTTTTTATTGCCTGATCAACTTTAAAATGTTCTATGATTCGTAATTTGAAATGGAAGTGGACTTCACGAATGCTTGAGATGATAAATTCATGAGATTGTAGTCTATGGATAGATGCAGGTCATGAAACCAATTGAATTAGTTGCAGAGACAACAATTTAAAAAGAGAATTTTTGTACTGTAAAGCTTAATCCTAATTTTAAACCCATTAAGGAATTAGGGGTTATTTTGAAATTAAAGGTTCTGTCACGAAGACATTAGGGCAAGAATACTAAAGAGAATTCGGTAATAATTCAATAAAGGAATTCAGTAACTAGGATCAAATTAGAAACCAAGGTTGGACTCAAAGTGAAACTCATCCCTGACATTTTTCTCATCAAAAAAGTTCAATTTCATTACTATTGTTATTTTAAATATTACCTAAATCAATTCGGAAACTTTTTGTACAATTTCAGTAATTAAAGATAATTCGATAGTAAAACGCAATCCTTGAGTTCGACACTCGGTATTACCGTTTTTAATTATTACTTGCAATGATTCAGTACACTTGCTGAAACGCTATCAGCTATCCGTTATCCATCTCTTTTTCCTTCACTCCTTTTTCCTCTCAATTCGCAAAACCTTTTTTCTTTTTCCTTGAAACCCTACTCCTTTTCCCTTAAATTGCAAAACCCATTTGAATTGGTTTGTTCTTGTTCAACCTGAACATGTTCGACAACTCTTGTTCTCTCAAAATCGCAAAACCTGATTATGGTCATTCTTGCAATTTTCTTCTCCTTGTTATGGTCGTTCTTGCACATTGTGGTATTGTTATCTTCACTATATCTTCTCCTTGTTTCCTCTTTCGTAGGGTTTTGTTTTTATTGCATTATTTGATGATTTTGTTACCTCTACCATGTACTTTCATAGTAATAGCACAAGTTATAGTTAAATAATTATGTTGTGGCTTCTCCATCATGTAAGTCACTAAAGGCGGGCTTCCAATTAAAGAAGGCAAATTCATTGTTTGCTATCACTAGAACTAAGATGCTTCCTCTATGTAGAAATGGTGAGATTCCAGTTGATTTTTTTCATTTTGAAAGCTATTACACTGTCAGCTGCATAATAGATGATGGATAGTAAATTTAAATTTATATATAGTAGATGATTTTTTTTTTGTATTCCGTTAATGTATCAAAATTAAACTTTTTTTTAAGTTTTGTTTTTGACTCAAAACATAAATAAAAATCTCACTATAACATATTTTAGACAATATAACACATATTTGAATATATCACAGACAATATAACCTGGTGCTAGTGGTGGTGGGTACACTGGTGCTAGTGGTGGTGTAGAGGAATATGAATGGTGATGGTTTGCTGAAATTTCAGATGGTAAATTGAAAAATAGCATGTCCAATGGAAAAAAGCTGAAAGAAGTAGAGGCCTATCCCATTTTTTTTCTTTGTACAAGTTGGTTTTGGTTTTGTGTAAGAATGTTGTGGTCCAACCCCATCTTATAGTTGTATTTTTAACTCTAACAAAGCATCTTCACTTCATAGTTAACTTCAATCTTGAGACTCATCTTCTAAGAAACATGATTTTATTCATATTTTTATATAAGACTTGTCATCTTTGAAATACTCGGTATCATTGACTTTTACAGCAATGTGACCTAAGTATTTTGGAACGGTTACAACTCCATTTGATTTGTCGGGCGAATTTGGAAGTGACACAAGTATTTTGGAACGGTTACAACTCCAATCAAATTGTAGTTGGAATTTGGTTTTGGCAGAAATTGGTTAGTTGTGACCATAATCAAATAGCTGGGATTATAGATATGATAATAACAATCTAATTTGGTAGTCTACAAAAATAACAATAAAAAGTTTGGAAATTATATAGATATCTTTTAATTATAAAACTGAATGATATTTTTAAATGTCTTGGAATATCTATATTTTAATTAATAGAAGATATTGAGTATAACTTAGTGAGTGTATTTGAATAATATATTCAATTTCTATGTATCATGACGACTTTATATGAAAGAGTATGATTTAAATAGACGTATTTTGTATGAGTAATTTGATGTAATGAATCATTATAATTCTATATAAAATGGTATATTCTTTCTATATTTTTCCTCGTAAACTTATTAAATAATATAAAATTACTTTGCTGTGAAGGTTTATTTTGGATTGTGTTGTAACTGTTTTTAAGCTTCAATGACTTGATGTATATTGTTGCAGTAGTTTTGTAGTAGTTGATGCCAAGATATAATCTATGTTACTAGTTTAATTATTTGTTTGTTTATATTTCTGAACTTTTAATCTTAATCTTGTGCTCTTAATATAATTTTGTGCAATATAATTTTATATATATTTTTTTGTACTCTTACGAATCTTGACTTTGATGTTGTCATGTTTTTTAAATTTGAAAATAGATAAGGGATCAATTCTCTATTTTTTTTCTTTATTCTAAAAGTGATTTTTATTGTCTTAACAAAATAAAAGAATGAAATGGAACTTTAATACACCCAAAATTGGAACATTTGTTTTTCTCGTTACTAACTAGAAACTAATGATGATAAAGTTGAATGAGTTTGGAATTTATTCGATAGGATTAAGATATATAGAATAAAATTGGTAGGGTTTACTTTTCTGAAAATGTTGTTAATTTACTTTCTTCTCACATCAATGTATAACTTGTTAGTTTTGAATTAATTTGTGCTTTATTTGGTTGTGTTTCTAAGAAAATCTAACAAAGTCACATACATGATATGATTTTTGTTGATATGGTTGTTATGGGTTTGTGCATGATTAAATTTGACAAAGTCACACAAATTATACTTCATGTTTTTAAGAAAGATTAATTTTGTTACAAAGAATAAAGTATATTAAGTTAAATTGTTTAAAAACAAAGGAAAGAAATTAAAAGTATGATAAATTAATAATGCATATTGAGTTAGGTTGGTTAAAAAGAAAGGGATGACATATGCTACTATAGTAGCAATAGTGTTAAAATAGAGGTGATGGAATTAATATATAAAAGATGTAATGTGGAATATACAGATGAATATAGAAAATGGACGGCTCTTATGACGATAATTTGGATGATCTGTCACCGGACGAACCTTGATCTTGTAGTTATGCTTACTTTTTGTAGTCGTTGGTTGACAAATATGTAATATGTGATTTTGTTACATCTTTATCTTATATTATGTTATTATTTTGTAGTTTGAGAACAAATGATACTTTATGCTACGATTGTTATGTTGTCAATTGCAACGATTTTTTGTGAAAATTTGAAGTATTTTAATGTTTCTTAAGTATAATTATTTTATAAGGCGTAAAAATATAATCGTGCAAGTGCAAAAAGGAAAAAAATATTAAAGCAATCTACATTTGGCGTCGGTCGTTCTAACGCTACACATTTAGTTGACTTTTCAATTGTTGACTGTAACATCGGTATGACTTAAGGTATAATATTTAATTTTTATTTTATTGTTAATTTTTATTAGTTGACTATGGTGTTGGTTTACCCGACGCTAACTATTTCATTGACTATAATTTGTAGACTTTAGCGACGGCTAGTCGACGCAATAGAATTTTTTCAATTTTTTATGGTAGAGTCGGATACTTTATGGTCGACAACATGGATTAACTTCGATCGTTGTAGCCTAAGTCCAACACCAATGTTAATCGAACACTAAATCAATGTTTGCGTCGGCTTTTCGCCCTTTAACGTAGACTTTTGGCCGACTTAGAAATAGTTTTTCTAGTAGTAAAATATTTAACTAATTAATCAATAAAAAATACTTATTCCTGTATGATTTATAAAACAAATATTTATAATTTTGATTTTGTTCAAATTTCGCGAGAAAATATAAAAAAATACAATCAAATAAAACTAAGTACATTTAAGAGATTCTAATTTTCTCTCTAAAATATGAAACCGAATTGATCCATTACACTTTTCTTTAAAGGTCTCCTTATACTCTTATTGATTTGGTTCGGATTCATAATAAAATATTACACAAACTAAAAACTCTTTTTGCAATTAGTTTTATTTTTTCTAAAAACTAAACTAAAGTGATCATTAAGTATATCGATCATAATTGTTGAATAAATTTAGAATTTTTATCAATTAAAATTAATTTAATATGATATAAATTCTAATAAAGCACTCATACAAGCACAAATTAATATATGTTATTGAAAAGAAGATGCATTCTATAAAAAAATATATTAAGAAAAAATAATATTAAAGATTATTAAAAATAAGAGATGATCATATAACCGAGATAGAAAAAGCTTGGATGATAAAAGAGGAAGTGAAAAATAATGCAATTATAAAAGAGAGCTCATTTGTTTGTTCTTAATTATAAAATTTATTGGTACAATTATTTGTCTCCAATTATAAATTTGTAAATATATTTATTACTATTTTTTAAATATATACTTCATTAATACTATCAAATTTTTTGACATATAAAAAGTTAACATTAGAGATATCTATATTTTTCGTACATATAAGGCTATGACATCTAATTAGTCGTTTCTTAAAATATAGGTAATTTAATTGAATATATATTTAATTTTAATTATATTAAAAATTATAATTAATAATTTAATTTAATTAATCATATTTTTTTTGTCTAATTGTAGTTTTGACAAATCTATTATTACCAATTTACGAAATTGATTTCTCTAATTTAAAAGTCGACAATTTTGATCATTCGCTCAAATTTTTGAGTTAAAAAATGACGATTTGACATATTTTTAATGACGTGACATATAATTATATGATATAGAACCATCTATATATATTAACTATTTACAAATCATTAATTAATTAAAAATATGAAAAAATTTCGAAGTTGAAATATAAATTTTTAATAGTGTTTTATTTTAATTTTATATATGATAATCATTATACATCGTATCGTATGTTACGTTATTTAAAGAATTTAACATCATTATTTTTTAAGTTAAATTATCAGAGAAAAAGATCAAAATAATAGATTTTGAAATAAAAAAAAACTAATTTGTAAATCAGTTTGAAGAATTAAAACTGTTAGCCGTTTATTCATTTGTAAAACTAATTGTAGTTTCTTTTTACAAATTATTCACAGTTTCAAACGTGGTTGTCTAAATGTCTTATTATACCGACAAGTCTTATAAACCGGAACTTATTGTAAAAAATAGTCAAACAAATGCGTAAATTGGCATAGGTTTCTGTTCTCACAACATTGAAAACGTGTTTTTACCATACAATCCACGAGTTAATTTGGATTTGATCTCAATATTCATAGAACTAATTTTTAAGTTTTAGACTTTAATTTGTTATTTACTCTATCTTATCATTTTTCTATTCCTGTTTTTCAAACCATATTAAACTTAACTTATTATTTATAAATCAGTCATATACACCTGTACAATGTGCGTAAGCTTATGCACCGCTTAGACTGAGAGAATAAATATGATGGTTACACGTCATACCAAACATGGGTGAAGTTTGTCCATACAACAAAACTATATTATTTGAATTAAAGTCAAAATAATACATTAATATATTTTTATTCACTACAAGAGTCCATACAATACTCGTTTATTTATCTGTTCGTTTTTTATTACGATAAATTGTTTTTCGTAAACTTGTTGTCTTTTTATATAATTTATTTTAGTTTTTATTGTAAAAAATTACTTAGATGAAGGTTATAAAAGTGAAATAATATGTAATAGAATAGTTGAAACAAAAATTTCTAATACTATAAAACTAATACACAACATTGAAAAATTAACATGTTTTGTTATTATTAAAGTTAAATCATCAATAGTTGAATGGTATGTCATTTATATACAAAAATTATTAATTTAGTCAATTTTAATAAATACTATAATAATATATAACTGAACAAATTAAAAACAATTATTGACAAAAAAATTTATAGTACTAATACACACTTTTTTTGGTATATTGTAAAACTTGTCGTAAAAATATAGTAAAATAGACCATATAAAAAAAGCCTATCCATTTTATTAATGAGATCTCCATGATATATTGAAAAATTAACATATTTTAATTTTATCAAAATTAAATTATTAATAGATGAATAATATTTCATCTATATACCAAAATTTTTTATTTAGCAAATTTTAATAGATACTATAATAATACATACATAAATAAATTAATAAAAATATAAATAAAAAATGCATAATAGCGATATACACTATTGTTTTTATAGAAATTGAATAGAAAAATTATCAACATACTAAAATTTCAACCAAACTTAAAACAATTGACAAACCAACATTCACTTTTTAGTTACCAATATTTTTATTTTTCATGTAACTGGCGTGTTTCTATTTGGTGTTGCCAGCACATTTTGCTAACCACAAAAAAGGCACGCTAATAACATATCACGTTCACAAAAATAAGTATTACAATGCATCTAATGGAGTTACTTGGATTCTGGGATTAAAATATCTTTTCATCACCTCCATCGTGTGCCAAAGCTCATTTTAATACTTTATATTCTTTTATTTTATTTTGTATGACTTCAACTTGTGGAGGGGTCCCTCCACACGACATCTATATATAGCGTATTAAACTCATCAAAGTGAAAACATAATCATTCAACAAACCAAATCAATCCAAAAAAAACACTCAACTCTATAATCATGCATTTGGGTTATGAGAATGGATACAAATCAAATGAGCTCTTTCAAGCTCAAGCTCATTTGTACAATCACATTCTTAGCTTCCTCAGACCCATGTCCATCAAATGGGCTCTTGAACTTGGAATACCAGATATCATACACAATCATGGCCAACCCATTACTCTTCCTCAACTTCTATCAGTTCTTCACATTCATGAAGAAAAATCTTCTCTTGTCAAAAGCCTCATGCGTTTATTGGCACACAATAACTTCTTCACAATTGTAAAAACAAAAGGAAAAGAAGCATACACTCTTTCCCCATCTTCAGAGCTTCTTATCAAAGGCACTGACCATTGTTTATCTTCAATGGTTAATTTGTTAACTGACTCAAATGTTGTTAGTTTGTATAATCATTTGGGTAAATGGACTTTTGGGGAGAAGCCAACACTCTTTGAGACTATTTCAAACTCAGGAGATTATTGGGGTTTTGTTCATCAAAATCCAACAAACTTGAATTCATTCAATGAGGCTATGGAAAGTGATTCTCATGCGGTGCGGTTCGCTTTGAGAGATTGCAAGTCAATTTTTGAAAAGTTGGGTTGTTTGGTTGATGTTGGTGGTGGAACTGGAAATACAGCTAGAATTATATGTGAGTCATTTCCTATGTTAAAATGCACTGTGTTGGACCTTCCCCAAGTTATAGCAGGTTTACCAACAAATAATAACAATTTGAGTTTTGTTGGTGGAGACATGTTTGAATCTATCCCCAAAGCTGATGCAGTTTTATTAAAGGTATGTATAATTAACGGCAATGATATATCGGACGGGACATCCACACAACACTTAATCAATCGTGTAAAAAAATGTATTTACTTCAATTGAGTAGATGATTGATTCAAATTGCAGCAAAAAATGTGGTTGACTCAATTATATGATTCACCACAGTTTTCAATGTGATCTAAATTAACTATTTATTCAATTGAATTAACCAAATTTTTAAATTTTATTAATCAAGTGTTGCTGGTGTATGAAAAAATAGGGCGGCCATGAAACAATTTTGCAAAATTAGTTACTTACTTTCTCAACTATGAACAATATTATTATTGCGAAATTATTCATTAGCATAACTTCACGATATAATATTTAAATCATAAAAAAGGCTATATATTGAGTCTTTCTAATTCTTTTTTTTTTTCTCACTCTTATAGTGGATTTTACATAATTGGAATGACGATGACTGTGTCAAGATACTCAAAAATTGTAAAGAAGCTATTTCAAGAAAAGGCAAAGGAGGAAAAGTGATCATAATAGATATTGTGATAAATGAAAAGCAAGATAAACATGAAATGACAGAAGTGAAGCTCTTCTATGACATAGTTATGATGGCTAGTTTTAATGGAAAAGAAAGAGATGAGAAAAACTGGAAACAAATCTTTATGAAGGCAGGGTTCACACACTACAACATATTTCCCATATTTGGTTTTAGGTCACTTATTGAGGTTTATGTTTAGTTAAACCTTTGTATTTTGAGAAATAAATTTATGTGTATGTTGAACGGAAATAAAGTGATAAAATCACTTAACACAGCCGAGTGACATAGGATGGAGGTTAGATCACTTATGTTAGTTTTTTTATAACAAATGATTAATTGTTATTTTATTAATTAAATAATAAAATTATATTAATAAAATCAAACCAAATACATTTAATAGAAAATAAATATATTAAATTTAATGCGCTAGAGTAGATGTGTAAAAACATATATCTGATATACTATTTTAACATATCTCTCCCAATTTTGCAGACAAATTAGCAACTTCATTCTATTTTTGTTAACAACTCCAGCCTAAAAGATAATAGACATCCTTTAAAGTTTTTGTGCACTCACATTTTAGAAAATAAAACATGTGAGTTTTGTTGGAACCAAGTTGGTTTTAAATACTTAGGATTTTGATGCTTACAAATGTACTCAATGTAAACTTATTTTGTACTTTGAATTATTAAGTTAAATGCACCAGAAAGTGATGGAAACAGAAGCAGTGATCAAAGGATTCCAGAAAAATGAATTCTGGAATGACCAGAAGATACTCCAGGAATGTCAAAACATGACCAGAAGATATCTTTGATGGCCCAAATCAAAAGGAATAAAAATCAGAATGAAACATGGATCATACCATTGGAAAGCCTGTCAGAAGGAGAGTTGTTCTAGACAAACAGGAATCAAATATCAATTTTATTCCTAGAAGTTATTCTGACCAGAAGATGGCCTGGCAGTGAAAAATTACATAGTCCAGACTTGTTCCAGACTTGACCAGAAGGTATGTTTATGAGTCCAGAACAAGAGGATCAATCCAGATTTGGCCCAGACCATAAGATAACATGATTTAGGGCATGGAACTAAGTCCAGACCAAAAGAAATGAGTTCCATAATCAATCCAGACCTCGTCCAAAATTAAAGGTAAAATGTCCAGACTGAAATATTTTTTGTTCAAGTTAATTTCAGTTTGTTCCACACTAAAGTCCAGAATCTGTCCAGATCAGAGTAAAAATATCCAGATCAATGGTTCAAAAATAATTTTTTGAGTCCAGTGATGGTCCAGATCAGAAAATCAGACCATGGCCCAATGTTGGCCGAAATCAGAGGGATAGAATGTGCAAGTCCAGAAATGACCGAGTCCAGAAGAATTCAGCATATCAGACGCGCATCCAGGTTGGCTGAAATGAGAAGATCAGAGGGTCAGGAAGTGTGGTCCAGGGATGGCCGAATTCAGAGGATCGCAGCATATCATTTAGCTTGGACCAGATGTGGACTAGCGCTCAAAATTCTGATGGTCCAGAATTGATCAACGATGGAGATTGCAAGTTATTTTAATTAAAGTGTTAAAAAGATTGGTTATAAAAATAAAGTGGAGTAGCATGGAATTCAGGAGCATTGGCGGGAACAACCAACAGATTTAATTGGCCAGTTATTTTGAAAGAAAATCTGAAGATATGTTTTTTATTTAAATAAAGCCCAATTGGTCAAGTTATTTTTGCAAGAGAATCCAGCAAGATTCAGCTCGAAATTAAGCTTGGAAGAGGACCAAATCTGCATCTATAAAAGGAGGCTCAAGGCAGAATACTCAGAATCGAAAATCACAAAAGAGTCATACACTTCCAAAGCAACCACTCTCAAATTTTCATATAAGTCAATTGTGAGTTTCAGCTTTCAAGAAGCAAGTACTCGGTTATTTTCTTTCCACTGTGGCAAATCTAAGTTGTTGAAGTAGAGTCTACAATCTGAGGGAGTCAGTAGAGGTAGCAGGTTACTTGGCAATTAGATAGGGTTGTATCTAAGTTGTTGAAGTAGAGTCTACAAACTGAGGGATTCAGAAAGGGTAGCAAGGTACTTAGGAATTAGATTCATAGTGTTGTGAATTCTTCTACAATCTGGGGTGTCAGATTGGCTGAAGAACAGGAGTTGTTTTTCCTCAAAGAAGTCTAGGATTGTTAGACTATTTGAGAAGACTGACTTGGAGGGTCAGTAGCAAGATTGTAATTCAACGTTGAATTAGTGAAATCCTTCAAGGCGAAGGGACTGGACGTAGCCTCGTTAACGGTGAACCAGTATAAAATCTGTGAGTTTTTATTTTTATTTTTATCCGCTGCTAACTCTGTTTTAATTATACATCAAGTTTTGTTTTGAAAGTATTAAAACAGGAAAAGTATTCAAGTTAAGTCAAACACAATTCAACCCCCCCTTCTCGTGTTTGCACCTTCAATTGGTATCAGAGCTCGGTCTCAAGGCTGAGCAGTTAACAATGTTTGAGGAAAGGTCCAAGGGGTTCAATATGTCAGAAGAATTGGGAAACAACATCAACAGACCACCACTGTTTGATGGAGAAAGGTTTGAGTATTGGAAGGACAGAATGAGAAGCTTTGTCATATCTCAAGATCCTTAACTATGGAAGATGATAGTCAGAGGATACAATGCACCTACTGATCCAGAAGATCCAACTAAGAAACTGGATATGTTTGATATGAAACTAGATCAGATCAGATTACACAGACTTCATCACAAGTCCAGAACCATGATGGTCAGTGCAATCACATTCAAGGAATTTGATAGATGCACAAATAAAGAAACAGCAAAGAGTATATTCGATAGTCTGGTTCTGACCTATGAAGGAACCAAACAGGTTCAACAAACAAAGGCTAACGTATTGGTCAGAAAGTATGAGTTGTTCAAGATGGAAGAGGATGAAGACATTGACACAATGTTCTGCAGATTCCAGACTTTGGTATCAGGACTGAAAGTATTAAACAAAAGCTATACCACTGAAGATCATGTCCTGAAAATTCTGAAAAGTCTACCAAAAAGGTGGAGACCAAAGGTTACTGCAATTCAGGAAGCTAAGGATCTGAGTACCTTGAGGCTAGAAGATCTGATCAGCTCACTCAGGTCTCATGAAATAGAACTGGAAGAAGAGGAACCTAAGAAGAAGAAGAATCTGGCTCTGAAATCGAAACAGAAGAAAGCTGCAAAGGCAGAATCAGAATCAGAGGATAGTGACAGTGACTGTGATGATATGGCATACTTAACCAAAAAGATGGTTAAGATCTGGGAAAACAGAAAGAAAAGAAGCTTCAAGAAGAAACATAACAACAGAGAAGAATCTGACCAGAAGAATATTGTTTGTTATGGATGCAATAAACCTGGACATATCAAGTCAGAATGTCCAAATCTGGAAAAAGATAAACAGCACAAGAAGAGTTCCAGACACAGAAAGAAAGGTCTGATGGCTGCCTGGGATGTATCAAAATCAGAAGAAGATTCATCTGATGAAGAAGAGGCAGAAACAACAATGATGGCTCACATCAGGTCTGCTTCTGGACCTCATATAGGGATGAGTTCAGGAAGGAAAGCAGGCAGAAGGAAGAATGAACAAAGTAGTCATTCAAGCAAGTCTGGAAGCACATCAGAGGAAGCAATTCTGTCTCTGATGGCTCATACAAATTCAGGTTCTGAATACTGCTCTGAAAGAGAATCAGAAGATGAAGACAATGAGGTATTTTCTGATCTTTCTAAATCTGAATTAATTGAGACTTTAAAAGACTTGTTAAATGCAAACAATAAAAGGTCTTTAAAACTGAAAACTGTTAGGGAAGATAAGGACAATCTAACCAAAGAAGTCCAAGTTTTAAAGAATCGAAATTCTGAGTATGCAACTGAAAACAAAAATTTTAAAACTAATGTTGCAAGACTCAAATATGAAAACCAAACTCTGAAAAGTAATAATTGTTCCACTTCTGAAACTGTTTGTAAATCTGATATGCATGATCAAGTTTTTCAAAACTTTATTTCCAATGGAATGGAAAGAACTAAAAATGCATCTATGATTTATGGAAACAGTAATTCTAGAAAAAGAGGTCTTGGTTTTACAAAAACAATTACTGAAAATAAAGCTGTTCATTATGATGTTTTATGCATTGTTTGTGCTAAGAAAGGTCACTCTGTACTATCTTGTCCAATGGTAAAATCTTAACAAGATCAGAGAGCTGTTAAGACTAACAAACCTGGACCCAATCAGTTCTGGGTACCAGAAGATCAAATTGTCTATGTTGCAGATATTCTGAGCAACCAGAAGGAGACACCAACAATGGTGCCTGGACAATGGATGTTGGCAATGCACAAACAGAAGAAGGTTTATGTTCCAACATCTACCAAACAGAAGCCAAATGACTCTGGTAGAAGAAGAACTGGTCAACACAATAACTATCAAAACCAGAATCATAGGAGGAACTAGAACTAGAACCAGAGCTGGAACCAGTATCAGAGGAACAAGAACCAGTACCAGAAGCACAGAAATTGGAACCAGAACCAAAACTGGAACCAGAACCAAAACTGGAACCAGTATCAGAGGTACAGGAACTGGAACCAGA
The DNA here is from genome assembly GCA_037974295.1 of Cicer cuneatum. Classification (NCBI taxonomy): domain Eukaryota; kingdom Viridiplantae; phylum Streptophyta; class Magnoliopsida; order Fabales; family Fabaceae; genus Cicer; species Cicer cuneatum. Next base: position 16,762,967 of record JBBPBO010000005.1, on the reverse strand, counting down.
ACCAACACTGGAACCAGAACCAGAACTGGAGGCACAGAAATTGGAACCAGAATCAGAATCAGAATCAAAATCAGTACCAGAACCTGAACAGGTATCAGTATCAAAGGTTGAGGTATGATCATCAGAACTACTCTAATTATCAGAATCACCATAAGTTCCAGAATCACCAGAGGAATATGGTGTATGAGCCAAAACAGAAATTAAAGAATCAGAATCAAGAGAGTTCTTCAAACTCTCCAGTGAGATTCATCAAGACTACAAACCTGGAAGGGAATTCAAATTCCCTCATCCAAACCATGTAATCTCAGAACATATAGATTAGGAATCTGAAAATCAGAAGCAAGAGCATTTTCATAGTAAACCTGAGGCTACATCTTGCTGTAAATACTATTATTATTTAATATTTACTGTGATAACAAGAAGCTTGATCTTAACAAATCAAAGCTAGATAAGTATTCTGCAAGTTTTCAAAACATCAAAGGAACCAGGTGATTCACACGAATTGAACACTCAGAAGAAACAGCATTCCAGTGGTTTCAAAAACAAACAGAAACCACCAGAAGCAGAATAAATGGTTTGGCTGTACTAAGTTTATTTTTAAATTAATTGATTTATATTATGGTATATGAAAAACTGCTTGACAAATCAAAGTAAGATAAAGATAGTACAGGTTCATCAGAACCAAAGGGAGCAGAAGCAGAACGAATGGTTTGGCTGTATTGAGTTAAACTTTAACTTATTTGATTTGCATTATGTAAAATGACAAACTGCTTGATCTTAACAAATCAAAGCAAGATAAAAATAGTGCAGGGAGCAGAAGCACAAGAAACAGAAGTACCTGGAAAGGTAAAGGATACAAGCAAGTCAGCAACATATGACAAATCTTCAAAAGATAAATCTGATCAAGTCAGAAACAACCAAGATAAGTCATAAGAGAAATCTGGATATTTACCAGAATCTAAAGCTGTTACAGATTCACCAGAACCAGAAGCTGATTCATCAGAATCAGAAGCTGTTACATAACCAGAAGCTGATGCGAACCAAGCATTGTTGATGAAGTTTTGGCAGAGGAAGGTTGGATACTTGCAATGCAAGAAGAGCTGAATGAAATTCAAAGGAATGATGTTTGGGATCTGGTATCCAGACCAAACAGAAGCATTATTGGAACCAAGTAGGTATTCAGAAAAAAATTCAATGAAAAGGGTGAAGTTGTAGCTCAAGGATACAGTCAACAGAAAGGTATGGATTACTCTGAGACTTTTGTTCCAGTGGCCAGGTTAGAAGCATTTAGAATTCTCTTATCATTTGCTGCTAATCATGATATAATGCTGTATCAAATGGATGTCAAAAGTGCATTCTTAAATGGCTACATAAGTGAAGAAGTCTATGTCAAACAGCCCCCTGGTTTTGAAAATTCTGATTTTCCAGACTATGTTTTCAAACTTAAAAAGTCTTTATATGGTTTAAAACATGCACCAAGGGCATAGTATGACAGACTTAGTAACTTTCTGCTTAAGAATGAATTTAATAGAGGCCAGATTGATAATACACTATTTAGGAAATCCATTAAAAATGATATTTTGATTATCCAAGTCTATGTTAATGATATCATATTTGGATCCACTAATGGCACTTTGTGCAAAGAGTTTTCTGACCTAATACAGAAGGAGTTTCAAATGAGTATGATGGGAGAACTTAAGTTCTACCTGGGAATTCAGATTCATCAAGGCAAATCAGGTATACTCATTCACCAATCCAAATACACCAAAGAACTTCTTAAAAAGTTCAAGATGAGTGACTGTAAGCCTATGGCCACCCCAATGCACCCAACCTGCTCACTTGAGAAAGATGAAACCAGCCAAAAGGTAGACCAGAAAACATACAGAGGTATGATTGGATCCCTTCTTTACTTAACTGCTTCTAGACCTAACATTCTGTTTAGTGTTTGTGTTTGTGCCCGATTTCAAGCTGACCCTAGGGAATCCCATTTAACTGCTGTCAAACGAATTCTAAGATACCTTAAAGGAACCACAAACCTTACCTTGTTATACAAGAAAACCCCCACCTACAAATTAAAAGGCTTTTGTGATTCTGACTATGTTGGAGACAAGTTGGAAAGGAAAAGTACCAGTGGCAACTGCACATTCTTAGGTGATAACTTGATCTCTTGGTCATGCAAAAGACAAAGCACCATTGCCATGTCAACAGCAGAAGCTGAATATATATCAGCAGCAGGATGCAGTTCACAGCTACTTTGGATGAAACATCAACTTGAAGATTACAACATCTTTGAAACCAATATCCATTTGTTCTGTGATAACACTTCAGCAATAAACCTAACCAAGAACCCTATCTTACACTCTAGAGCCAAACACATTGAAATAAAACACCATTTCATTAGGGACCATGTTCAGAAAGGAACCTTAAGCATTCAATTTGTGGACACTGATCATCAATGGGCTGATATCTTCACCAAGGCATTACCAGAAGATAGGTTCGAGTTCATTAAGAAGCATCTCAGCATGACCTCCATATCTGACTAGCTCAAGTAGTCATCTTAGGAGTTTTTAAACTTCTTGTTATTTTAATTTTTGTCTTTTATTTTCTGTTTTTTACTTTCTGCAATTTGTACAGAGAAAAACAAAAAATACAAAAATAGCAGGACCACTTTTTGGTTGATGACAAAAAGGGGGAGAAAGAGAGAGAGAGAGAGAGAGAGAAAGAAGAATTAAGTAGAAAAGGAGAGACAAAAAGAAAGGAGAAAGAAAAAGAAAGAGTGAAATCAGAAGAAGTTGAAAAAGAGAGGAATCAGGGAGAGAGAAAAAGAAAGAGTGAAAACAGAAGGCGTTGAAAAGGAGAGGAAGCATGAAGAGAGAATAAAGAAGGAGTTGAAAAGGAGAGGAGAAGAGAAGAAAAGAAAGAGAGAACAAAGAAGGAGTTGAAAAGGAGAGTATCAGACTTAGGGGGAGAGATTGGTCTGAGGGGGAGTAATTCAAAGTCTTAGAGTCATAGGTTAGCAAAATAAGTTAAGGTTTTGTCATCATCAAAAAGGGGGAGATTGTTGGAACCAAGTTGGTTCTAAATACTTAGGATTTTGATGCTTACAAATGTATTTAATGTAAACTTATTTTGTACTTTGAATTATTAAGTTAAATGCCCTAGAAAGTGAAGGAAACAGAAGCAGTGATCAAAGGATTCCAGAAAAATGAATTCTGGAATGACCAGAAGATACTCCAGGAATGTCAAAACATGACCAGAAGATATCTTTGATGGCCCAAATCAGAAGGAATAAAAATCAGAATGAAACATGGATCATACCATTGGAAAGCCTGTCAGAAGGAGAGTTGTTCTAGACAAACAAGAATCAAATATCAATTTTATTCTAGAAGTTATTCTCACCAGAAGATGGCCTGGCAGTGAAAAATTACATAGTCCAGACTTGTTCCACACTTGACCAGAAGGTATGTTTATGAGTCCAGAACAAGAGGATCAATCCAGATTTGGCCCAGACCATAAGATAACATGATTTAGGGCATGGAACTAAGTCCAGACCAAAAGAAATGAGTTCCATAATCAATCCAGACCTCGTCCAAAATTAAAGGTAAAATGTCCAGACTGAAATATTTTTTGTTCAAGTTAATTTCAGTTTGTTCCAGACCAAAGTCCAGAATCTGTCCAGATCAGAGTAAAAATATCCGGATCAATGGTTCAGAAATAATTTTTTGAGTCCAGTGATGGTCCAGATCAGAAAATCAGACCATGGCCCAGTTTTGGCCGAAATCAGAGGGATAGAATGTGCAAGTCCAGAAATGACCGAGTCCAGAAGAATTCAGCATATTAGGCGCGCATCCAGGTTGGCTGAAATGAGAAGATCAGAGGGTCGGGAAGTGTGGTCCAGGGATGGCCGAATTCAGAGGATTGCAGCATATCATTTAGCTTGGACCAGATGTGGACTAGCGCTCAAAATTCTGATGGTCCAGAATTGATCAACGATGGAGATTGCAAGTTATTTTAATTAAAGTGTTAAAAAGATTGGTTATAAAAATAAAGTGGAGTAGCATGGAATTCAGGAGCATTGGCGGGAACAACCAACAGATTTAATTGGCCAGTTATTTTGAAAGAAAATCTGAAGATATGTTTTTTATTTAAATAAAGCCCAATTGGTCAAGTTATTTTTGCAAGAGAATCCAGCAAGATTCAGCTCGAAATTAAGCTTGGAAGAGGACCAAATCTGCATCTATAAAAGGAGGCTCAAGGCAGAATACTCAGAATCGAAAATCACAAAAGAGTCATACACTTCCAAAGCAACCACTCTCAAATTTTCATATAAGTCAATTGTGAGTTTCAGCTTTCAAGAAGCAAGTACTCGGTTATTTTCTTTCCACTGTGGCAAATCTAAGTTGTTGAAGTAGAGTCTACAATCTGAGGGAGTCAGTAGAGGTAGCAGGTTACTTGGCAATTAGATAGGGTTGTATCTAAGTTGTTGAAGTAGAGTCTACAAACTGAGGGATTCAGAAAGGGTAGTAGGTACTTAGGAATTAGATTCATAGTGTTGTGAATTCTTCTACAATCTGGGGTGTCAGATTGGCTGAAGAACAGGAGTTGTTTTTCCTCAAAGAAGTCTAGGATTGTTAGACTATTTGAGAAGACTGACTTGGAGGGTCAGTAGCAAGATTGTAATTCAACGTTGAATTAGCAAAAATCCTTCAAGGCGAAAGGACTGGACGTAGCCTCGTTAACGGTGAACCAGTATAAAATCTGTGAGTTTTTATTTTTATTTTTATCCGCTGCTAACTCTGTTTTAATTATACATCAAGTTTTGTTTTGAAAGTATTAAAACAGGAAAAGTATTCAAGTTAAGTCAAACACAATTCAACCCCCTTTCTCGTGTTTGCACCTTCAAGTTTCTGGTGTCCATCTCTCAACCATAGTAGTAATCGTTTTTTATTAACTTGACCATGACGTTTCAATTTATGTGGACATTTCAATTTGACCGGTGACACATATTTATCCTATACATGTTTTATAACATAACTGGACATTAGTGTATTTTAATTTCTTTTAAATATTTATTTAAAAGATATTCAAAATATACACTATTAGCAAAATATATAATTATTTTTTAATCAATTAATTCATGAAAAACAAATACTAAGAAAATTGTTTTTAACTTCTATATTTAGCGTCGGTCCTCGATACTGACGCTAGTTAGCATCGGTTTAGCGTCGGCCAGCACACACTAGTGCATTAAATATAAATGTTTTTTTCATTAAACACTAATGTTGGTTAGTCCGACCTAAAATATGGCTGACACTTTATTACTTTTTGTTTTATTCACCCTTTTAGTGTCGGTTGGTTGGAAGCTATATTTTCAAAATTTGTAAAGTTAAATATTTTACTCTTTTTTTTTCAAAAAAAAAAAATCTTTATCTTTATTTTTAGCTACTCGTTATCCATCTCTTTTTCCTTCACTCCTTTTTCCTCTCAATTCGCAAAACATTTTTTCTTTTTACTAGAAACCCTATTCCTTTTCCCTCAAATCGCAAAACCCATTTGAATTGGTTTGTTCTTGTTCAACCTCAACATGTTCGACAACTCTTGTTCTCTCAAAATCGCAAAACCCATCTGAATCGGTTTGTTCTTGTTCAACCTCAACCTTTTCGCTCTTGTTCTCTCAAAATCGCAAAACCTGATTTTGGTCATTCTTGCATTTTTCTTCTTCTTGTTATGGTTGTTCTTGCACATTGTGGTATTGTTATCTTCTCTCAATCTTCTCCTTGTTTTCTCTTTCGTAGGGTTTTGTTTTTATTGCATTATTTGATGATTTTGTTACCTCTACCATGTACTTTCATAGTAATAGCACAAGTTATAGTTAAATAATAATGTTGTGGCTTCTCCATCATGTAAGTCACTAAAGGCGAGCTTTCACTTAAAGAAGGCAAATTCATTGTTTGCTATCACTAGAACTAAGATGCTTCCTCTATGTAGAAATGGTGAGATTCCAGTTGATTTTTTTTTCATTTAGAAAGTTATTACGCTATCAGCTGCATAATAGATGATTGATAGTAAATTTAAATTTATATATAGTAGATATTTTTTTTTTGTATTCCGTTAATGCATCAAAATTAAACTTTTTTTTAAGTTTTATTTTTGACTCAAAACATAAATAATATGTCACTATAACATATTTTAGACCATATAACACATATTTGAATATATCACAGACAATATAACTTGGTGCTAGTGGTGGTGGGTACATTGGTGCTAGTGGTGGTGTAGAGGAATATGAATGGTGATGGTTTGCTGAAATTCCATATGGTAAATTGAAAAATAGCATGTCCAATGGAAAAAAGCTGAAAGAAGCAGATGCCTATCCCATTTTTTTTCTTCGTACAAGTTGGTTTTGGTTTTGCGAAAGAATGTTGTGGCCCAACCTCATCTTATAGTTGTATTTTTAACTCTAACAAAGCATCTTCACTTCATAGTTAACATCAATCTTGAGAGTTGTAGCACCCCGATTTTTTAACAGCACGAGTGTATTTTTCTTCAAAACGAATAAAGGAATTTCAACTTAATTCAAAAGAATTGAAAGGAATTAAAATTAAACCAGTTAAATAAATTGAAATTAAAGCATTTCAAAATAATATGGCGTTGTAATCCAAAATGACAAAAGTAGTTAAATAATTACTGTTAAGACAAACTCTCATTTTTAAAGTTTTGATGAAAATAAACAAAGGTTAATTAAAGATTGTTAATTATGATTCTAAATGTATTGTTAATTTAACCTGTTGTTTTGAGTGTGTTAATTCAAAGATAGGTTTCTAAAGAATTAAAGAAAACAGCATAAACAAAGGCAGATAACATTCTTGACATATTCTGGAAAACGGAGAATGTTTGCCAGGCCGTGACAGCATAAAGACCAATCTTTCTCCATCACTTAATTGAAGTTATTGCCTCTGGAATTTACATCAGTATTAAGAGTACATGACAAGGAACAAATGTGATCAATTACAATCAAAAGAAACCATTCGAATCACAAAGAAAAAAGGCCATGAATCAAGCTGCCCAAGCAGAAACTGAACATTCTTCAATTCTTCTGTCAAGCCTGATAAACAATCTTGACAATCTACAATGCATCAAGACAGCTTCCAGTATGTTCAGAAATCAGTCCAGATTGATTATCAATCTCCAGGAAACCCAAAAGCTAAAGCTCCAGATTGATCATCAATCTCCAGCAACTACACTACAGTTTTCTGCAACAACGTTCTGTGATCATTTTCAATCTGTTTTAAATGATCCAAAGCTTCCGTTCGAGCCAGCAAAATTATCACTTATCAGAAGCATTAGAGGATCATTAATTACTAAAGAAAAAATGATCTAAAACGCAACACACAGCCCAGTCAAAACAGAAAATAAAAATAGTCAAAAGTTGGATTATTTTTATTCAGAAATAATGCCTCTGGTCAAGCCTGACAAGGGCACTACCAACAGCTCTATTGACCTCCATTTAATGCTCTCAAGCCTATAAAAGGAAGGCCACAACTCAAAGAAAACGCAGAAGTTCAAGTGCTAACAAGTCTCTCAAAATAATTCACATTTACATACTTGAAATTCTCCAAATCACTTACAAGAATCAGTTTGGTTAAATTCGTTTTACTCTGATACATTTATACTCAATTCTTTGTAAAGAATCAAATCTCAAACAAGAGTTGAGACATTTCAAATTCTAAACAATCTCATCATTATTGTAAAACTCAAACTATAAGAGTTGAGTATAGTTTGGGGTAGATTGTAAGAAATCCTATCAAGGTTGATAGGTGATTTGATTAATCTCTTTCTGGGTGGAATTAGATTAAGTTCTGTAAACAAATATCAAGGTTGATCTAGGCTAGGTGCTGTAAAACCAAGAAGGTTCTAGTTTTAAACACTTAGTGGAAAATCTCACAATTGTGAGGACTGGACGTAGCCCAAGTTAGGTGAACCAGGATACATCTGTGTGTGCTATTTCTGATCCTTTATTTAGTTTGATTGCTTTTCAAGATTAAAAATACAAAACTGTTTTTCTGTTTTACAAACTAATATGAACGTTCTTCGTTTTCAGATAAACCAAGGACGTTCTCCGTTTTTCTGCTTCCTTAACCAAGAACTTTCTTGAGTTCAAATCTGAAGTTTTTCATAAAATTTTAAAAAGAGAGATTTACAATTCAAACCCTCTTCCATGTAAATCAATTTTGTTACTTCAATTACATCATAATTATAGCCAAGTAATTTAATTTTGGGAATTAATACTTTTAATATATCAAAAGTTAGTACATCAACAAAAGTCACTGTCATAATACCTCAAAAATTCGGATCATGGACCCACTAAAACATTATTAGAGTGCAAAATAGATATACAATTATCCAAAAACAAATAAATACATCCACCAAGCACTAGGCACTATACTACAAGACTAAACTGATCTGATCATGCACTAAAACTATAGTAGCATGATTTCCACCGCATCCTCTACAAGTCTCGTCTTCACTCCAGCTGTTCGTCCCTCTGCGCTGTCCATAAATACTTCGTACGTGAAGATCAGGGAAAACTAACGACGTTTCCATCGTCAGTGTAACCGTCAGTGGTACGCGTTCGGGTATCATCTGAGGGCAAAGCCCAATTTTCCACAATAATTGTAAAGGGTCACCAATCGAAATTAAAAATTACCACATAGCAGTTATGTCAAAGATAACAAATACATTCATGACATGTTCCAATGCTAAGACAAAAGTAATAAATAAGTATGCTCACTTATTAAAATGTATAATGTCTACATCTTTGTAAAACAACCAATTTAACATATAAATCATGTTGCAAGTACAGATACAATCAACAATCACAACACTCATTAGGCACTTAGAATTCATGAGATACTTGCACACATCGATTTCCACTCATCAGCTCATATCAAATCATGACTCACAGATCAACCATCCCAATGCAATATGTATATGCCAATGTACATAACTCTTGGAATTACCAAGGTGCAGTCTCTCACAGACCAGCACACGTGCAGTCTCTCACGGACCAGCACACGTGCAGTCTCTCACGGACCTGCACGATTTACACATGTTAGCCTCTCACAGGCCCAACACACATAAGTTAAATCCTCACATGCGGAACCACTTCGTAGCCCGGATAGAATGGACTGTCTAATACACGCGGAACCACTCTGAAACCCGGATAGAATAGATCGTCTAATACACGCGGAACTACTCTATAACCCATGACGGTTACTACTTAACTTTGCGGCCCATCACGGTCACCGCATCAACTCGGAGGCCCATCGCGGTCACCACCTGACTATGCAATGCATGAACATGCTATGTTTTCTCATCACTAAAAACAATATGCAAATGCAATCTAAAACCCAGACACTCCATCACCACCTCAAATCATCTCAAGAACTTCATATAGTTCGTCATATGCCTTACAATTGTTTCCCAAATCATTAAGTGCATAAACCAATGTTTAAAAATAGAATTTTTGAAAAAAAAATCTGTATTCGAATACAACTTCCTTGTAGTCGGATACAGATGCTAAAACAGTGGCAAATTCAGCACTTCTGTATTCGAATATGAAGGTGCAAACACGAGAAGGGGGGGTTGAATTGTGTTTGACTTAACTTGAAACTTTTCCTATTTTAATACTTTCAAAACAAAACTTGATGTATAATTAAAACAGAGTTAGCAGCGGATAAAAATAAAAATAAAAACTCACAGATTTTATACTGGTTCACCGTTAACGAGGCTACATCCAGTCCCTTCGCCTTGAAGGATTTCACTAATTCAATCTTGAATTACAACCTTGCTACTGACCCTCCAAGTCAGTCTTCTCAAATAGTCTAATAATCCTAGACTTCTTTGAGGAAAAACAACTCCAGTTCTTCAGCCAATCTGACACCCCAGATTGTAGAAGAAATCACAACACTATGAATCTAATTGCCAAGTAAACTGCTACCTCTACTGACTCCCACAGCTTGTAGACTCTACTTCAACAACTTAGATTTGACACAGTGGAACGAAAACAACAAGAGTACTTGCTTTAAAAATTGAGACTCAACAATTGACTTATATGAAAATTTGAGAGTGTTTGCTTTTGAAGTGTATGACCCTTTTGTGATTTTCGATATTGAGTATTCTGCCTTGAGCCTCCTTTTATAGATGAAAATTAGGGATTCTTCCATGATCAAATTCGAGCTGAATCTTGTTGGATTCTCTTCCAAAAATAACTTGACCAATTGGGCTTTATTTAAATAAAAAGCATATCTTCATATTTTCTTTCAAAATAACTTGCCAATTAAATCTGTTGGTTGTTCCCGCCAATGCTCCTGACTTCCATGCTACTCCACTTTATTTTTATAACCAATCTTTTTACCACTTTAATTAAAATAACTTGCAATCTCCATCGTTGATCAATTCTGGACCATCAGAATTTTGAGCGCTAGTCCACATCTGGTACAAGCTAAATGATATGTTGTGATCCTCTGAATTCGGCCATCCCTGGACCACACTTCCTGACCCTCTGATCTTCTGATTTCGGCCAGCCTGGATGTGCGCCTGTTATGCTGAATTCTCCTGGATTCGGCCATTTCTGGTCTTGCACATTCTGTCCCTCTAATTTCGGCCAACATTGGGCCATGGTCTGATTTTCTGATCTGGACCATCACTTTAATTTTGAACCAGGTCTGGGTTGATTTTGGAACTCATTTCTTTTGTTCTGGACTTAGTTCCATGCCCTGAATCATGTCATCTTATGGTCTGGGCCAAATCTGGATTGATCCTCTTGTTCTGGACTCATAAACATACCTTCTGGTCAAGTTTGGAACAAGTATGGACTGTGTAATTTTTCACTGCCAGGCCATCTTCTGGTCAGAATAACTTCTGGAATAAAATTGATATTTGATTCCTGTTTGTCTGGAACAACTCTCCTTATGGCAGGCTTTCCAATGGTATGATCCATGTTTCACTCTTATTTTTATTCCTTCTGATCTGGGCCATCAAAAATATCTTCTAGTCATTTCCTGGAGTATCTTCTGGTCATTCCAGAATTCATTTTTCTGGAATCCTTTGATCACTGCTTCTGATTCCTTCAGTTTCTGGGGCATTTAACTCAATCATTCAAAGTACAAAATAAGTTTACATAGAGTACATTTGTAAGCATCAAAATCCTAAGTACTTAGAACCAACTTGGTTCCAACAGAATATGAGGTTGTCGTAGCTGAATAAAGATGCGAAGTCAGTGGCAAAAATAACAATTCTGTATTCGAATACGACAGGGTCGTAGCCGAATACAGATGCTAAGTCAGAAGCAAGAATCACATATTTGTATTCGAATACAGAGTGTCATATTCGAATACGAGGTTCAAAATTTGAATAAAAACTGAATTTTTACAGAAGTGTATTTGAATACGTCAGTGCCGTATCTAAATACATCTTCAAAAATAGTGGGATTTTCTAGAAAATTCACTTCAGTTTCAAAACTCTTTTCTTTGAAACCAACACATCCACCATAACACAAACACCATTTCTCGAACCACGAAACCCAGAATGTCAACAACACAACAGAAATGATTTATTTCACCGCAACAAAACAACAAAAGCATCATCCACTCAAAAACAAGTCACAACAACAACAAGAACATTACCCTCAACAACAGCCACAAAACAATACAACCATATCTCAGTACATGCATTTTGATCATCCACAAACCACATGCAAAGGCAGTTTTCAGTATCAACACAACAACACGTTCTTAACACATATAACACATAACAATCATCCATCAAACATGCATTTAAAGTCCCTACATGCAATCTGAAAAGTTGGAAGGTGCCCTTTACCTTCGTTACGTTTTCTCGCGACTAAAACCGGCAAAACTCCCGCTCGCGTCGTTGCTACCAAAGTTGGTTCTCTAGTACCGTTAAGATGAGAGGAATAACTTTCCTTCTTGACACTTTCTTATTCGAGGCTTGGATTTCCAAGTAATTTGAGTTTTGAGTATCCCTTCTCACTACCAACACAAACAGAACTAAACAGAGGAAGAAGAAGAAGGCAACTCGGGTAGGTGAGGGAAACTGATTGTGTTTCTAATTTACTTTTTTTCCTTCCGTTGCCTCTCACATACATACACATATATAGGCATACCCCTCACTTACTATATATATATATATACATATTATAATTAAACTTGCCCCTCAAGCAACTAAATACTCCCGTCGCAACTCTGTTGGCAGATAAAATCTTGATCAACTGCCTGATATTTAACTACTCGTAATTAAATTAAATAATCCTTCGTTCAATAATTTTACTCAATCTCAAAAATATTTATATACATATAGAAATATACATATAACAGATACCTTTACAAATATTACAAAATACATCTAATATTCAATCCATAATTTAATTTAAATTTAAAGGTCTTACAATACTCATCTTCTAAGAAACATGATTTTATTCATATTTTTATATAAGACTTGTCATCTTTGAAATATTCGGTATCGTTGACTTTTATAACAATGTGACCTAAGTATTTTGGAACGGTTACAACTCCAATTGATTTGTAGGGTGAATTTGGAAGTGGCGCAAGTATTTTGTAACGGTTACAACTCCAATCAAATTGTAGGGTGAATTTGGTTTTGGCAGAAGTTGGTTAGTTGTGACCATAATCAAATAACTGGGATTATAGAAATAATAATAACAATGTAATTTGCTAGTCTACAAAAATAACAATAAAAAGTTAAAAAATTATATAGATATCTTTTAATTATAAAACTGAATGATATTTTTAAATATCTTGAAATATCTATATTTTAATTAATAGAAGATATTGAGTATTACTTACTGAGTGTATTTGAATAATATATTCAATTTCTATGTATCATGACGACTTTAAATGAAAGAGTATGATTTAAATAGACGTATTTTATATGATTAATTTGATGTAATGAATCATTATAATTCTATATAAAATGGTATATTCTTTCTATATTTTTCCGCGTAAACTTGTTAAATAATATAAAATTACTTTGCTGTGAAGGTTTATTTTGGATTGTGTTGTAACTTTTTTTAAGCTTCAATGACTTGATGTATATTGTTGCAGTAGTTTTGAAGTAGTTGATGCCAAGATATAATCTATGTTACTAGTTTAATTATTTGTTTGTTTATATTTATGAACTCTTAATCTTAGTCTTGTGCTCTTAATATAATCTTTTGCAAATATAATTTTATTTATATTTTTTTGTAGTCATACGAATCTTGACTTTGATGTTGTCATATTTTTTAAATTTGAAAATAGATAAGGGATCAATTCTATCAATTCTCTATTTTTTTCTTTATTCTAAAATGATTTTTATTGTTTTAACAAAATAAAAGAGTGAAATAGAACTTTAATACGCCAAAAGTTGGAACATTTGTTTTTCTGGTTACTAACTAGAAACTAATGATGATAAAGTTGAATGAGTTTGGAATTTATTCGATAGGACTAAGATATATAGAATAAAATTGGTAGGGTTCACTTTTTTGGAAATGTTGTTAATTTACTTTCTTCTCACATCAATGTATAACCAATGTGATCATTAAGTATTTCGATCATAATTGTTGAATAAATTTAGAATTTTTATCAATTAAAATTAATTATATATGATATAAATTCTAATAAAGCACTCATACAAGCACAAGAATATATATGTTATTGAAAAGAAGATGCATTCTATAAAAAAATATATAAGAAAAAACAATATTGTAGATTATTAAAAAAAAAAAGAAATGATCATATAACCGAGAAAGAAAAAGCATGGATGATAAAAGAGGAAGTGAAAAATAATGCAATTAAAAAACAGAGCTCATTTGTTTGTTCTTAATTATAAAATTTATTGGTACAATTATTTGTCTCCAATTATAAATTTGTAAATATATTTATTACTATTTTTTAAATACATACTTCATTAATACTATCAAATTGTTTGACATATAAAAAGTTAACATTAGAGACATCTATATTTTTCGTACATACGAGGCTATGACATCTAATTAGTCGTTTCTAAACATATAGGTAATTTAATTGAATATATATTTAATTTAATTATATTAAAAATTCTAATTAATAATTTAATTAAATTAATAATATTTTTTTTAGTTTTAATTATAGTTTTGAAAAATCTATTATTACCGATTTACAAAATTAATTTTTTTAGTTTAAAAGTCAAAAATTTTAATTATTCGCTCAAATTTCTAAAGTTAAAATATAAGTTTTCTAAACTTATTATAAAATATGAAAAAATTTCGAAGATATACAATTATATGAAATATAAGTTGAAAAATTGCCGAACTTATTATAAAAAATAGTCAAACAAATGCGTAAATTGGCATAGGTTTCTGTTCTCACAACATTGAAAACGTGTTTTTCCCATACAAATCCACGAGTTAATTTGGATTTGATCTCAATATTCATAGGACTAGTTTTTAATTTTTAGACTTTAATTTGTTATTTACTCTATCTTATCATTTTTTTATTCCTGTTTTTTAAACCATATTAAACTTAACTTATTATATATAAATCAGTCATATACACCTGTACAATGTGCGTAAGCTTATGCACCGCATAGACTGAGAGAATAAATATGAGGGTTACACGTCATACCAAACATGGGTGAAGTTTGTCCATACAACAAAACTATACTATTTGAATTAAAGTCAAAATAATACATTAATATATTTTTTATTCACTACAAAAGTCCATACAATACTCGTTTATTTATCTGTTCCTTTTTTATTACGAGAAATTATTTTTCGTAAACTTGTTGTCTTTTTTATATAATATATTTTAATTTTTATTGTAAAAAATTACTTAGATAAAAGTTATAAAAGTGATATAATATGTGATAGAATAGTTTAAAAAAAACTTCTAATATTATAAAACATATACAATACATTGAAAAATTAACACGTTTTATTATTATTAAAATTAAATCATTAATAGTTGAATAATATATCATTTATGTACAAAAATTATTAATTTAGTCAAAATTAATAAATATTATAGTAATATATATGTGAATAAATTAAAAACAATTATTGATAAAAAAAAATTATAGTACTAATATACACTGTTTTTTGTTGTATCATAGACCATATCAAATTACAATAAAATAGATCATATCAAAGAAGCCTATCCATTTTATTAATAAGATCTCTATAGTATATTGAAAAATTAACAAATTTTAGTCCTATCAAAATTAAATTATTAATAGTTGAATAATATTTCATCTATGTACTAAAACTTTTAATTTAAATAATTTTAGTGGATACTATAGTAATGCATACATAAATAAATTATAAACAAAAATATTGATAAAAAATGTAATATACCAATATACACTCTATTGTTTTAATTGACGAACCAACATCTACCATAGATACCAATTTCTTTTTTATATTTTTTATTTTTCATTTAACAAGTGTGTTTTATATTTGGTGTTGCCAACACATTTTTCTAACCAAAAAAGACACGCTAATAACATAGGACGTTCACAAAAATGAGTATTACAATGCATCTAATGGAGTTAGTTGAATTTTGAGATTAAAATATCTTTTCATCACCTCCATCGTGTGCCAAAGCTCATTTTAATACCTTTTTATTCTTTTATTTTATTTTGTATGACTTCAACTTGTGGAGGGTCCCTCCACACGACATCTATATATAGCATATTAAACTCATCAAAGTGAAAACATAATCATTCAACAAACCAAATCAATCCAAAAAACTACTCAACTCTATAATCATTCATATGGGTTATGAGAATGGATACAAATCAAATGAGCTCTTTCAAGCTCAAGCTCATTTATACAATCACATTCTTAGCTTCCTCAAACCCATGTCCATCAAATGGGCTGTTGAACTTGGAATACCAGATATCATACACAATCATGGCCAACCCATTACTCTTCCTCAACTTCTCTCTGTTCTTCAAATTCATGAAGAAAAATCTTCTCTTGTCAAGAGCCTCATGCGTTTATTGGCACACAATAACTTCTTCACAATTGTAAAAACAAAAGGAAAAGAAGCATACACTCTTTCCCCATCTTCAGAGCTTCTTATCAAAGGCACTGACCATTGTTTATCTTCAATGGTTAATTTGTTAACTGACTCAAATGTTGTTAGTTTGTATAATCATTTGGGTAAATGGACTTTTGGGGAGAAGCCAACACTCTTTGAGACTATTTCAGACTCAGGAGATTATTGGGGTTTTGTTCATCAAAATCCAACAAATTTGAATTCATTCAATGAGGCTATGGAAAGTGATTCTCAAGCCGTGAGGTTCGCTTTGAGAGATTGCAAGTCAATTTTTGAAAGGTTGGGTTGTTTGGTTGATGTCGGAGGTGGAACTGGAAATACAGCTAAAATTATATGTGAGTCATTTCCTATGTTAAAATGCACTGTGTTGGACCTTCCACAAGTTATAGCAAGTTTACCAACAAATAATAACAATTTGAGTTTTGTTGGTGGAGACATGTTTGAATCTATCCCTGAAGCTGATGCAGTTTTATTAAAGGTATGTATAATTAACGGCAATGATATACTGGACGGGACACCCATACAACACTTAGTCAATCGTGTACAAAAATGTGTTTACTTTAATTGAGTAGATGATTGATTCAAATTACCTTAAAAAATGTGGTTGACTCATTTATATGATTCAACAATGTTTTCAATGTGATCTAAATTAACTATTTATTCAATTAAATTAACCAAATTTTTAAATTCTATTAATCAAGTGTCGCTAGTGTATGAAAAAATAGGGTGTCCATGAAACAATTTTGCATAATTAGTTACTTACTTTCTCAACTATGAACAATATTGTGAAATTATTCATTAGCATAAGTTCACGATATAATATTTAAATCATAAAAAAGGATATATATTGAGTCTTTCTAATTCTTATTTTATTTTTCACTCTTATAGTGGATTTTACATGACTGGAATGACGATGACTGTGTCAAAATACTCCAAAATTGTAAAGAAGCTGTTTCAAGAAAAGGGAAAGGAGGAAAAGTGATCATAATAGATATTGTGATAAATGAAAAGCAAGATAAGCATGAAATGACAGAAGTGAAGCTCTTCTTTGACATAGTTATGATGGCTAGTTTTAATGGAAAAGAAAGAGATGAGAAAAACTGGAAACAAATCATCATGAAAGCAGGGTTCACACACTACAAAATATTTCCCATATTTGGTTTTAGGTCACTTATTGAGGTTTATGTTTAGTTAAACCTTTGTAATTTGAGAAGTAAATTTATGTGTATTGTGTACCCAAATAAAGTGATAAAATCACTTAATACAACCGATAATGTAAGATGGAGGTTAGGTCACTTAAGTTTGTTTTGTTTGGTCTTGTTTGAGTTGTCTTTTTAAATAAAAAGTGCATGTCATCGAAAAAAAAGGTAATATTTAAATAAATTTTATTTTCAGCAAGTCTTTAATTTTGAAATTATCTCATTTGGGTCTTTAAGAAAGTCTTCTTTGATTCTAAATATAAGAGAATGTCGAGTTGACAAAAGTTTATATATTTGCTTCAAAATTACCTATTAATTCTAAGAATAAAACTGATAACTAGTGTCTTAAAAATTAGTCAATTTGACTTTATTTATCAGAAGAAAAAAAATTAATTTACTAGATTTAAATATAAGTAAAATTTGTCAAATTTAACTCTATATAATATTATTGTTTCAAAAATACTCTTTATTGATTCTCTTATTTTGCTATATGAGTGCACCTCTTAGTACAAAATTATTGTGATAACTATTGTAATAAAGGATATATTAGTAATTTTAACTTATTTATTTTTTTATATATTAATTAATTCTATTTGTGTATTTGACCGCAATGTCTTATTATATTATACATTAAATTTATATATCAAAATGTCTTTTTATTTTTTAATATAGATCACAATGCGCACATGCGACCAAAATATTTCCTTTTTCTCATGTCGCATCTGGAATACGACAATCTATTGTCATTTATTATTTTTTTTATAAAAAATGATTAATTATTATTTTAATAAAAAAATATAATATAAAATATAAAATAAAATAATTTAAATAAAATCAAACCAAATTCATTTAATAGAAAAAAATACATTAAATTTAATGCGGTAGAGTAGATGTATCAAAACAAATATATACTATATTATTTTAACAACTCCCTTCCAATTTTACAAATAAATTAGCAACTTTATTCTATTTTTGTTAACAACTGCAGCCTATATTTACTCCGGCCTAAAAGATAATAGTCATCTTTTAAAGTTAATGTGCACTCACCTTTTGGAGAATAAAACATGTGAGTTTCTGTCTCCATCTCTCAACCATAGTAGTAATCCTTTTTTATTAACATGACCATGACATTTCAATTTAGGTGCACATTTCAATTTGACTAGTGACACATATTTATCCTATACATGTTTTATAACATAACCGAAAATTAGTGTATCGTAATTTATTTTAAATTTTTATTTAGAACATATTCAAAATATACACTATTAGCGAAATATATATTTATTTTTTAATTAATTAATTCATAAAAAACAATCAATACTAGGAAAACTGTTTTTAACCTCTATATTTAGCGTCAGTCCCCGACACTGACGCTAGTTAGCGTCGAACAGCGCACACCGGTGCATTAAATATAAATGTATTTTTTTCATTAAACATTAATGTTGGTTAGTCCGATGCTACGTAAAATATGATAGACACTTTATTACTTTTTATTTTATTCACCATTTTAGTATCAGTTGGCTGGACGCTATATTTTCTAAAATTGTAAAGTTAAATATTTTACTCTTTCTTTTTTCAAAAAAATTTCTTTATCTTTATTTTTAGCTATCCGTTATCCATCTCTTTTTCCTTCACTCCTTTTTCCTCTCAATTCGCAAAACATTTTTTCTTTTTCCTTGAAACTGTATTCCTTTTCCCTCAAATCGCAAAACCCATTTGAATTGGTTTGTTCTTGTTCAACCTCAACATGTTCGACAACTCTTGTTCTTTCAAAATCGCAAAACCCATCTAAATCCGTTTGTTCTTATTCAACCTCAACCTTTTCGCTCTTGTTCTCTCAAAATCGCAAAACCTGATTATGGTCATTCTTGCATGTTTTTTCTCCTTGTTGGTCGTACTTGCACATTGTGGTATTGTTATCTTCTCCTTGTTTCCTCTTTTGTAGGGTTTTGTTTTTATTGCATTATTTGATGATTTTGTTACCTCTACCATGTACTTTCATAGTAATAGCACAAGTTATAGTTAAAGAATAATATTGTGACTTCTCCATCATGTAAGTCACTATAGGCGAGCTTCCACTTAAAGAAGACAAATTCATTGCTTGCTATCACTAGAACTAAGATGCTTCCTCTACATAGAAATGGTGAGATTCTAGCTGATTTTTTTTCATTTAGAAAACTATTACATTGTCAGCTACATAATAGATAATTGATAGTAAATTTAAATTTATATATAGTAGAAGATATTTTTTTTTTGTATTCCATTAATGTATCAAAATTAATATTTTTTTATTCAAAATTTAAATAAAAATGTCACTATAACATATTTTAGACAATATAACACATATTTGAATATATCACAAACAATATATCCTATCGCTAGTGGTGGGGGAGAGGAATATGAATGGTGATTGTTTGCTGAAATTTCATATGGTAAATTGAAAAATAGCATGTCCAATGGAAAAAAGAAGCAGATGCCTATCCCATTTTTTTTCTTCGTACAATTTGGTTTTGGTTTTGTGTAAGAATGTTGTGGTCCAACCCCATCTTATAGTTGTATTTTTAACTCTAGCAAAGCATCTTCATAGTTAACTTCAATCTTGAGACTCATCTTCTAAAAAAAATAATTTTATTCATATTATTATATAAGAATTGTCATCTTTGAAATACTCAGTCTCATTGACTATTAGAGCAGTGTGACCCAAGTATTTTGGAATGGTTACAACTCCAATCGATTCGTAGGGTTAATTTGGTTTTGGCAGAAGTTGGTTAGTTGTGACCATAATCAAATAACTGGGATTATACAAATGATAATAACAATCTAATTTGCTAGTCTAAAAAAATAACAATAAAAAGTTAGAAGATTATATAAATATCTTTTAATTATAAAACTGAATGATATTTTTAAATGTCTTAGAATATCTATATTTTAATCAATAGAGAGTATTACTTAGTGAGTGTATTTGAATAATATATTCAATTTCTATGTATCATATGACAACTTTATATTAAAAATTATAATTACTTATTTAATTAAATTAATTATATATTTTTGTTTTAATTGCAGTTTTGACCAATCTATTATTACCAATTCACGAAATTGATTTTTCTAGTTTAAAAGTCGATAGTTTTGGTCATTTCTTCAAATTTTTGAACTAAAAAATGATGATATTTTTAATAACGTGAAATACAATTCTATGTTATAAAATCATCTAAATGTATTAATTATTTACATGTCATTAATTAAATTAAAAATATGAAAAATTTCTAAAGTTGAAATATAAGTTTTTACGACGTTTTATTCCAATTTTATAGATTATAATTATTCTACATCATCGTATCACATGTCACGTAAAATATCTCACATTATAATTTTTCAGTTAAATTATTAAAGAGAAAGATCAAAACTATTAATTTTAAAATAGAAAAACCAATTTATAAATGAGTAAAGATAGAAGAGTTAAACTTACAAACCGTTTATTCATGCGTAACTAATTGTAGTTCTTTTTATTAACAAATTATTCACAGTTTCAAACGTGATTGCCTAAATGTTAAAAAATAGTCAAACAAATGCGTAAACGGTCACAGGTTTCACACGTACACCGCATTCCCGAAGTCAAAATAATACAAAAACACGTTTTTTATTCACTACAAGCGTCCATACAAAACTCGTGTATTTGTCTGTTCGTTTTTTGTTACAATAAATTGTTTTTCGTAAATTTGTGGTGTTTTTTATATAATTTATTTTAGTTTTCATTGTAAAAATTACTTAGATGAAAATTATAAGAGTGAAATAATATGTGATAGAATAATTTAAAAAAAATTAATACTATAAAACTTATATAGTATATTAAAAAATTAACATGTTTCGTTATTATTAAAATTAAATCACTAATTGTTAAATGACATGTCATTTATATACTAAAATTTTTAATTTAATTAACTTTAATAGATATTATAGTAATGTATACGTGAACAAATTAAAAAAAATTATTGATAAAAAAATTTATAGTATTAATACACTGTTTTTGTTGTATTGTAGAACTTATTGTAAAAGTACAATAAAATAGACCTTATCAAAAAAGTCTATCCATTTTATTAATGGGATATCTATAGTATATTGAAAAATTACATATTTTTGTATTATCAAATTAAATTATCAATAGTTGAATAATATTTCATTTATGTACTAAAATTCTTAATTTAATTAATTTTAGTGGACACTATAATAGTACATACATGAATAAATTAAAAAAAATATTGATAAAAAAATGCATAATATCAATGTACACTATTTTTTTTATAGAAGTTGAATAAAAAAATTATCAATCATAAGTAATAAAAACAATAATAAATTACAGAACAACGTACTAACATTTCAACCAAACTAAATTGATGAACCAACATCCACTGTAGATACCAATTTCTTTTTATTTTTTATTTTTCATGTAACTAGTGTGTTTCTATTTGGTGTTGTCAGCACATTTTTCTAACCAAAAAAGGCACGCTAATAACATATCACGTTCACAAAAATAAGTATTACAATGCATCTAATGGAATTAGTTGAATTTTGGGATTAAAATATCTTTTCATCACCTCCATCGTGTGCCAAAGCTCATTTTAATACTTTATATTCTTTTATTTTATTTTGTATGACTTCAACTTGTGGAGGGGTCCCTCCACACGACATCTATATATAGCGTATTAAACTCATCAAAGTGAAAACATAATCATTCAACAAACCAAATCAATCCAAAAAAAACACTCAACTCTATAATCATGCATTTGGGTTATGAGAATGGATACAAATCAAATGAGCTCTTTCAAGCTCAAGCTCATTTGTACAATCACATTCTTAGCTTCCTCAGACCCATGTCCATCAAATGGGCTCTTGAACTTGGAATACCAGATATCATACACAATCATGGCCAACCCATTACTCTTCCTCAACTTCTATCAGTTCTTCACATTCATGAAGAAAAATCTTCTCTTGTCAAAAGCCTCATGCGTTTATTGGCACACAATAACTTCTTCACAATTGTAAAAACAAAAGGAAAAGAAGCATACACTCTTTCCCCATCTTCAGAGCTTCTTATCAAAGGCACTGACCATTGTTTATCTTCAATGGTTAATTTGTTAACTGACTCAAATGTTGTTAGTTTGTATAATCATTTGGGTAAATGGACTTTTGGGGAGAAGCCAACACTCTTTGAGACTATTTCAAACTCAGGAGATTATTGGGGTTTTGTTCATCAAAATCCAACAAACTTGAATTCATTCAATGAGGCTATGGAAAGTGATTCTCATGCGGTGCGGTTCGCTTTGAGAGATTGCAAGTCAATTTTTGAAAAGTTGGGTTGTTTGGTTGATGTTGGTGGTGGAACTGGAAATACAGCTAGAATTATATGTGAGTCATTTCCTATGTTAAAATGCACTGTGTTGGACCTTCCCCAAGTTATAGCAGGTTTACCAACAAATAATAACAATTTGAGTTTTGTTGGTGGAGACATGTTTGAATCTATCCCCAAAGCTGATGCAGTTTTATTAAAGGTATGTATAATTAACGGCAATGATATATCGGACGGGACATCCACACAACACTTAATCAATCGTGTAAAAAAATGTATTTACTTCAATTGAGTAGATGATTGATTCAAATTGCAGCAAAAAATGTGGTTGACTCAATTATATGATTCACCACAGTTTTCAATGTGATCTAAATTAACTATTTATTCAATTGAATTAACCAAATTTTTAAATTTTATTAATCAAGTGTTGCTAGTGTATGAAAAAATAGGGTGGCCCTGAAACAGTTTTGCAAAATTAGTTACTTACTTTCTCAACTATGAACAATATTATTATTGTGAAATTATTCATTAGCATAAGTCACGATATAATATTTGAATCATAAAAAATGATATATATTGAGTCTTTCTAATTCTTATTTTATTTTTCACTCTTATAGTGGATTTTACATAACTAGAATGACGATGACTGTGTCAAGATACTCCAAAATTGTAAAGAAGCTATTTCAAAAAAAGGCAAAGGAGGAAAAGTGATCATAATAGATATTGTGATAAATGAAAAGCAAGATAAACATGAAATGACATAAGTGAAACTCTTCTATGACATAGTTATGATGACTAGTTTTAATGAAAAAGAAAGAGATGAGAAAAACTGGAAACAAATCATCATGAAAGCAGGGTTCACACATTACAAAATATTTCTCATATTTGGTTTTAGGTCACTTATTGAGGTTTATGTTTAGTTAAACATTTGTACTTTGAGAAATAAATTTATGTGTATGTGGAACCAAAATAAAGTGATAAAATCACTTAATACGACCGAGTGATATAGGATGAGGTTAGGTCACTAAAGTTTGTTTTGTTTGGTCTTGTTAGAGCTGTCTTTAAAAAAATCTTCATTTGATTTTATATATAAGAGAAAGTTGAGTCAACAAAAGTTAATATATTTACTTCAAAATTACTTATTATTTCTAAGAATAAAACTGATAATTAGTGTCTTAAAAATAGTCTATTTGACTTTATTTATAAGAAGAAAAAAATATTTTAATAGTTTCAAATATAAGTAAAATTTGTCAAAATTTAAATATTATTGTTTCAAAAATACTCATTATTGATTCTCTTATTTTTCTATAAGAGTGCACCTCATAGTTCAAAATTAAAGTGATAATTGTTGTAATAAAAGATATATTAGTAATTTTAACTTGTTTTTTTTATAAATCAACACCATTAAACACACTTCGTTCTTAATATAATAATATATGTGAAAAATATGATTATTTATAATAAGACGAAGTCGTATTAAGTATTTATTTGATATTTGTATCATATTCATGAGTATTTTTTTTATTTCGAATGAAATTAATTATTTTTTATATATTAATATAATATTATGTGTGTATTTGAGTTTATTTCAACATAATTTATAATTTTTAAACTTTTATTACGATTTTGTAATATGAATTGAATAATTTTACTCTCTTAATTAAATTATATTTTTTTATTGTGGTATGCATACATCCATTTTTAAAAAAGTACTATATCTCATACCTGTAACGGTATTTAGTATTGGTACACTGGTACTGTACTTGTAAGTCGAACCTATCCATTACAGGTAAAACCGTCAAAAAAGTCCATAATCTCAAAGTCCCCTTTAATAAATTTTTTATTATGCCTCCAATTTTAAGCTCCTTTTAATAAAAAATTTTCTTTGGCCCCAGCCCCCTATTTTTTAATTTTTGTGGGCTAGGGCCGGGGGTCTAGGGCCCATTTCATTTTTAAAAAATTATTGAATTTGTTAATTTTATTCAGAACATAAAAAAAAATCGACAATTTCTATATAAAAAAAATTCGAAATTGAAAAATTATTGAATTTGTTAATTTTATTCGTAACATCAAAAATAAATCGACAATTTCTAAATCGAATAAAATTCGGAAAAAAAATCAAAATTAAAAAATTATTGAATTTGTTAATTTTATTCAGAATATAAAAAAAATTGACAATTTCTAAATCAAATAAAATTCGGAAAAAAAAAATCGAAATTGAAAAATTATTGAATTTGTTAATTTTATTCAGAACATCAAAAAATAAATCGACAATTTCTAAATCAAACAAAATTTGGAAAAATAATTAAAATTGAAAAATTATTGAATTTGTTAATTTTATTCATAACATAAAAAAAATCGAAAAAAAAAATCGAAACAAAATTGAAATATTTTTTATTTCAAAAAAATAATTAATTTTTTAATGGACCTATGGGCTCTCTAAGCCCACATAATTTTGGGGACTTTCTTTTAATAGGCCTTTATATTATAAGATTTTTTGGACCCTCTAATATGTGGGTTGGGGCCAATATAGATGGGGCTTGACAAATTGACAACTCTAATTACAGGTGAGGCAGATAATTTAATTCAAGTTAAAGAATATTTACTAAAAAGAATACTTTTTCTTTTTAAAAATATTAATTTTTTTATCTTAAAAACGATATAAATTCTAAAGTAACTAATTTACATAAATTTTACGCTACATATCATAACTATTTTACACATTGTTGATCTACAAAATTTTATAGTAGGCATTATAACTATTTATAAAACATAAATTTAAAAATTATTATTATAAAAATCAATCACTCTACTCATTCAGTGATTACGATTGATTGATACTTTTTAGTGTGAAGGTATAAATGGATTAAATCATACCCTTAAACAGCATCTAAGAGAAACACAGCATCCAAATTCCAAATCAAGAAGATCTACACGTCCTCGGCGGCGGCGCCATCTACCACCCTCGTAGATTCCCCCCGACAGCCGTGTATAATGATAACAATACGCGTCCTGGATCACAATGAAATTCAACAACCGTGAAGGTTCGCTTTCAATGGTTTCACATTTTCTGTGTATTCATTCCTATTTCCCACAATTTATTATTAGGACCCTCTTTTATCACCATTTTGCATTCCTATCAAACACTTACGGTGCATACATCTGAAATTTTGAAACCAACTATAACATACACCAAAATGTGCTTACCCCACACAATAAGAGTATTGAACCATGAAGCCTCAACATATTATTAATTTACAAATTCTTAAACATCATCATCACGCATACCATGTTAATTACCCTGTCAGTTTGAACAATCTATACAAGGTAGTCATTAGTAAGAACTTAATGCCAATTTAATCCTAAACTATTGGTAACCAGGTTCTTTGCTAGTGCTATTCAGACATAGTTACCACAGTTCTTAGTAATTTGTTATTATGTTTATCCATGCTGAGATATTGATCTGAGAGCACAATTACATTCAGCAGCTATGACCAAAAGCAAATGTGAGTTGCCATCTATAGAGCTAAAAAAATTTAGTAGTAGCTATGCTATAGATGGTTTATAAATATGCGAATTCCGTGGTTTTTGTTTTCTTTTATATCATTTTTTTTATTTTTTAAAATATCTTATGTTAAAATTTATATATCAAAATGTCATATTTTTTTAAATTTTTAGGAAGTTATATCTCCGCCCTACGACCATGTTTTTTTTTTTTTGCAGTACAAGATCGCATTTCTGATATAAGATCATCTACTACGTTTTAATTTTATTTTATTTTTTATTTTTTACTTTAACAAAATAATAATATAGTAGGAGGTCGCATCCCCGGATGTCGACCATCTCTAAAAAAAGAGATGCAACCTACAACTGGAGAAAAAGAATTATCCTTCAAGTGGTCACAAGGTGGGAATGCGACGTCATAAAAGAAGAAAAAACCCAATAATGTAATATTGTTTAGGCAAAATAACTCATGTAGTCTTTTAACTTAATTTCAAGTAACGTTTTAGTCATTTATCTTTTTTTTCCCCATTTTTAGTATTTTATATTTTTAAAAAATTACAGTTTTACCCTTTAAGTGGGTTGGCAGCATTAAATTCTCTGCTCTGTTTTCTTCTTGTTTTCTTCTATTTCACATTTCAAAAACAATTGTTTGGTCTTCTTCTCTCCTACCCATAAAAAATCAAAACTCGAAATTCATGGCCCCTCATGTTCAAATGAGTCAAATTCACAGTCCTACAACTATGGTTCTTTCGTTTCCAATTGAATTCGTGAGATTCAAAATTGTGCTTGTGGTCTGAAACCTGTGATGTGCACAGTGACAAAATGGGGTGCGAACAAATGAAGAAAATTTTGGGGTTGTAGGAATTTTGTGGTAAGCATCAATACCTTTATGGTTTTCGATTATTTTATTTGAGGTTGTTAGATTGGATTTCGGGATTTTGGTTTTCTCATATTAGGGTTATTAGATTGTTAAACATCAGAATCAATAAACACATTACATTTCTTCTCCTGTCAATGTAGGTTTACAATTTCTTGAAGGTTGATTCTGACAGAGTGTTCTTCGATTTCGTTCTTCGATTCCTTTTTGTTATCGTTCAAATGAATTTTCATGGGTGGTAAAAGAAAACCAGAAGACCAAATGTAACACTATAAGTTAATTGTCTAGAATATAACTTGAGCGTTAGGATAATTGGACAAAAGAGATGATTAATACAAATTCTGACATAGAGTCGTGAAAATATATTAATACACATACTAATCATTCAAAGGAAACAAAAAATAATATGGAGTACATAACACATCCATGGTTCAAAAATAACCTCTAAGAAATTTTTAACCTAACTATAGCATATAAAAATATTTAAATAACGTGGAATGAGATTAAATCTCAGTGGGTTCCAAAAGATGAAAGCAAAATAATTAATATTGTAATTCAAAGATATATTAAACTTCTGAGTTTTTCTTCCTTTGTAGTTATTTCCGAGTTATCCTCTCTATGTACAATTTTGACTATTTCTAAATCTTTTTAAGTCATTGGACATAAGTAATCTAATGACTTAAATCTACCTAACAAGCATGTCACAAAGACTACGTTAGTTCTACTAATGCCCTCGTCTTGTTAGTAACTTTATTTTGGTAAGTTTGGACATAATTACGTCCGTAAGTGGTGCTCCACTTACCCTCTCTTACCCCTCGCTTCCGTTTTATATACACGGAGAATTCATTTAGCTAGAATGAATCATATACTTCTCACATTAATCAAAATTATAATAATTATATATAACAATACACACACACAGATATATATATATATATATATATATATATATATATATATATATATATATATATAAAATATCACCTATTACCTATAGCATAATCTATTAATAAAAAATATATATTAAGGACAACAATACACAATATAAAAAAATTAGGACAGCACTCTAGTCTAACTTGTAACCCATTTTTAAGCATCAATACTCAATCAAACATCACAAAGTTTGTACTCAAATTGAAGGTAATTGAGTCTAGTTTCAAGAAAACTAACAATCATTCAAAACTAATGTCTATAGAAAAAGTTATGACCAAAAGATCACACATATGTCCTGCGAATTTTAAGTTAAAAACAGGACAGCAACTCTTGTCTAACTTGTAACTCATTTTTAAACATCAATACTCAATCAAACATTACAAAGTTTGTTTGCAAATTGAAGATAATTGAGTCTAGTTTCCAAAAAACTAACAATCATTCAAAACTAATGTCTATAGAAAAAGTTATGACCAAAAGATCACACATATGTCATGCGAATTTTAAGTTAAAAACACTTATTCAATCACACTAATTTTTTTCCAAATGTATCTTTGCAACCACTAATGCTACAATTTATAAACAAATCAAGTAATGCATACATCAACACAGCCTCAACATATCAATTTACTCAAACTAATTTGTCACAATAATGAAATTCAAGTGTCTAATTGCATACACATCAAAAGAGCATAATTGCATGTTATCGAGGAAACTCAATTTTAAATGATTGACCAAAGTAAAGTTTATTTTCATAAATAGAAATCGAAAAATAGAAAATCACATTTAGATCACTAATATTCTGATATGGAAGAATGATTCTGATATTTAGATCACGTGGGGTGGGGTTTTCAAGAATGATTCTGTAATCTGATTGAATCTAAGACAGAACTAATTGGTTTACTATATGGAAGAAACACATGTATATGTCATTTTAGATATTCATTAATTATATATAATTGTCTATTTAAATTTGTTCTACTACTACCCTAAATTTAACAATCTAGTCTCAATTTCATAGAATTTTACATGGATGAATGAAAACAGACCAAATAAAAATTTCTTTCTATTTCTATAGAACTTTACATGCATAAATGAAAACAGATCAAGTATTTAACAATCTATTTTTAACTATCTATTTCAAAACCCCTAAATCTAACTAAATAACAATTTCTTTCTTCATTTTAAACCCTTGACCTCAAATCCCTAACCTATGGTAACCCTTATCTCATACATGCATGAATGAAAACAGAATAGAAAAGGGAAAAGAAAAGGAACCCACCTCTTGATTTCCAAAAAGGATTGGAAAAAATGACGATACTTTCCACTCTTTCTACTTTGAATTCTAACAGAATCCTCTCTTTTTGCCACTGTTTATTTTTTGTTTCTCCTTCTCTTCTTCTCTCTCACTCTTTCTTCTTCTCTCTTTTTCACTCTTTCTTCTTCTACCTCTCTATTCTTTTTTTTTTCTTTCCCTCCTCCCTTCTTCTCTTCTGTCTCTTAACTCATCTTTTATTCCTTTCTCTTCTTTTTTTCTATTTCTAAATTCTCTCTTCTCTTTACTTTCTTCTTCTTCTTATTATTATTATTATGATTATTATTATTATTATGATTATTATTATTATTATTATTATTATTATTGTATACTAATAAGTAAAACATAATAAATAAAAAAATCACTATGGAGCAATGAATTTTGTAAAGTTGTTTAATGGAAATTCACTTAAAGGGTAAAATTATAATTATTTAAAAACATAAAATAATGAAATGAAAAAGAAAAAAAAAAAGATAAAAGACTAAAACATTACCTCAAATGAATTTAAAGGACCATAAGAATTATTATGTCTATTGTTTATACCCATATTTATTGGTTCTTTGATTCTTTCTCATTCTATTTTATGGTTTCAGAGTTATAGAAGCATTGAACAATTATGCCTTCAAAGCTCTTGTAAATAAAGTGGGCCATTTAAGCTCTGTGATCTATAAAGTGAATGGTTTGTTAAATGAGGAAGTTGTTGAAGTTTCTGGAACAGAGCTACGTGTATCTTGTTCTGAACGGGTATACTTGATCATCTCCTTTCTACTTAAACTAAGAAAGCCCAATAGTTTATTTACAATATCATATACTTATAGTCATTTTAAACAATTTGGAATCTTGTACTTATTGAAGACATTTCCATTTAGTTATCAAAATATTGACAAAAAGATGAATAGAAGATGAGTTCTGCAATCATAGAACATCTTTTGATCTTAAATGGAAAATTCTTTGATAACTTTCAATTTTTATGCGGGTTATCTTATCACGATAATACTATAATATTATTAAATAAAGTTGATAGTATACACCAAAATTCGTTCTCTTTTTGTAACAACTCTTTCGCTACTTTAAAAATATTTATAAGATTTAAGTATTAATTATAATTTTTAGAATTTTAGTAATTATTAATGTTGTGTTTTTAACAATATTAAACTAGGATCAACAATAAAATAGGAAAGTAATAGTATGAACAAGTTCAAGTGGCAAAGAGAGAACATGCATCTTTATTTTCTCTCCTTTACTAACTCGTCTTCCCCTTCATTTCTTTCACTTTCAATTACACATTCTCAAAAACATTCTGAAAGCACCAACACTCGGTTACTATTAATCGTCTTCTCCAATCCTCCATTTTCCTCTTCTTCCCAAATTTATTCAAAAACAACAGTCATCTAAAGTCTTTTACCTTCAATTTGACCTCTTGCATGTCCCTTTCTTTCTCTCCAAAACACATTAATTAACCAAAACTGTACTTAAGGAAGATAAGGAGCAGATTTGGAAATCTCTGAATCTGAAGCAGAACATAAAAGACATGGAACCAAAAGTTGATAAGGCAAGCATCTTTCACAACCCAGCTCGGATTGAAGGGGATTATTATTAACAAACTGTAAGTTCTTTTCTTAGAACAAACTTTACTTTTACATGTGGGTTTTATGGGTTCAGTTTAAACCTCATTTATTGTAGATACGATTTTCTGGATTTGATGTTGGATTTTTATTAAAAACTGAGAGTGAGAGGAAACTATGTGTTTTAGCATGCAGGAAATGTTGAAAATCTGCATTTAACTCTTTTAAAAATCATCCATTCTGCATATGTTGGTGTGATGATTATGATGTCTTAGGAACCCCATGAAATATAATTAACTTTGATAGGTGGAATACAGAATTTACGTGTTCCTAGAATTCCTACACAAGTCGTTCTGCTTTTACTTCTCTTTATTATTTTGCCCCTATTTTCCTTTTCTTTTGTCCCTGATTTCCTTCTTCTATCTCTCCCTCTAATCATGTTGTTTCTTAGTCTGCCTTTGATCATGTTGCTTCTTAGTCTGCCTTCTATAGTATTATACTCTGATTTCAGAATTGTAATGTTGAATGAAGTTAATAATATTCCTTCAATTGATGATTGAGATATGCATTGCATACAAGATGTGAAAATATGTTGCATTTCATAAATAAGACAATGACATGCATATTACGGTCAGACATTTCAGCTTTATTTCAAGCCAAAAACAATGTGTAAAGGTAAAACAATTGCGACGCCAATTGGGGTCATGGTCAGACCACATTTGCAAGAGACTCTAATTATCTGGGTTACCCACATCTGGGTAATTGGAGGAGATTTTCTTTATAAAAGGAAATGGAAATTATATAGCTTTTCCTTATAAAAGGAAATGGAAATCATTAAGTTTTTCCTTATAAAAGGAAATGGATATCATAAAGCATTTCTAAATTAAGAAAAGAAAGAGAATGTATAGTTTTTCCGAAAAAAAAAAGATTATAAATGTTGGCTTATGGCTAATGAAAAGCATTGCACATTCATGTCAACTTTTCATTATTTTTTTAAGGAAAATTATTTCAAACTGCCCCCTCCATTTTATAAAACTCATTGAGATTATTATCTCACCCTCTATTTTCTTATATATCATAACAGATAGAGGGGCTTGAAGCAGATTATTCAGGCACCACATGATAGAATTCAATAGTGTTATTTTTGTTAAATTGTAATTGTTTTATGTATTGATACATTAGATGATGATTGTACACTATGTATTATCTATTTACAATAATATTTTAAAGATTGTACTGATAACTTTATAAGATTGCTTCAGAAATATTAGAATGTATAAATTTATTACCATATTCTAGATACACAGTGATGGTTGTTACACTTTTTCATTTTCATTTGCAAGTACACTAACAACTTAGACTAATATGAGTTGTCAAAATAAATTTGTTAATCTTAATGTAGAGTTACCACAAAATAAGCAAAGAGTGTAATAATATTAAATTTAATATTTTGTATGCAGTTACAACACTTCTTTTGTGATTAATAAAACAGAAAAGGAAGAAAATTACATCATACTTTTATATATAGTACCAAAGAGAGACTAGTTGACATAATATGTATAATATATGTATGTCTTTGAACCCATGTGGCAAGGATTCACCATATATTAAAGGTATCTTACTGAAAATGACCATTGCAGTATAAAAACATCAACCACTGCAACATTCTGTATTGTTCAATGATGTTTTAGGCGGAAAGAAGTTTAGCCGTGACACCGGATCTTGAAAGTGGAACGCACATGAGATTATGTGCCCTTGGAACAGTGAGACCTGGTCTTTCTTCCATGCTAACCTTAGCATCATCGCCTTTCAGTATTTGTCCATATGGTCCGGGTACCTGGAGATCAAAGCACTGGATAACAGATGCAAGCAGTGTGGCCATTCCAGCAGTAGCCAAATTGACTCCAGGGCACATCCTCCTTCCAGACCCAAATGGTAGAAGTTGGAAATGCTGACCCCTAAGATCAATTGAACCCTCATTTTCTAAGAACCTCTCAGGAAGAAATTCCAATGGCCTTTCCCAATATTTCTGATCTCTTCCTACTGCCCAAACATTAAAAAGTATCAATGCTCCTTCTGGGATCACATACCCATTGATCTCACATTCTTGCGTACATTTTCTCTTGACCACAGGTAGTGGTGGGTGCATTCGGAATGTCTCTTTCACGATGGCTCTAATGTAAGGAAGATTTTGAATATCTGATTCGTCAACGAGTCTATCTTTTCGAACGACAGAGTCAACCTCCTCTCGAGCTTTCTTCAACACTCTTGGATTGTTGATCAGCTCTGATAAACACCAATCTGTCGCCACAGCGGTGGAATCTGTCCCTGCAGAGAAGAAATCCTGCATACCAAAGAATTTAGTTTAGTATAGTTGCTACTTACTATAGTATAATTGACACAACCAATCTAATCTCATTTAAAATCTAAAATATGAAACAAAGCAATTAGAATTGAAGAAAATAAATTTACCACAACAAGACCCTTGATTTGTTCCTTGGTAATTTTGATTTCCACGGTCTCATCCTCAGCATATTCAAGCAAAGTATCAAGAAAAACTATACTCTCCTCACCCTCTTCAAGTTCTCCATTTCTATCCTTTCTTTTTTTTCTAATCTCTTGTCGTTTCTTGATGACCCTTTCAATGACAGGGTCAAACCTGTTAAAAATTTCCTCAATCTTCTTCTCATATTTACCAACCTTAAGCTTCTTCAAAGGCCAAATGAAGTCAGTAAGACTATACTCCCCAAAAATCTTAAGAACATCACGAGCAATGTCTCGAATCTCTTCAGCCTCACCCAACATCATCCTAGAAATAGTGCTATTTGTCCATTTCAAAAGTTCCTCTGTCACATTAAGTGGCTCTTGAGTTTCAGCACTCTGAGCCATAACATTAAGAACTTTACGGATTTCTTGGCTCCTCAAAGGTCTCAACTTGTTGATGGTGGTAGCATTAAGAAGATCATTCATGATAAGTTTCCTAATAAATTTCCAGTAAGGTGCAAAAGGAACCATAGCAACAGAGTTGTCATAAGTGAGTCGTCTTATGGCAGAGGTTTGGAACCTTGTGTTGAAGGAATTAACTTCATGTGTTTGAAGGAAGAGTTTGAATAGTTCAGGGGTGGAGGCAACAACAGTAGGCATGGAGCCAAAGTAGAGAGAATACAAAGGGCCATAACGTTCTCCCAGACGAATGAGAGAGTGGTGAAGAAGAGGGTTATCCAGAAGGTGAAGGTGACCAACAAAAGGAAGACGAGGTTTGGGACTTGGTGGATTGGGAAGGTGTCGAAGAGCTTTTGATTTAGCTGTTGGTGTTGGGCGCAAGTGTAAAAACAGAGCAATAACCAATAAAGTGATTGCAAGTTCCACCAACATTGTGTTGCTTCTTTGATAGTGTATGTATATTTGTGTAATTAACTAGTTGAGTCAACTAACAAGTAGAAACAACAGTTGTTACTCTTAGGAATTTAGGCCAAATAGGATTTATGTTTTGGCTGAGAGAAAAGCTTTCCTATAATTCCCTTTTATAAGCCCCATGTTGGACTAGATTTTCTATTGCTCCCACCAATTTTCTATATGGTCGCTCATGTACAGCTTACAAGTCAACCGTGAAAGGATTAAATTGTCACTGTTTTTTCTTAAAGGTTAAAAGATACTTTAAATTTTCTCATCAATCAAAATAGATGTCACAATTTTCCAATATAATAAAAATTAGCAAAATATTTGTATTTGTGCATTTGAACAAATCACATGTCATTGATTATTGTATTAAAAGAAAAATTACAATATCTAAAAATTTATCATTCATTTTAAAATGATTTTTTTTTAAATAAGTCACCTATTATTGATATCGTTTCTAATATTATGATTAAGATAGTAAATTTAAAAAAAAATTAAAATTAAATAAATAATTGAAATAACATTTATTTTTAAATGATGGGTAAGTATCACCTACTACTACTACTTTTCTAGTCCAACAGAGAGATGGCGCTGCATTTTTTCTAAAATATTTTTCGAGTCAAATACGCCGTGTACCTTTGAGTCACGCAAGACTATTTGGCTGCGATAGGAAGGAACATTGCATCCAATCATACGTTCTATTTAACTCTGGTATTTCTTTTTCAATTCAATATTTTAAATATATAAAAATATACGATAGAATTGGTTAATTCCTTCATATAAAATGTACTTCTGAATTAATTAATTTGAATAAGATTTAGAAGTTTTTTAAAAGACTTGCGAGTGAGAAAAAAAATTCTTAACTTTTTTCGACGAGTATCTTTCATGCGCTTAAGCAAAAATTTTAGGAGTGTTAAATTTTTAATTGATAAATTAAATATAATATTCTATTGTATATTTTAAGTTGTAAATTTGTAATATGAACACGCAACATTTGTAAACACAACCGCATAGGAATAGAGAATTAGACCGATAAGTTGCACAAGTTTGGGATTGATAGAGCTAGGAGAGGAAAAAATTTAGTTCATTATTTTGGAGATGAAACGTCTGAACGCCAATTTAGATAAACTTTTACTATTTTTTTCAAAATTTTCTAATAAAATTGATGAACAACAAGTTGATTTGGTTTGATTTAATTGGATTGACATTTTTAAAATTAAGACTTATTTTATATAATCTAATTTTTTTCAAACACTGAATTTGTTATACTATTAAAATAATTGCATAAACTTTTTTTATGATACAAGTATATAAACTACAATAATAAAATAGTATATAAATAATTAAAAGATACTTAAATGCAACAAATTTTTTTTAAGATAATATTGATATAGTATGAAATAAAATATAATAGTTTCTAGATCATTGATTTCAAATGCCATAAAACTATACCTAATTATTAGAGGTTAAATTTATTTGATTAAGTTTAGACTAAAACACTAAAAAAATGAATAATTAATTAATTTTAATATCTTATACGAATCTCATGTCACATAATTAGAATTTAGATCAAAAAATACAGTAAATTTTATTTTTATAATTTTTCTTATAGATTATAAAAAAAATTGTTGGAACTTTAATTTGATCATGACTACCCCTAATTCCAATAAAACTCAGCTACTACTTTCACGATGCATATATGTAAAACTAAGTCACGAGACATGTAAAAACACAATGAGCACAAAGTTCTCCATACGGTAATAATATTTTAATGTGGTGATGTATTTTCACGGGTGAATTATAAAAAAAGTTAGTTTTTATACTCTGTTAAAACTAACGATTTATTAAATAAAATATTATTTAGGGATATTTTATTTTGTAAAAATCAAATAATCTAGTTTTAATTATTATTATAAATGACTAAATTGCTCTTTTATAATTATTATTATTATTAGGAATCTAATTGTTCCACTTTTTAAGGTGGTTATCTTGAAAGGACTAAGTTATCTCTATTTTTTCTCAAGGGTTAGAAGATACTTTAATTTTTCTCATGAATCAAAATAAGTGTCACAATTTTCTCAATATGATAAAAATTAGTCAAATATTGGTTCATTTGAACTAATCATGTGTCACTGGTTATTGTATTAAGAGAAAAATTATAATATTAAAATATTTAAACATTTTTATTATAAAATATTATCAAAGTTTAAAGAAAATATTCAAATATAACATCTTCTTTTTGTATAAATATTATATTAATATATATATATATATATATATATTAATATATATAAATATTAGTTTGTCAGTAAAAATAAATATTAGTTTATAAAAATCAACTTAGATAATCCCCAATCGTAAAAGTTTCAAGCAACTAATTTTATGGTTAATTTATGATTTCAATGAGAGATTTTTCTTAAGAGACTCGAATGAGAGATTTCATCACTAATGTATGAAATATTATTTTTCTCTCCGTTTAGTATCTCATATTCTTTTTTCAATTTTGCACTTTCAAAAATGTAACAATAATATTTTAATGCTATGAAACTTATCTTTGAGTTTCTTACATGTGTAACTTCAACTAATTTTATAGAACTCAAAATCACATGTGGCACAACAAAATTGTTGAAATAATAATTAAGATCTAAACAATGAATAATAAACAAAAGTAAAAAATAGATAAAAATAGAAAATGCAAAAAACGGAAAACGTTCTCGGTTTTATGAAAAGTGAAACGGAGAATGTTCTCCAGTACAAAACATAACTGCAGTTTTCAATATCAATGACCAGCATTTATGTATTCGGTCTCAATTATTTGAGACCTACGTCACAAACAAACCAATTTACTATTTGTATTGAATTACAAGATTAAAGACTCTTCAATTATAATTATAATCTCCGACTATCTTTCACCAACAATACTAGCTTTTTCTACGATCTCCTTTGTCCTTCCTTTAATCTCCTTTCTTCTAAATCTTTGAATCTTTTCTTGGTTGATTGACTAAGATATTATATCACTCTCTCATGTACAACGTCAATTAATTACAACAAGTGCATTATACAATTATATATAGTATGCAATAATAAGCTAGCTTAACTAACTATAACTACCTTGTTATAACCATAGTTAGTTATAACAATAAGTAACTCTAATTAGTTGCTAATTTGAGGCATATCTTCACAATTCTCCACCTTGACTCAATATCAAAATAATTCATCCATAGTCTTTGCTTCCATGTACCAACTTTACTCTTTGCAGAAACCAACTATGTCCAAGCAGTGCTTGAACTTAGTTTGTGAAAGTGACTTTGTGAAGGCATCTGCAGGATTATGCTCAGTTGCAATTTTTCAACTGAAACATGTTTTGAATCAATCACATCCCTTACTAAATGAAGCTTACCATCAATGTGTTTAGACTTATCATGATACACTTGATGTTTGGATAGGTGAATAGCACTTTGACTGTCACAAAAAAATTGAAACACAGTTTTGTTTTATTCCTAATTCACCAATCAGTCCCTTCATCCATAAAGCTTCCTTAACACCTTCAGTAAGAGCAATAGTTCTACCACAGACTGTGTAATTGTTTTCCAACTTACTGTTGTTCCATATAAAGTGAAAACATAACCAGAAATTGATTTTCTAGTATCCATGTTTCCAGCATAATCTGAATCCACATATCCCTTGATTGATTCCTTGTCATGATGAACCTTCTTGAACTTCAAGACTGCTGTCAGAGAGCCATTTAAGTACCTCATAATCCACTTGAGTGCTGACCAATGTAATGCCCTTGGATATGTCATAAATCTGCTTACAACATTCACAGCATGCACCAAATATGGTATGTTGCAGATCATGCCATACATTATGCTCCCAAATCCACTAGCATACAGAATGGTACTCATTCTATGTCTTTCTTCATCAGTCTTAGGTGAGTCCTGCATGGACAATTTGAAATTTTGTCCCAATGGAGTAGTAACATGCCTTGATTCATGCATTCTGAATTTAGTGA
This sequence comes from Cicer cuneatum, assembly GCA_037974295.1. Classification (NCBI taxonomy): domain Eukaryota; kingdom Viridiplantae; phylum Streptophyta; class Magnoliopsida; order Fabales; family Fabaceae; genus Cicer; species Cicer cuneatum. The sequence goes on along the minus strand of JBBPBO010000005.1, from coordinate 16,724,701 downwards.
CAACTTTCTTCAAGTAGTCAGCTTGTGAAAGAAATAATTATCCCTTCATTTTGTCCCTTTTTATATCCATACTTAAGATCCTCTTAGACTCTCCAAGTTCTTTCATCTCAAACTCATTACTATGGTTAGATTTAAGTCTTTTAATCTAGTCTTTATTTGAGCTTGCAAGAAGAATATCATCTACAAAAAGTAATAGGTAAATAGGAGAACATTCTCCATTTCTGTTCTGCTTAAGAGAACATTGTAGACCTTCTGTAGAACATTCTCTGTTTATGTTTTGCGCCAGTGAACATTCTAGACTTTCTGCACAACATTCTCCGTTTCTATTCTGCGCTACTGAACATTCTAGACCGTCTGCAGAACATTCTCTGTTTCTGTTCTATGGCAGTGAACATTCTGGACTTTCTGTAGAACATTCTCCGTCTCTGTTCTGCGCCAGAAAACACTCTCAACCTTCTACCTTCAGAATGTAAACGCTGTTGAGAAAAAATCTCTTTTAATGATAACAAAATTATCTTAAGATTATGATTACACTAATGCGTGCATTTAAGTTTTGTACTAAGAAAGGAACATGATCCAAATATCGCAACCTCCTGTCCAGAAGAATGTATGCATGCAGGAAACAAAGCCGTTAAATCCATAAAGAAAATTTGAAGTTAAAACACCAGAAGCACAACATCTGGACAACACCAAAAGCAGAACATCTAGAAAACACCAGAAGCAGAACATCTGGAAAACACCAGAAGCAGAACATATGGAAAACACCAGAAGCAGAACATCTGGAAAACACCAGAAGCAGAACATCTGGAACAGAAAACCGTAAGCTGAAGCAGAAAACCTGAGAGTTGAAAACACCAGATAATGCATCCAGAAGATACCAGAGGATGCATCCTGAAATCACCAGAGGATATCTTTGCTGGCCCATATCAGAAGGAAACAAAGTCAGAAGGAGACATGGACCAGACCAGAAGGAAGCCTGGTGTAACACCCCGAGTTTAAAACACAGCGCGAGTGCATTTTTTTTTATATATAAATAATTAAAATGAGTTTTCCAAAATTAATATCAAGGGAATTAAAATAAAATCAGTTCATTTCAAAGGTTATCACCCAGCCTGTGGCCACTAATCAGTGTCATAGTGCATAATAATACAGCGGAAAAAGTAATACATTAATTCCCAAAATAAAATTACATTTCCCAAAACTCAAGACCCTATACAAAAGTCTAGACTGATCATGCACTAAGCTACAGTAGTACAGTCTCCACCGTATCCTCTATAAGTCTCGTCTTCAGCCAACCGTCCGTCCCTCTGCGTTGTCCACGTAGACTCCGTACATAAAGGTCAGGGAAAACTAACGACGTTTCCGTCGTTAGTGTATCCGTCGGTAGGACGAGTTCGGGTAACATCTGAGGGCAAAGCCCAAAGTCCACAATATAATAGCAAGGGTCACCGACCGAAATTAACAAATAATCACATAGCATATATTTCACAGCAACAAATATATCCATGATATCACATATGATGATGAGGAAAATAATAATGCTCATTTGAAAATTAATGACATATATGCCTTTTCAAAAACAGCAGTCAATTATTATGAAGTATGTGGTAAGTACAAACAACACCTCAGCAAATCACAATCGTTAAATCAGAAATTCAGATTCTGAACAGTACTCACACACGATCAATTTTCACTCATCGTATACTCAAACGTGACCCACCGGTCAATACCTCAATGTAATATGTATATGCTCATGTATACAAGTTTCTTGGAATCACCAAGGTGCAGTCGCTCAACAGACCAGCACAAAATGTTTGACTTTAACGGCCCTCAAGACCAGGGTGCAATCGCTCAACAGATCAGCATCAGTGCAGACGCTCAACAGTCCAGCACATTTGACGTATACCAAGGTACAATCGCTCAACAGATCAGTACCTAGTGCGGTCGCTCAACAGACTAGCACTCGTGCAATCGCTCAACAGATCAGCACGTGGCTGCGCATTTCAGGGTACAGACGCTCAACAGTCCAATACCAGTGCAGTCGCTCAACATACCAGCACCTATATACCAAAGTACAATCGCTCAACAGATCAGTACTTAGTGCAGACGCTCAACAGTCCAGCACTCGTGCAATCGCTCACCAAATCAGCACGTGGTTGTGCATTCCAGGGTACAGACGCTCAACAGTCCAGTACCAGTGTAGTTGCTCAAACAGACCAGCACTCGTGCAATCGCTCAACAGATCAGCACGTGGCTGCGCATTTCAAGGTACAGACGCTCAGCAGTCCAGTACCAGTGCAGTCGCTCAACAGACCAGCACTTATATACCAAGGTACAATCGCTCAACAAATCAGCATGTGGTTGCGCATTACTCTGTGGCCCATCGCGGGTACCACTTGACTATGCAATGCATGAATATGCAGTGTTTCACTTCTCTAGAAACAGTATGCAAAATCAGAAAATTCATGCTTTTCATCATGTTTAAAAAAATATCAGCACAGTCAGAATTATCATCATCACAAACATGACTAAACAGCCAAGTATTCATTAACATTTTGAAATGTTTTTCCCAGACTCTTAAAATTCAATTACAGTTTTTAAAACTGGGATTTTCTGGGATTTTACGAATCTGTATTCGAATACAGCTTCTCTGTATTCGAATACAGAAGCCAAAAATAGTGTAGAATCACACTCTGTATTCGAATACAACCCTCTGGTATTCGAATACAGAGGCAGTCTCAGTGCACAAAACAACATCTTTTACTACATCAGGAAAGTCTCAAAACTTCATCTTTACAACTTCAAATCATCACCAAAAATTTCTCTTTAATTCACCACAACAAGCCCAACATTCCCCAAACACTCAAGGTTTACAAACACTCTTAAAAACCTGGAATTTCTGGAAACTCGAATCTGTATTCGAATACAGACTCCTTGTATTCGAATAAAGAAGCATGAAACTGAAATTTTAACATTCTATATTCGAATACAGCATGCATGTAGTCGACTATAGAAGACAAAACCTTGAAAAATTCAATATTTTCTTTCAGATCCTTAAAGGTTTTCAATACTTCATCCTCTCCTCTTCAAAATATTTTCAAGAACTCCCTTTAAGCCAATTTAACCCTTCTCAAGGTTTCCCAACACTTTAAAATGCATATCACAGTGTATAAAACTTGATTTTCTAGAAAAACACGAATATGTATTCGAATACAGCTTCCTTGTATTCGAATACATAAGCTAAAAACAGTGCTTCTGGAAAAACACGAATCTATATTCGAATACAGACCCACTGTTTTCGAATACAGAAACTGAAACTAGTGAAAATTTGCATTCTGTATTCGAATACAGCATGCATGTAGTCGAATACATATGCGAATACAGTGTTAAAATCCCACTTCTGTATTCGAATACGAGATGGTCATAGTCGAATACAAATGCTAAGTTAGAAGCAAAAATCATTTCTCTGTATTCGAATACAAGGGCTTGTATTCGAATACAAGTTTGAAAACTTAAGTAAAACATAAACTTGACAGGTTGTAGTCGAATACACCTTCGAAAACCAGTGAAATTTTCCTGAGATTTCAACCCTTTTCAAACTGTTTTCTTTTAAAAACAAACAACCAACATTAAAACAGATTCAGCACTTTTTCCAGACAATACTTTCCTCATTAAAAATCCCTTTTCTTTTTAAATCATCAACACCATCAGAATCACTCAAAATAGAAACAGAATCAGGATCATCAACAATAAATCATCCAGACTTTCAAACCATCAGAACATCATACAGCATTTCAGCTTTCACAACACATCAAAATAACATGCAAGCATTTCAGCTTCCTCAACACATCAGAATAACATGCAAGCATTTCAGCTTTCACAACACATCAGAATAACATGCAGCATCACAGAGCAGCAAAATACAAACAGAATGCATTTTTGCATTTCAAAACCATTTTCAAAACAGTTTTATGAACATGCATTTTTAAATCATGTTTGAAATATCATTCAAGACATTTTCCACTTTCCCAAATATACAACACACTTTTAGTGCATTCATCCCAAACAGAAATCATCACAGAGCTTTTAAAACATCAAGAATACATTTTTCATTTCTTCCAAGTAACAGGCAAAACAGTTTTCAAAACAGAAATGAAACACTAGTAATGCCATGAAAATTATGCACTTATAGCCCTAATGCAACTAGAAAGTGGAAGGTGCCCTTACCCTTGTAGCGTATTCTGCTTTTGCTAAAGTGTACGCGTCAAAAACGGCGAAACTGCAGCCTGCGTTTGCTGCTACAAAACTGAGTTCTCTAGCTCCGTAATGATGTGGAGATTAACTTTAATACTGGGGGTTTTCTGTTTTGATGTTTGGATTTCCAAGTAATTGTGTTTTTGAGGAACTCCTTCTTTTTCACTTTGAACTCGTGACTGGAAATGGGGAATGGCAGAAACAGCAAATAGAACGGGAGGGAAAATGGGTACTGTTACATGCAGAATGGGCAGTGAGGAATGAGGAATTGTGTTCTGATTTCACCATCATGCTCACTCCTATTTATAGGCTTTTGTGGTGCCACCTCACCCCAAAATAATATTAAAATAAGGCTGGTTCCTTCAGCACTTAATTATCTTGTAATTAGCCACTAATCCTCAATTAATTGCCCGATTAATTTAATTACTCATAATTAAATTAATTCACTCTTAATCCAATAATTTTAATTCATCCTCCAAAATAAATATTTATATATATATATATATATATTTTCTCTAAACATACATATATTAAATATTTTACAAGTATCCCCAAAAATACAATTAAAATTAATTCCGTAATTTTAATTAAAAATTAAGGGTCTTACACCTGCCAAAGGAAGACTGGATCCAGACCAGAAGAAATCATAAGTCAGACTTAATGAAGAAGTTCTTCTGACCAGAAGATGGCCTGACAGTGAAGTGAAAAACTGTCCTGAATTAATCAGAAGATAAGCTAAAAGGTCCATACTGAAATATCCTTTGTCCAGAACTAATCTAGACCCAGTACAGCGTTGGCCAAGATCAGAAGATCAGACCATGGCCCAGTGTTGGTCGAAATCAGAAGGTCAGAATAAATGGCCCAGTGTTGGTCGAAATCAGAAGGTCAGAATAAATGGTCCAGTGTTGGCCGGGATCAGAGGATCTCAACAGACCAGTTTGCTAGTCCAGATTGGCCGATATCAGAAGATGAAAATCATAAATGAATATCAGAAGATATACATCTGAAGATGAATTTCAGAAGAAACATATCAGAGGATAAAAAGATGATCATCAAAGGATAAAACTCAGAAGCAAACTTCACATGATAAACATCAGAAAATGAATACCAGAAGATAAAATTCAAAAGACGAACTTCACATGATAAACATCAGAAGATGAATTCCAAAAGATACACACCAGAAGATAAATATCAGAAGATGAACTCTAGAATGTAAACATCAGAAGACAGTTACCATAAGGTGAACTTCAGACACCAAAAGGAAATTACCAGAGGATAGTTTCTAGCTGCTCATTCATCCTCTCACATTAAGAACAACTAACAGTTCCAGAGTATCAAAAGCTGCATCATCCACGACCAGAGAAGGGTCATGGCTTGGAACCAAAAAAGAGCACTGGCCAGTTGTTAAAAACATATGGAATGATCTATCCGCCTAGAAAGCCAAGTAAAGAAGTAACCTCCCATGTGCCAGGCTGTAAAAGGACAGAATGGCAAGGCTGTAAATTCGCAACAACAGTGAGGTTCATTACATCTTGAAAAAACGGTCAGAAAGGAAAATTTTCTTGAAGAGAAAGTTTCCTTCTCTCTATAAAAGGAAGGCTGCTCTTCTTCAGCAATATACACACAACTACACGAGCAAAAAACAGAAAAATATTAAGAGGCTATCAAGAGCAATTATCAATCTCCTTTCAAGCTTTCTATAATCTTTCACTAGATCTTTGTTTCATCTTTATAGAAAGTAAATCCTTTCAAACTACTTCATATCATTTTTAGACGTTCAAGTGAGTAACACTTGAAGAGAAATCAGAAGGAAAGAATTGTAAGCTTGGTGAAGCTAAAGAATACACAGTTTGTAATCAACCTTAGTTGTAACATCCTCTAAATTTATTATTTAAAATAATTAAGACTTATAAATATATATATTTCATTATTAATTTAGGTGTGATAATTATTTGTCTTGTTCGACTTATTGTAGTTGATAAAATTATTAGTAAGAATTATTTAATCAATGGAGAAGTTTTATATAATTATATATATATATATGTTTCTTAGTACAAGAAGAATTTGAGCTAAGGGTTTGTGGCTAGGTGTGACCCAACCCGTAATAGAAATTTGGGCTTGGAGTGGGTGGCTTAGTTTTTGTATGATCAAGGTTAAGAAAAAAAGAATAATAAGTAAATAAAATAATATTTTCTCCCTTCTATTCTTTATTTGGGCCCAACACTATCTACCCAATAATCTCCACTTTAAATTTTCCCTAAAGTCCACAATATTTCGATACTAAGTAATAGTAAGCAGAAAAAAATACCGAAACCCTAGCCGTCATCTCCTTCACCCCTCATCTCCTTCGTGCGGCAAACTCTTCGTGTGAACAACTTCGTGGGAGCTTAGAGTTTCGTACTAGGAAGAAAAGCGGCCAAGGTAAGGGCTTTTCCCCACACAAATTTGAGTGGGGAGCATTACATGAGGCGTTGGGTACTAAGTTGAGATTGAGTTCGGCCTATCACCCTCAAACCGACGGACAAACAGAAAGAACTATTCAGACCTTGGAGGATTTACTGAGAGCGTGTGTGTTGGATGAGCGAGGAAGTTGGGATAATATATTGCCTCTCATTGAGTTCACAACAACAGCTATCATGCGAGCATTGGGATGGCACCGTATGAGGCTTTGTATGGGCGTAAGTGCCAAACCCCCTTATGTTGGTATCAGGATGGTGAGAACTTAATTGTGGGGCCAGAATTGGTACAACATACCACATATAAGGTCCGTCTGATCCAAGAAAGGATGAAGGCAGCACAAAGCAGACAAAAGAGTTATGCCGACCAACGGAGGAAACCACTGGAGTTTCAAGAGGGTGAACATGTATTTTTGAGAGTGACGCCTACTACTGGAGTTGGTAGGGCACTAAAGTCTAAGAAGTTAACTCCTAAATTCATCGGTCCATACCAGATCCTCCGACGTGTGGGTCTAGTAGCTTATCAAATTGCCTTGCCTCTGAGTTTGCCCAAGCTGCATGATGTGTTCCACGTGTCACAGTTGAGGAAGTACATGGCTGATCCTTCCCATATTATCGTGCCAGATGATATCCAGTTGAAGGAGAACCTTTCTTTTGCAGTTCCACCATTGAGCATTGGAGACAGGACTACTAAGCACCTACGAGGTAAGGAGATCACATTGGTCAAGGTAATTTGGGACCAAACAACTGGAGATGCAACTTGGGAATTAGAGGAAAAAATGAGAGGGCTCTACCCTAACCTTTTCATGTTAGACTAGTTTCGAGGACGAAACTGTTTTTAAGGGGGTGAGTATTGTAACATCCTCTAAATTTATTATTTAAAATAATTAAGACTTATAAATATATATATTTCATTATTAATTTAGGTGTGATAATTATTTGTCTTGTTCGACTTATTGTAGTTGATAAAATTATTAGTAAGAATTATTTAATCAATGGAGACGTTTTATATAATTATATATATATATATGTTTCTTAGTACAAGAAGAATTTGAGCTAAGGGTTTGTGGCTAGGTGTGACCCAACCCGTAATAGAAATTTGGGCTTGGAGTGGGTGGCTTAGTTTTTGTATCATCAAGGTTAAGAAAAAAGAATAATAAGTAAATAAAATAATATTTTCTCCCTTCTATTCTTTATTTGGGCCCAACACTATCTACCCAATAATCTCCACTTTAAATTTTCCCTAAAGTCCACAATATTTCGATACTAAGTAATAGTAAGCAGAAAAAAATACCGAAACCCTAGCCGTCATCTCCTTCACCCCTCATCTCCTTCGTGCGGCAAACTCTTCGTGTGAACAACTTCGTGGGAGCTTAGAGTTTCGTACTAGGAAGAAAAGCGGCCAAGGTAAGGGCTTTTCCCCACACAAATTTGAGTTAGACCGTTAGTTGGATGACATAGAACTAATAATTGTAATTGTTTGCTTTTGAAAGAAATAAATGTAGACTAATAAAATAAAATAATGGAATATGAAATCCTTTACGTTGAGTTCGATATGTAATGTATGTCTTTTTAAGAAGTAAAATATGAATTTTTATATTATACATGATAGAGTTTTAATTTTTATGATGGATATAAAGCAAAATATGATTTTTCTTATGTTATATATATGATAAAGTTTTGATTTTGATGATGTATTATGAGTTGGAGTTTGAAGTTTCTTGTTATATATAAAGTTTTAATCTTTATGGTGTAAATGAAGTCAAGTCCTGATTTTTATGCGTACGTGGTGAAAATTATTATTGAATGATTATTTGTCTATGAATATATGATTCTCATGATAAGGATGTGTGATATGTGATCTTTGTGATGTGAATAAGATGATGGTTTTAAAAAGGGTGATTTTTTGAATGTATATGACATGATTCTTAGTAGGCTGTGTGCGAGTATAATTGTGATAATATATGGTCATGTCATGGCATATGCATCTTCGTGGGAGTTGCCTTAGTGGCAGGTTTATTTTCCCCATTGGTATGGGTGATCTTTCTGTGTGGAAGTTGCCTTAGTGGCAGGTTTATATCCGGATCATATAGTTTTAGGAGCATGCATTATGCATATTTTTTACATACGATTTACTGTTTGCGCATTTTTTTCTTTTAAATTACAAGTTTTTACCTTTATATGTTTTGTGTTATTCTTCTATATGTTTAGCTTTGGTTTGATGTGGATGATGGAAAAAATTGACCCTTACAACAACATTTTAGGTACTAATGAGTTTGAGGAGATTCAAGAGTAATTGATGAGTATTAATGTGCGGCGAACGTGGGGTAAAAATGGGGTTTTCAAGACAATTTTGTAATAATAAGTATTGCCGCAAAATTTCTATGTTTATTTATTTTTTTAATTTTTGTCACTAAACTTTTAAATGCATTCGAATTCTATAAATACGGAAGTGGATTTTTGCTTCCGTTTAGGAATAATTGATTTTTCCTTTATTTTAGCTTGAATAAACTTTTTTTTATAATATTAAACAAATGTGATTGTTACTAATTATTTAAAAGCATAAATGTGATTGTTACTAATTATTTAAAAGTATAAATGTAGATATTCTTACAAAAAAAAATTATCGTAAATTTTTCTAAAAGTATTTTTTTTAGTAACGTTTTGGACCAAAAAATCCGGGGCGTTACATCAGTGAGAGGCTGATAGCTTTTGATACTTAGTAAAAAACTCACTAGAGTGTGAGGACTGGACGTAGCCTTCATTGGGTGAACCAGTATAAAATTTGTGTGTCATTATTCTCTCTCTCAACTCTACTACATCTGATAAATCATCGTCTGAAAGAGAACAGCAGTTTAAAACAGTAACAAAATTTTAAAACCTTGAATATCTCTATTCAACCCCCCTTCTAGTGATATTCTAGTTATTTCAATTGGCATCAGAGCAAGGTTCTCTAAAACTACACCTAACAGTGTAAGAGAAAACGATCCAAAAAGAAAAAATGTCAAAAGCTAAGTATATCCCAGAAGGAGCATCATCCAGCAGACCTCCCTACTTTGATGGAATTGACTATGTAAGACCTTTAATTTTAAATATTAATATTGGAATTAATGTCAAGGGCATTTTGGGAATTTTTGTAAATATTTAATATATGTATGTATTGAGTGAATATATATATATATATATATAAATATTTATTTTGGAAGAGGAATTAAAATTATTGGATGAAGAAGTAAATTAATTTAATTTCAAGTAATTAAATTAATCAAACCATTAAGTAAGGATTAGTGGCTAATTGCAAGATAATTATAAAGCTGGAAAATCATACAAGTGGCAAGTGAGGTGGCACCATGAGAGTCTATAAATAGGAGTGAGAAGGATGGTGAAGTGAGAACACCATTCCTTCCTCCATACTGCCCATATTGCATGTACCAACTCCATCTTCTCTCCCATTTCTGTCTCTGTTTCTGCCATTCCCGAACTGAAATTTGAAGAGAGGGAAATTCCTTCAAACACCATTAACTGAGAATCCAAGCCTCAAACCTGAAAACCCCCAGTTGTAAAGTTAATCCCCGCCTCAATACGAAGAGAAAGAACCCAGTTTTGCAACAGCAAACTCAGGGAACAGCTTCACCATTTCTAGACGCAGAAAAGGGAACGCAGCAGGAACAAGAGAAATAGCAGAGCACGCTACAAGGGTAAGGGCACCTTCCATTTTTAGCTGCATTAGGGCCATGAATGAGTGTTATTTCAGTTCTGTTTTAAGAGAAAGACTGTTTTCGAAAATGACATTTGAAATAAAATGCATTTTGTTGATATGTGATTTATTTGAGATGGTGGTTGCTGCTGTTTTTCTAATAAAACATGCTATTTTACTTATGAGTGAAAGCTGGAAAATGTTGCATGTCATTTTAATGATGATTAAAATGCATGTGTTAAAACTGTTTTGAAAATAGTCTTACAATGCAAAAATGCATTCTGTTTGGGGTTTGTTGTTCAGTGATGCTTGCATGATATTATGATGTTTGAAGAAACTGAGTATTTGCATGTTTCTGATGTTTGAAGAAACTGAGTATTTGCATGTTTCTGATGTTTGAAGAAACTGAGTATTTGCATGTTTCTGATGTTTGAAGAAACTGAGTACTTGCATGTTTATTCTGATGAGTGAGAAAACTGAAGTGTTACATGATGTGTTGATGGTTTAAAAAGCTGGATAATTCTGATTCTCTTTTGTTCTGGGTGATTCTGATGATATGAATGATTCTGATTCTTGATGTCTTGTGTGATTCTGATGATATTGATGATTTTGATTCTGGTTGTTTTGTGTGATTCTGGTGGTGTTGATGATTTTAAAGGAAAAAGGGATTTTAAATGAGGAAAAGCTTTTTGAAAAGTGCAGAATCTGTTTGATATTTGGTTGTCTTTTTTTAAAGAAAACAGTTGAAAAGGGTTGAACTTTCACTGCTTTTTCGAAGGTGTATTCGAATACAACATGAGTGTATTCGAATACAACCTGTCAAGTTCTGTTTTGCCTAAGTTTTCAAAACCTTATTCGACTACGAGCCCCTGTAGTCGAATACAGAAGAAGGATTTTTGCTTCTGACGAAACCTCTGTATTCGACTACGACCATGTCGTATTCGAATACAGAAGTGAAATTTTAACACTGTATTCCCATATGTAGTCGACTACAGGCATGATGTATTCGACTACAGATTCGAGTTTTTCCAGAAACTCAGTTTTTAGCTTCTGTATTCGAATACAGATTCGTGTTTTCCAGAAAAAACAAGTTTTAATCACTGTCATGTGAGTTTTGAAGTGTTGAGAAACTCTGAGAAGGTTTTAATGATTTGAAAAGAAGTCTGTGAAATTGTTTTAAAGAGGAGAAAAGGATGTTTGAAAACCTTTAACTGACATGGAAAAAAAGGCTGCATTTTCCAAAGGTTGAACTCCAGTATTCGACTACAGTCAAGCTGTATTCGAATACAGAATGTTAAGTTGCAGTTCCTGCTTCTGTATTCGAATACAGAGGGTCTGTATTCGAATACAGATTCGAATTTTCAGAAAATTTCAAGTTTTAAGAGTGTTTTGAAAACCCTGAGTGTCTGGGGAATACTGGGAATGTTGTGGTGAGTTAAAGTGGAACTTTTGATCAGATTTTGAAGTGGTGGTGATGAAGTTTTAAAAACTTTACCGATGTAATGAAAGAGGTTGTTTTATGCACTGAAATCTGCCTCTGTATTCGAATACCATAGGGTTGTATTCGAATACAGAGAGTGATTCTATACTGTTTTTGACTTCTGTATTCGAATACATAAGAGCTGTATTCGAATACAGATTCGTAAATCCCAGAAAAATCTCAGTTTTAAACACTGTGTCTGAATTTTGAGGGGTTGGGAAAACATTTCAAAGTGTGAATGATTAATGGATTGTTTAATTCATGATTGTGATGATGTTAATTCTGACTGTGCTGTTATATTTTAAACATGATGGAAAGCATGAATATCTGAGTTGCATTCCGTTTCTAGAGAAGTGAAACACGCATATTCATGCATTGCATAGTCAAGTGGTACCCGCGATGGGCCACGGAGTAATGCGCAACCACGTGCTGATCTGTGAGCGATTGCACGAGTGCTGATCTGTGAGCGATTGCACTAGGTACTGATCTGTGAGCGAATGTACCTTGGTATATAAGTGCTAGTCTGTGAGCGATTGCACTGGTACCGGACTGTGAGCGTCTGTACCCTGAAATGCGTAACCACGTGCTGATCTGTGAGCGATTGCACGAGTGCTGGTCTGTGAGCGACTGCACTAGGTACTGATCGGTGAGCGATTGTACCTTGGTTTATGTCAAACGTGCTGGTCTGTGAGCGACTGCACGATGTGCTGGACTATGAGCGTCTGCACTGGTGCTAATCTGTGAGCGATTGCACCCTGGTCATGAGGGCTGTTAAATTGTGTTGGTCTGTGAGTGACTGCACCTTGGTGATTCCAAGAAAATTATGCATGAGCATATATGCATTACATTGAGGGATTTGACTGTTGTGTCACGATTGTTTATATGATGAATGTTGGAAATTAATGTGTGTGAGTGCTGTCCAGAATCTGAAATTCTGAATTAAAGATTGTGTTTTGTTGATGTGTGTTTGTACTTACCGCATACTTCATAATCATTAACTGCTGTTTTGAAAAGGCATGAAAGTCATAAATTTTCAAATGAACATGATTATTTCCTTATCATCGTATGATATACCATGATTTTAAATGTTGTTGTGCAATATATGTTATGTGATTATCTGTTATTTTCGGACGGTGACCCCTTGCTATTATATTGTGGACTTTGGGCTTTGCCCTCAGATGTTACCCGAACCCGTCCTATCGACGGATACACTAACGACGGAAACGTCGTTAGTTTTCCCTGATCTTTATGTACGAAGTCTACGTGGACAACGCAGAGGGACGGACGGTTGGCTGAAGACGAGACTTATAGAGGATACGGTGGAGACCGTGCTACTGTAGCTTAGTGCATGATCAGTCTAGACTTTTGTATAGGGTCTTGAGTTTTGGGAAATGTAATTTTATTTTGGGAATTAATGTACGACTTTTTCCGCTGTATTATTCTGCACTCTGACATTGTTAACATTTTAAAAATGCTTTAATGTTTATTATTAAATTTCCCAAAATCGAGTACTTATTGATTTACGGAAACTTTATTTTAATTCCTTTCGAATTCAATCAGGAAAATCATTTTTATTATTGATTTAAAAAAAAATGCACCCGCGCTGTGTTTTAAACTCGGGGTGTTACAGACTACTACCACTGCAAAGGCAAGATAAGATTGTTTCTCATATCTCAAGATAACAACATGTGGCCAGTGGTAGAAAAAGGAAATCATGTCATCAGAATCAACAGTGCAGATTCAACCTCTGACGAAAAACCTCAAACACAATGGAAAGCTCAAGAAAATGCCAAGGTACTTCTAAAATCTAAAGCTCATTTATTTCTAACATGTGCTTTGAGCAGGGAAGACTATGATAGATTTGAAGAATTCCAAAGTGCTAAAGAACTATGGGACACCTTGAAGATCCATCATGAAGGTTCAAGTCATGTTAAAGAAGCCAGAATTGACATGGGAGTAAGAGAGTTCGAGTTGTTTGAAATGAAGGAGGAAGAAACAATTGATGAAATGTTCTCAAGACTGACAATCATCCTCAACAACTTAAGGTCTCTGGGAAAAGAATACTCTATCCAAGAGAGAATAAGAAAGATATTAAGAAGTTTACCAAAGGAATGGAGACCCATAGTGACTGCCATCACAGAAGCAAGAAATTTAGCCACCATGAGGTTAGAAGATCTGGTTGGAACTCTTAGAGCTCATTAACCTATATTGCTTGCTGATAAACCAAGCAAAAAGGGAAAAATGATTGCATTGAAATCCAGTCAAACTGAAAGTCCATCCTCCAAAAACTCTGAAATTATCTCAAAAAGGGATAACTCAGAATATCCTCTCTCTGAAAAGGAGGATGAACTGGCTCTAATCTCTAGAAGAATCCAAAGAATAATCAACAGAAGAGGACAAGACAAAAGATCCTCTCAGAAAGAAAAGATTGACAAAAGCCAGATAACTTGTTATGGATGCAATAAAATGGGACACTACAAAACTGAGTGTCCTCTAAACAAAAGGAACATAAAAAGATTTCACAACAAGAATAAATCTATGATGGCAACTTGGGATGACAATGATGAATCATCCTCCGAGCAAGAAAAGGAAGAAGAAGCCAACCTTTGTCTCATGGCTAACTCAGAAGCAGATGAGGTAAGCATCGCTGATTTATGTCCTTCTTGTGAAAAGTAAGAAATAGAATTTGACAATCTCTTGAATGACTCAAACACTTTATCTCAAAAATGTGGTTTTCTTAAAAACCAAAATTATGAAATAAAGAAACTGAATAAGGAACTTCAAGCGAAAAATGAAGAATTTCAAAAAATCATTTTTGACTTGCAGCAATCAAATAAAAAATTTTCTGAGCAACAAAACACTTTAAACAAAGAGAATGACAAAATCCATCCTCCTGAAGAGGACACAGAAAAGAAGGACTTGAAAATCAAAGTTGCAGAACTAAAAAATGACATTACCTACTTTGTCAAATCCACAGAAACATTTAAAAAAAATTATGAGATCTCAATCTAGTATATTTGACAAAGCTGGAATTGGTTTTAAAAGTTCTCAAAAACAAAAACTATACAAAAACTTCTTTCTACCTAAGAACCTAGAGGATAGACCTAAGTGCACTTTTTGTAAAAAGCATGGACATACTATCGAAGTATGTCTTGCTAAGAAAAAAGCTGAAAGTAACAAAAGGAAATGTTCATTTTGTAATAAGCATGGACATCATGATTCCATTTGCTATCACAAAAAGAAAATCCTTACAAAAGGAAGGACTAACCACCAAGGACCCAATTCTATATGGGTACCTAAATCTCTTCTAAACTCTGACACAGGTACATCCTCTAATCAACAAAAGAAAGCCCTGGTTCTTGGACAGTGGCTGCTCAAGACATATGACAGGAGATAAGCATTGCTTTATCTCTTTGGAATCAAAAGATGGAGGATCAGTTACATTTGGCAACAATGATAAAGCTCAAATCGAAGGAACAGGTATTATTGGTAAAAACAATTCTGGAAAAATCGAAAATGTTCAGTATGTTGATGGTTTAAAACATAACTTGCTAAGCATTAGCCAACTTTGTGATAGTGGATTTGAAGTAATTTTTAAACCCACTCTATGCGAGGCCAAGCATTCATCCTCGGGTAGAGTTTTATTCTCAGGCATAAGGAACAAGAATTTATATGTCTTATGATTTACCTTCTGAATATTGTTTTATGGCTATTGAAAAGGATAAATGGATTTGGCACAAACGGGCTGGTCATACTAGCCTGAATACTATGTCTAAATTATCAAAATTAGAATTAGTTAAAGGTCTTCCAAAAATAAATTTTGAAAAAGACAAAGTATGTGAGGCTTGTGCCAAAGGAAAACAAGTTAAAAGTAGCTTTCACTCCAAAAATATTGTTTCAACAAATCAACCACTTGAACTCCTTCATATTGACCTTTTTGGTCCTATCAAAACTCCAAGTCTTAGTGGAAAAAGATATGGATTTGTTATTGTTGATGACTTTTCACGATTTACTTGGGCCTTTTTTTTAAAACACAAAAATGAAGCCTCTGAGGCTTTTCAATATTTTTGTAAGAAGATACAAAATGAAAAGGGATCAAAGATTGTCTCAGTTAGAAGTGATCATGGGGGAGAATTTGAAAATGAGTCTTTTGAAACTTTTTTTTGATGAAAATGGTATTTCTCATACTTTTTCTTGTCCAATAACTCCTCAACAAAATGGAGTTGTTGAAAGGAAAAATAGAACTTTACAAGAAATGGCTAGAACTATTCTAAATGAAGCCAACATTGAAAAATATTTTTAGGCTGAAGCTATCAACACAGCTTGTTATGTTTCAAACTGAGTTTCAATTAGAAAAATTTTAAACAAAACTCCATACGAACTTTGGAAAGGTAGAAAACCAAATATTTCTTGTTTTCATATATTTGGATGTAACTGCTACATCCTAAATAATACAGAAAATTTGGGAAAGTTTGATCCAAAATCTGATAAAGGTATATTTTTGGGATACTCCACATCTTCAAAAGGTTATAGAATCTATAATCTTAGAACTCAAACTGTAGAGGAATCCATGCATGTTATTTTTCATGAATTTGATGACTTGTGTTTAGATAACCTGGATAAAAATGAAGAAGATGAAAATACATCCTCTAAAGTTCACAACCCAAATGAGGAGGACATTTTGAAGTAGCAATATCGATTTACAAGAAAGGGGGGTTTGAATTGTAAATTCGCCCTTTTAAAATTCCTGTTAAAAACTTAAGAAAATAACTCAAGATTGATCTTGGTTGTGAAAACAGAAAAAGGAGAACGTTCTTGGTTTTCACTAGAAAACAGAGAACGTTCTTGGTTAGTTAAAATTAACGGTTCAGTTTATCTATTTAACTTGATAATTAACAGACTGAAAGTAAATAGAGATAAGGGAAGAGATATCACACACAGATATATCTTGGTTCACCCAACCCGGGCTACGTCCAGTCCTCACAATGGTGAGATTTTCCACTAAGTGTTTAAAACAAGAACCTTCTTGGTTTTACAGCACCTAGCTTAGATCAACCTTGATCTTTGTTACAAACATTAATCTAATTCCACCCAGAAAGAGATTAATCAAATCACCTACCAACCTTGATAGTGATTTCTTACAATCTACCCCAAACTATACTTAACTCTTATAGTTTGAGTTTTACAATAATGATGAGATTGTTTAGAATCTGAGATGTCTTAACTCTTGTTTGAGATTCGATTCTTTACAAAGAATTCAGTATAAATGTATCAGAGTAAAAAGAATTTAATCAACTGATTCTTGTAAGTGATGAGAGATTTTCAAGTATGTATATGAGTGGTTGATGATACATCTTGGCACTTGAATTTCTTTGATTTTTGGACAGAATCTGAGTATGCTCAACTCGTGTTTGAGATTAGATTCTTGATAAAAGAATTCAGTAGATGATTCTGATATGAAGAGGAAAAACAGAACTGAATCTTTTGTTTATGATTGAGAAGCTTTCAAGTATGAAGATGTATGTGAGTGATGTTTTTCTCTGTACTTGAAGCTGTGTTTTCTTCCTGAGCTTTGGCCTTCCTTTTATAGGCGTGAGAGCATTTAATGACGATCAAATAGAGCCGTTGGTAGTGCTCTTGTCAGGCTTGACCAAAGGCATTATTTCTGAATAAAAATAATCCAACTTTTGACTATTTTTATTTTCTATTTAGACTGAGTTGTGTGTTGCATTTTGAATCAAATTTTCTTGAGTAATTAATGATCCTTTAATGCTTCTGATAAGTGATAATATTGTAGGCTTGAACTGGAGCTTTTGAATCACTCAAAACAGATTAAAAACAATCACAAAGCTTGTTGCAGAAAAACTGTAGTTGCTCGAGATTGATGATCAATCTGGAGCTTTAGCCTTTGGGTTTCCTGGAGATTGATAATCAATCTGGACTGATTTCTGAACATACTGGAAGCTGTCTTGATGCATTGTACATTGTTAAGATTGTTTATCAATCTTGACAGCAGAACTGGAGTTTTGATTATGTCAAAACAGCTTGGAGAATGATAATGAACTTCTGCAGAATGTTGATGAAAATTCTGGAGATTGATAATCAATCTGGAGTCCTAGTATTTGAACTTTCTGGAGATTGATAATCAATCTGGAGGTTTAGTTTTGATCATTCTGGATGTCTTCCTGATCTTTTCTTGGATCTGTTTTGATGTAAACAAACTTCAAGATCGTTCAACATTCTTGGCAGTCAAGCTGGAGAATGATGTTCAGTATGCTAGAGAATGATTGTATCATTCTGGACTAATGGTACACTGTTGGAGAATGATGTTAAACATGCTGGAGATTTGATTGTTAACATGCTGGAGATTGATGTTTGTTCATTCTGAAGATAGTTGTTAATCATGCTGGAGAATGATAATCATTCTAAAGATTGATGATCATTTCTGGAGACTAATGATCATTCCTAGAGACTAATGATCATTCTTGATAGAAGATCATTCTGGAGATCGTTCAGATCATTCTGGAGACCGTTCTGATCATTCTGGACATTCTGATGCTCAAGAACAGACTTGGTTCTTCCTCTGAATGTATTTTTTGGAGGTATCCTCTGAATGTATTTTCTGGGGATATCCTCTGATATCGTTTTCTGGAGATATCTTCTGGTATCCTTTGGTTGAGGTATCCTCTAGTATTCTCTGGTTGAGGTATCCTCTGATATCCTCTGGTTAAGGTATCCTCTGATATCCTCTGGTTGAGGTATCCTCTTATATCCTCTGGTTGAGGTATCCTCTGATATCCTCTAGTTGAGGTATCCTCTGATATCCTCTAGTTGAGGTATCCACTGATGGCAGCTTGGTGAGGTATCCTCTGATGGCAACTTGGTGAGGTATCCTCTGATGGCAGCTTCGTGAGGTATCCTCAGATGGCAGCTTCGTGAGGTATCCTCTGATGGCAGCTTCGTGAGGTATCCTCAGATGGCAGCTTCGTGAGGTATCCTCTGATGACAACTTTGTGAGGTATCCTCTGATGACAGCTTCGTGAGGTATCCTCTGATGACAACTTCGTGAGGATCCTTCGATGTCATCGGGTAACATCTACTGTTTTTTCAGATTGTGTCATGAGTGTTCTTTATGCTGATTTCTTGGCTTTCCTTGAATCATTAACATGCTGTTAATTCTAGATATTTTGGAGACTGTTCAGTCTTGCTTTGGCAGCTCGATTCATGGCCTTTTTTCTTTGTGATTAGAATAATTCCTTTTGATTCTAATTGATTACATTTGTTCCTTGTCACGTACTCTCAGTACTGATGTAAATTCCAGATGCAATAACTTTAATTAAGTGGTGGAGAAAGTTTGGTCTTTATGCTATCACAGACTTGCGAACATTCTCCGTTTTCTAGAATATGTCAAGAATGTTCTCTGCTGCTGTTTTCTTCGATTCTTGCTTTGTTCACTTATGCATTTATGTTCCTTAAACAAACTTAAGTGAAATCATTAGTAGACCACCATTCATAAAACTTAATCATTTAATTTAAAAGGTATGTTGTCATTAAAACATATATCAAAAAGTTTTTTTCCTCAACACATTTCTGATCCAACCTCTCAGCAGCCTCCAAGAGGATGGAAGACTATAACATATCATCCTCCAGATCTGATCATAGGTGATACTGCTGATGGAGTTAGAACAAGGCAATCATTGAGAGAAGATTCAATCAACATGGCCATGATATCTCAAGTTGAACCAAAGAACATTGATCAAGCCATAAGTGATCAATCATGGATGAATGCCATGATGGAGGAACTGTCTCAGTTTGAAAGAAACAAAGTGTGGAATCTTGTGCCCCATCCTCTGGAAAAATCCATCATTGGAACCAAATGGATCTTCAGAAACAAACTGAATGAGGATGGAGAGGTCATACGAAATAAAGCAAGATTAGTGGCACAAGGTTATAACCAACAAGAAGGAATTGATTATGATGAAACATTTGCACCTGTTGCAAGACTCGAAGCAATCAGAATCCTCTTAGCTTATGCCACACATAAAGGAATAAAAATGTATCAAATGGATGTCAAAAGTGCCTTCTTGAATGGATTCTTAAATGAAGAAGTGTATGTTCACCAACCTCCTGGATTCAAGGATAAACAGAAACCAGATCATGTGTACAAGCTCTCAAAAGCTCTTTATGGATTAAAGCAAGCTCCTAGAGCTTGGTATGAAAGGTTGAGTTGCTTTCTAAAAGAGAATGACTTTTCAAGAGGTCAAATTGATACAACTTTGTTTAAAAAGATTCATACCAAAACTACTCAAGTGACTCTGAGGCAACTCACTCTGATTCTTCAAAAACTCCTTCCTCCAAACCTACCAAAATAGCTACTTCAAAAAGGAAAGTTATTCAAAATCACCCAAAATCCCTCTCTTCGAAAACACCCTCCTAGAAGCAAAATTTTTAGAAAAATGGCAGGACAAAACTGTTATCAATGGAAAAATTATTGACCTAAAAGGTCTAACTCTAGGAGGAGTTTATGTAGAAGAAATCTTTGATCAACTTGATTGGTCTCCTTTCCTCCTTATCAATGAACCTCAATATCCAAAACTTGTCAGAGCATTCTACGCTGCTGCAAATGTGTCCAAAGGGGACAATTGCATCAGTGTTATTCTAAAGGGGGCACATATTGAGCTCACCCCAACTTTGCTATGTCAAATCTTTGACATACGTAATGAAGGCCCCTATCTTTTTCTGAAGTGTGGTATTCCAGCTACATGATTACTCGCTCAGTTGTCCTTGCCAACATTTTTATCAATCCTCCAAAGCCCTAGGTTGCATCCAACCTACTTCCAATCTGTAGGGTGTTGCACAATATTTGTGTACACTCTATTGTCCCCAGGGCTGGAAGTTATGAGAAAGTAACTGAGCTGGACATTCTGATTATTCATCACCTCATTTCTGGAACCCCTCTTCATCTAGGAAACATTATCTTTAGGTTCATAGTCAATGCTGCATATCTTGGGAGATCAGCTCCATATGGAATGATTCTCACCAAAATCTTCAAATTTTTTAAAGTACCATTAGAGGATGAACACTCTATCACCTTCAACAACACATTCTCTGCAAGAAATGTTAACCAAATGCGGCTTGATCCCACTGAAAAGCCCTCTCACAAACAGCCATCCAAGAAAAAATCAAAATGGATCTCAACTTCTAATCCACCATCTCAAACTCCAGTCGCATCAAATTCTTCTTCTGACAAAGAACCAAATATCCCGTCCTCACCACCCTCTAAAAGTGTCCACCCTCTTGAACAACTTCAAATTATCCCTCTTGAAAATCAAAACCATTGTTCAGCAGAACGTGAAGACCTCAGTTCACCCTCTCAACTTGTGAAAAACTGTGCCAAACATTTTTTTGATCTCAAAGGCTCACCCCCAGAAACTACGCTTCCGTCTGACCCTCTGAACACCTCTCAAAATCTACAAGAACCTTTTTTCTTTCCTTATCCTCCTACTAGTCCTTCACAACCAGCTTAACTCTCGTGCACCATGGCTCAAATCTTCTCATCTCCTTCAAAAATGTACCCTACAAATTTTGTCCCTACTCCCTCTGCTCATCAAACCATCAATGAACCAGCTCCTGCACCACTTCCTGAAGTTACAGGACGATTCAGCTCATTTGAATCCTTCCTAGCTAAATCTGGAGAAAACTCTTCACAAAACAAAGGAACCTGCTCTCAAATGAAAAGCACCAGCATCAATGCTGATCCTATTCCAGATGACTTCACTCCTCCCACCACTGATACCAAGCCTGAACAACGTCGCTCCCACAAAGAACTTCGAACTCTGAAAAAGATCCGCAAGGATCAGAAAAAACTTTTTTCAACAATGGCCACTTTTCATATAACTCTAGCGCAGTTTAGCACTCTGCTAGAATGGGTCACAGCGCACCTGGTCAAGCCTATTGCTCCAAAAGCACAGCCTCCTTTACCCTCTGTTCATCCTCCTTCACCACTGCCTCGTCCCTCAACCTCCTCCTCGTCTGATGATTCCTCTCCTTCATAGTAGTTCACCATCCTCTGGGCTCCCACTGACTTTTTGCTGTTGACAAATTTGGGAGAGAAAGATTAAAATTAAAATTGTCAAGGATTAGGAATTTAGAAAAGAAGATGTTTTTTGAAATTATCGTAATTCAATCCTCTATGTTTTTTTCTTTTGAACCATTTTTTTGTATGCTCTTATTATAATCAATATAAAGTATTCGGATTGGTTCAAAAAATCTTTAAATTCTTTTATGCACTTTCTGAGGGGGAGCCCCTATTCTTTACAGCTCATACTGAGGGGGAGCTTCATACTCAAAAATAGCACATTTACAATTTTATTTTAAATCATCTAAAGAAATTTTGTCATCATCAAAAAGGGGGAGATTGTTGAGAAAAAATCTCTTTTAATGATAACAAAATTATCTTAAGATTATGATTACACTAATGCGTGCATTTAAGTTTTGTACTAAGAAAGGAACAGGATCCAAAGATCGCAACCTCTTGTCCAGAAGAATGAATGCATGCAGGAAACAAAGCCGTTAAATCCATAAAGAAAATCTGAAGTTAAAACACCAAAAGCAGAACATCTAGAAAACACCAAAAGCAGAACATCTGGAAAACACCAGAAGCAGAACATCTGGAAAACACCAGAAGCAAAACATCTAGAAAACACCAGAAGCATAACATCTGGGAAACCAGAAGCAGAACATCTGGAACAGAAAACAAGAAGCTGAAGCAGAAAACCTGAGAGTTGAAAACACCAGATAATGCATCCAGAAGATACCAGAGGATGCGTCCTGAAATCACCAGAGGATATCTTTGCTGGCCCATATCAGAAGGAAACAAAGTCAGAAGGAGACATGGACCAGACCAGACCAGAAGGAAGCCTGCCAGAGGAAGACTGGATCCAGACCAGAAGAAATCATAAGTCAGACTTATTCAAGAAGTTCTTCTGACCAGAAGATGGCCTGACAGTGAAGTGAAAAACAGTCCTGAATTAATCAGAAGATAAGCTAAAAGCTCTAGACTGAAATATCCTTTGTCCAGAACTAATCCAGACCCAGTACAGTGTTGGCCAAGATCAGAAGATCAGACCATGGCCCAGTGTTGGTCGAAATCAGAAGGTCGGAATAAATGGCCTAGTGTTGGTCGAAACCAGAAGGTTAGAATAAATGGTCCAGTGTTGGCCGAGATCAGAGGATCTCAGCAGACCAGTTTGCTAGTCCAGATTGGCCGATATCAGAAGATGAAAATCATAAATGAATATCAGAAGATATACATCTGAAGATGAATTTCAGAAGAAACATATCAGAGGATAAAAAGATGAACATCAAAGGATAAAACTCAGAAGACGAACTTCACATGATAAACATCAGAAAATGAATACCAGAAGATAAAATTCAGAAGACGAACTTCACATGATAAACATCAAAAGATGAATTCCAGAAGATACACACCAGAAGATAAATATCAGAAGATGAACTCTAGAATGTAAACATCAGAAGACAGATACCATAAGGTGAACTTTAGACACCAAAAGGAAATTACCAGAGGATAGTTTCTAGCTGCTCATTCATCCTTTCACATTAAGAACAACTAACAGTTCCAGAGTATCAAAAGCTGCATCATCCACGACCAGAGAAGGGTCATGGCTTGGAACCAACAAAGAGCATTGGCCAGTTGTTAAAAACATATGGAATGATATATCCGCCTGGAAAGCCATGTAAAGAAGTAACCTCCCATGTGCCAGGCTATAAAAGGATAGAATGGCAAGGCTGTAAATTCGCAACAACAGTGAGGTTCATTACATCTTGAAAAAACGGTCAGAAAGGAAAATTTTCTTGAAGAGAAAGTTTCCTTCTCTCTATAAAAGGAAGGCTGCTCTTCTTTAGCAATATACACACAACTACACGAGCAAAAAACAAAAATATCAAGAGGCTATCAAGAGCAATTATCAATCTCCTTTCAAGCTTTCTATAATCTTTCACTAGATCTTTGTTTCATCTTTATAGAAAGTAAATCCTATCAAACTACTTCATATCATTTTTAGACCTTCAAGTGAGTAACACTTGAAGAGAAATCAGAAGGAAAGAATTGTAAGCTTGGTGAAGCTAAAGAATACACAGTTTGTAATCAACCTCAGTGAGAGGCTGATAGCTTTTGATACTTAGTAAAAAAACTCACTAGAGTGAGAGGACTGGACGTAGCATTCATTAGGTGAACTAGTATAAAATTCGTGTGTCATTATTCTCTCTCTCAACTCTACTACATCTGATAAATCATCCTCTGAAAGAGGACAGCACTTTAAAACAGTAACAGAATTTTAAAACCTTGAATATCTCTATTCAACCCCCCTTCTAGTGATATTCTAGTTACTTCAAACGCAACTGTCAAAAATGCATCTTTGGAAACCACTCGTTATCATGAAATCATCAAACTTTTTGTACCATGGTCGAGGACTTTGCTTCAGACCATACAATGATTTCTTTAGGAGATAAACCTTGTTACTACATTTAGTAAAACCTTCAGGTTGCTGCATATAAATGGTTTCTTCAAGATCACCATGAAGGAATGCTATTTTGACATCCAGCTACTCTAATTCCAAGTCATTCTGAGTTACAATTGAAAGTAAAATTCTGATAGAACAATGTTTCACAACAGGTGCAAAGACTTCATTGTAATATATCCCTTCAAGCTGAGAAAATCATTTTGCAACTAACCTTGCTTTGAACCTTATCTTCTCTTGTCCTTGAATGCCTTCTTTTCTCTTGAACACCCATTTTAATCCAATTATCCTTTGATTCTTAGGAATGTAAACTAAAATCCAGGTTTGATTTTTTTTCTAGTGATTGCATCATTTCATCCATAGTAGTCAACCAAGCTTCTTTGTCTTTACTGTTAATTGCTTCCTGGTAGTTGTTTGGTTCCAATTCTTGAAGATCTTCAGCAACACTTAAAGCATAACAAATTAAATCTACTTGACCATACCTGATTGGAGGCTTGATAATCCTACTTTCTCTATCTTTTACCAAGTTGTAATTGTCCAAATCTGGTTATGTTTCAGCATTATCATCAAGTGATGTATCAGTCATGTCTTTATGATTAATCTCTTGATCTTCAAGTGACTCCACCTCCATTTGAATACTCTCAATATTGTTGTTTGAAGTGTTGTCTTGCTGATATTCCTTGTTAATCATGGCCATTCTTGTTTCATCAAACACTACATCTCTTGATATGATACACTTAGGCACACCTTGGTCAATTCTCTACAACTGGTAGCCTTTTAATCCTTTAGGATATCCAATAAAAACACATTTGATTCCTCTGGGGTCCAGTTTATCCTGCCTTGTGTAAACAAATGCTAATGAACCAAATACCTTCAAATTTGAGTAGTTTGTTGGCTTGCCACTCCACATTTCAATTGGAGTCTTGAATCCAATAACTGATGAGGGACATATATTGATCAAGTATACTGTTGTCACTGCAGCTTCACCCCAGAATGTCTTAGGAAGTCATGCGCTCAAGATCATACATCTGACCTTTTCCAAGATTGTTCTGTTCATCCTTTCAGCAATGTCGTTTTGCTGAGGAGTGTCGGCAAATGTTTTATGTCTTTGAATTCCTAAGTCCCTGCAATACTTACTAAACTGCTCTAAAAGATATTCCATGCCATTGTCAATTCTTAAACACTTCAGTTTTGTTTCCTTTTGAGTTCCAATTTGCATGTCATTCTTTAAATTTCATAAAAATATCATTTTTATTTTTAATGATATGAATCCATACTTTCCTAGAATAATCATCAATGATAGTTAAGAAGTAAGAACAGCCAGCATGAGTTTTTGTCCTAGAAGGTCCCCACAAATCAGAATGAGCATATTAAAAATGTCTTGAAGTATTGTGTTGACCAACACCAAAACTCATCCTCTTAGACTTTCCTAGAATACAATGATCACAAAATTCCAATTTTTCAATTTTGTCACCATTAACCAAATTCTGTTTTGATAACTCAATTAAGCATTTTTCACTTACATGTCCTAACCTCATATGCCATATTCTAGTAGATGAATGTAAATTGGAACTAGCAATTGAAGCTTGTGCAATTATGGTACAACAATCTAAAATGTACAAACCATTTCTTTTTATGCCTTTAACAATGATATCATTATTATTATTATTAATAGTCATGGTACCATTCTTTATATTTGTAGAATATCCTAATATATCAAACATGCCAACGGAAATTAAATTTCTTTTTAATTCAGGTATGTACCTTACATCCTTTAACAGTACCTCCTTGCCATTGAACATTCTGAATCTGATGGTTCCCTTGCCTTGTACCTTGCATGGTTTGTTGTTGCCAAGCAAAACGACTCCACCATCACGAAGATCTACTGATTCAAAATAATCTTTCCTTGGACACATGTGGAACGTACATCCTGAGTCTAATACCCAGTTCTTTTCACCTTCAGAGTTTGAAATCATCAAGGCTTCTGCAGATTCATAGTCAGCATTAACAAACGCAACATTTCCAGAATCAGATAACGTTCTTGATTCCTTTCTTTCAGGGTAGTCTTTCTTGAAATGTCTCTTTGTTGAAGAAAAAATCTTTTTGATATATGTTTTAATGACAACAAACCTTATGAAATAAAATGATTAAGTTTTGTTTACTAATGATTTCACTTAAGTTTTGTTTAAGGAACATGAATGCATAAGTGAACAAAGCAAGAATCCATTCACTTCATCAAAATGCACAAATGTGATCAATTACAATCAAAAGAAGCCATTCGAATCACAAAGAAAAAAGGCCATGAATCAAAGCTGCCCAAGCAAGACTGAACAGTCTCCAGAATATCCAGAATTAACAATCAATCTCCAGCATGTTAATGATTCAAGGAAAGCCAATAAATTAGCATAAAGAACACTCTTGACACAATCTAGAAAAACAGAAGATGTTACCCAAAGTCATCACCAGAGGATGACGACGTCACCAGAGGATGATGACAACGTCACCAGAGGATGATGACGTCACCAGAGGATACCTCCAAATAACATCACCAGAGGATACCTCCATATGACATCACCAGAAGATACCAGAGAATACCTCCAAAAGACGTTATCAGAGGATACCTCCAGAAGATTATATCAGAGGATACCTCCAGAATACTATCAGAGGATACCTCCTGAAAATACAATCAGATTATACCTCCAGAAAATACTCCAAAGGATACTTCCAAAATATGATATCAGAGGATACCTCTAAAATACTATCAGAGGACACCTCCAGAAGACGATATCAGAGGATACCTCTAGAAAATACTCCAGATGATACCAGAAGAATCCTCCAGAGGATATCAGAAGATACTTCCAGAGGATATCAGAAGATACCTCCAGAGGATACCAGAAGATGCCTCTAGAGGATACCTCCAGAAGATACCAGAAGATATCACCATATGATCCCTCTACAAATTTAAGAGCCCAGAATATGCATCACTAAAGATCAAGACTCATTTGCCATTCAGAGGAAGAACCAAGTCTGTTCTTGAACATCAGAATGCTCAGAATGATCAAATTAGTCTCCAGAACGATCATCTATCAAGAATGATCATCAGTCTCCAAAATGTTAACAATCAAATCTCCAGCATCTTTAACATCATTCTCCAATAGTGTATCATCAGTACATAATGATACAACCATTCTCCAGCATACTGAACAACATTCTCCAATCTTGTTACATCCTTTTCCAGCTTGACTGCCAAGAACGTTGAACGATCTTGAAGTCTATTTACATCAAAGCAGATCCAAGAAAAGATCAGGAAGACATCCAGAATGATCAAAATTGAACCTCCAGATTGATTATCAATTTCCACAAAGTTCATATACTACGACTCCAAATTGATTGCCAGAATTTTCATTAACATTCTGCAGAAGTTCATCATCATTCTCCAAGCTGTTTTGACATAATCAAAACTCCAGAACAAATCAAAGATATTAACAAATATATTTGAAGTACAAAGCATCATTAAACAAAGGAAATATGATCAAGAATCAAAGGTTTCAGCCCAGTCAAAACATAAATTAAAAATAGTCAAAAGCTAGATTATTTTTTAATCAAAAATATTGTCTTTGGTCAAGTCTGACAAAAGCACTACCAACGGCTCTATTTGACCATCATTAAATGCTCTCACGCCTATAAAAGGAAGGCCAAAGCTCAAAAAAAAAAGAGCTTCAAGTATAAAACAATACATCACTTACATACATCTACATACTTGAAAGCTTCTAAATCACAAACAAAAGATTCAGTTATGTTTTTCTTCTTCATATCAGAATCATCTATTGAATTCTTTTGTCAAGAATCTAATCTCAAACACGAGTTGAGCATACTCAGATTCTGTCCAAAAATCAAAGACATTCAAGTGCCAAGATATATCATCAATCACTCTCATTACTTAAAAGAATCAGTCTGGTCAAGTTTTTATTTACTCTGATACATTTGTACTGAATTTTTTGTAAAGAATCGAATCTCAAACAAGAGTTAAGACATCTCATATTCTAACAAAACAATCTCATCACTATTGTAAAACTCAAACTATAAGAGTTAAGTATAGTTTGGGGTAGATTGTAAGAAATCCTATCAAGGTTGGTAGGTGATTTGATTAATCTCTTTCTGGGTGGAATTAGATTAAAGTCTGTAACAAAGGTCAAGGTTGATCTAAGCTAGGTGTTGTAAAACCAAGAAGGTTCTTGTTTTAAACACTTAGTGGAAAATCTCACCGTTGAGAGGACTAGACGTAACCCAGGTTGGGTGAACCAGGATATATCTGTGTGTGATATCTTTTCCCTTATCTCTATTTACTTTCAGTCTGTTAATTATCAAGTTAAATAGATAACTTGAACTGTTGATTTTAACTGACCAAGAACGTTCTCAGTTTTCTGGTGAAAACCAAGAACGTTCTTCGTTTTCTGTTTTCACAACCAAGATTAATCTTGAGTTATTTTCTTAAGTTTTTAACAAGAATTTTAAAAGGGAGAATTTACAATTCAAACCCCCTTTCTTGTAAATCGACATTGCTACTTCACTCTTCTTATGACAATGAAAGCATTTATACTTCCTTTGAAGATTAGCTTCTGACTTAGACCCATGCTTATTTCCATTTCATCCTTTCTTGTCAGTTTTTCCTCTGGTAACATTCAGACTTTTAGCATGATTATGGTTCTTGATTTAGTGTTTTTTATAACTTTCCTTTGTCCGAATCGAGGCATGCACTTCTTCAAGAGTAATTGTTTGTTATTTTCCAAACATGGTAGCATCCTTGAAGTGTTCATACGAACTTGGCAGGGCATTCAAAAGAATCAGAGCTTTGTCTTCATCATTCAACTTGACTTCTAGATTTTCTAAATCATCAAGAATCTTGTTAAAA
This sequence comes from Cicer cuneatum, assembly GCA_037974295.1. NCBI lineage: Eukaryota > Viridiplantae > Streptophyta > Magnoliopsida > Fabales > Fabaceae > Cicer > Cicer cuneatum. The sequence goes on along the minus strand of JBBPBO010000005.1, from coordinate 16,695,363 downwards.
TCAATAATTTGTACTTCAACAGATTTTTCTTCATTCATTTTAAAAGAAAACAGTTGTTGTTTCAAGAAGAGCCTATTTGAAACTAGTTTAGTCATATAGAGAGACTTAAGTTTAAGCCATAAGGCTGCTGCTGTTGGTTCTCTTGCAACTCCCTTAAAGCTTTATCTCCAAGACACAAGATGATAGCGCTCTTTGCTTTTTCAATCAGTTCCTCCTTTTTATGAGCAGTCGTTGTTGCAGGAAGATTTGATTCACCCTTTAATGCATTCACCAAACCTTGTTGTACCATAACAGCACGCATCTTTATCTTCCAAATACCAAAATCATTTGATCCATTGAACTTTTCAATATCAAACTGTGGTTCCACCCATTTTTTCCTTTTTTTTCCCACAGACGGCGCCAATTGTTGAAATAATGATTGGGATCTAAACAATGAATAACCAACAAAAGCAAAAAAACAGAAAATGCAGAAAACGGATAATGTTATTGGTTTTGTGAAAACTGAAACGGAGAATGTTCTCCATTAAAAACATAAATGCAATTTTCAATATCAATGTTAAACGAAATTAAAAAAAGATAAAGGCAAGAATAAAACCAGAATTTACGTGTTCGATCTCAATTATTTGAGCCCTACGTCACGGGCAAAAAAACAAAGCAATTCACTATTTGTATCAAACTATAAGATTAAAGAATCTTCAATTGTAATCTCCTAGTATCTTTAACTGTTAAGATAAGAATACAACAATAATAGTTTTTTCTATAATCTCCTTTGCCCCTCCTTTAATCTCCTTTTTTATGAATTTATGAATTCTTTCTTGGTTGATTGACTAAGATACTATATCACTATCATGTACAACATCAATTAATTACAACAAGTGCATTATACAATTATATATAGTATGAAATAACAACAAGTTAGCTTAACTAACTATAACTACTTTGTTATAACCATAGTTAGGTATAACAATAACTAACTCTAATTAGTTGTTGATTTGAGGCATATCTTTACAAAAATAATATTTCATCGTTAAAGAATCTATATAAAAAAATTATTGGAGATACTCTTAGTAATAGTTAAAAGGCTTATTCACGGTGCATTTTGGATTGGTTATTTATGAATAAAAAAATCGTCTAATTGAAAAATAGAAATGTTAGACGATTTAGTTTAGCTTGGATTTACCTTTAAAAGAATATGGTCAAATATGACGAAAATTAACGTGGTTTAAATTGGATTAATTTTTAATTGATTCAAATTACAATATTAAAAAGTTTTGCCAAAAACTATTACATCTTCTAGTTTTTTCTGCCAAATTTGGAGCCCTTATTGTAAACCATAACATGAAAAACATAACGGTAAACTTAAAAATCAAATTTTGTTAGGAATCTATATCGTTATAAATATAACATGAAAATTAAGATGAGAGTTGGAAGTTTGGAGGTGCCAATAACAATATATTATTTTTCCAAAACAGTCATCAAAAAAGGGGAAAAAATAATATATTGTTATTTGTTGTGTATCAATTCTAAATTGAAATCTAACCTCTCATAATTATTATAAGAAAGAAAGAAACCTTATAGATGACTATAGAGTGAAGATCGTTGAATTAGCCCGTATGCAAAATTATTATTGTAATGAAGTGAGTTATAAGTGTTAGGGTAACAGAGGAAGTCCTTAATTTGTAGTGGAACGCATCCACATTTCCTTGTTGATTAAATTATTTTGCTTTCTTAGTGAAGATGAATGGGTGGTTGCAAAAATATAAAGAACAATAAGTCAACAAAGAGGCACAAAATTATAGATTTTGTAAACGGTTACAGCTAACACTTCTTTCGTGATAAAAGGAAAAAACAAAAATACAAAAATTACAATCATAATATCAAGAGAGATTAATTGAGATGATATTGAAGGCCATGTCCCATCACTTGCACACATTATGGATACCTTATTGAAAATGATTATTTTAGTTTATAAAAAGGACATTGGCGAATTAAGTGTTTTAATGTATGTTTTAGGAGGAAAGGAGTTTAGCAGCAACACCAGGTCTTGCAAGTGGAACACAGACGAGATTATTTGCCCTTGGAACAGTGAGACCAGGTCTTTCTTCCATGCTAACCTTAGCATCAGCACCTTTCAATATTTGTCCATTTGGACCTGCTACCTGTAATTCAAAGCACTGAAGTACAGATGAAAGAAGTGTAGCCATTCCAGCAGTAGCCAAATTGACTCCAGGACACATCCTCCTTCCAGAACCAAATGGTAGAAGTTGGAAATGTTGACCCCTAAGATCAATTTCACCTGCATTTTCCAAGAACCTCTCGGGACGGAATTCCAATGGTCTATCCCAGTATTTTTGATCTCTTCCAACTGCCCAAACATTGAAAAGTATCAATGCTCCTTCTGGTATTACATACCCATTAATCTCACACTCTTCTGTACATTTTCTTTTTACCACTGGTAGTGGTGGGTGCATGCGGAATGTCTCTTTCACGATGGCTCTAATGTAAGGAAGATTTTGAATATCTGATTCGTCGACTAGTCTGTCTTTTCCAACCACAGAGTCAACCTCCTCTCGAGCTTTCTTCATCACCCTTGGGTTGTTGATCAGCTCTGATAAACACCAATCTGTTGCCACAGCGGTCGAGTCTGTTCCTGCAGAGAAGAAATCCTGTACACAAAGGAATTTTATTTACCATATGTTTCATCGACACATATAATTAAATATTCATACAGACAATCTTATCTAGAATCTAACTGTTTAAACATGCTTTTACTCTATATAAACATATCATTTTTTTATTTAGTTCCTATCAAATAGTCTTTTTATTTGATTTTAGTCGATTTAAATAAAAACTAAAATGAATATTTAAGTGCACCAAAATAAAATAAAAATATAATTGAAAGAAATGAATTATATGTACTAAACATATATAGTTAAGCCAAATCTAAAGTATGAAACAGAGCAATTAGAATTCAAGAAAAGAAAGTTACCACAACAAGACCCTTGATTTGTTCCTTGGTAATTTTGATCTCCATGGTCTCATCCTCAGCAAAATCAAGCAAAGTATCAAGAAAAACAACACTCTGCTCACCCTCTTCAAGTTTACCATTTGTCTCCTTTCTTCTTTTCCTAACCTCTTGTCTTTTCTTGATGACCTTTTCAATGACAGGGTCAAACCTGTTAAAGATTTCCTCAATCCTCTTCTCATATTTACCAACCTTAAGCTTCTTCAAAGGCCAAATGAAGTCAGTAAGACTATACTCGCCAAAAATCTTAAGAACATCACGAGCAATATCTCGAATCTCTTCAGCCTCACCCAACATCATCCTAGAAATAGTGCTATTTGTCCATTTCAAAAGTTCCTCTGTCACATTAAGTGGCTCTTGAGTTTTAGCACTGTTAGCAAGAACATTAAGAACCTTACGAATTTCTTGGCTCCTCAAAGGTCTCAACTTGTTGACAGTGGTAGCATTAAGAAGATCATTCATGATAAGCTTCCTAATAAATTTCCAGTAAGGTGCAAAAGGAACCATAGCAACAGAGTTGTCATAAGTCAAACGTCTTATGGCAGAGGTTTGAAACCTTGTGTTGAAGGAAACAGCTTCGTGTGTTTGAAGAAAGAGTTTAAACAAGTCAGGGGTGGAGGCAACAACAGTAGGCATGGATCCAAAATAGAGAGAATATAAAGGGCCATAACGTTCTCCTAAACGAATAAGAGATTGGTGAAGAAGAGGATGATCTAAAAGGTGAAGGTGACCAACAAAAGGAAGACGAGGTTTTGGACTTGGTGGATTGGGAAGGTGTCGAAGAGCTTTTGATTTAGCTGTTGGTGTTGGTCGGAAGTGTATGATTAGAGCAATTAGCACTAACGTAACTGCAATTTCCACCAACATGGTGTATAGCTTTCTTTTGTTGTCTGCTAAAATTAAAAACAAAGTAAGAAACAACTCAACAACAGTTGTGTTCTGTTGCTGAGATGAAGAGACAAGGAGAATTGGGTGTGTTGCCTGGAATCTACCTTTGCAACACTTCCTTTTTATAAGCTCATAGTCGCCTAATTCTATAATATTTTACCTCGTGTTTATAAATTTTATATCTCTGCATGCATGCCCCACAATTCAAATTGTTTATATTTTGGCGACAGTTTTGTTTAAAAGTAAAGGTTTATTGAAAATAAAAATTGGAGAACATAACATAATCCAAAAGAAAAAAAAAAGTAAAAAATATTTTTTAAATTATGCAGATTTTTTGTTCTTTTACAAAATTTATATAATATAATTTTCTTCTATATTTTTTTTCTTAAAAAATTATAATATCAAATAGAATATAATATCTATTTGATTTTCATTGACGTTGCACACTCAAATTCAAAATAAAAAATTATTAATATTTCAATACTCTATTTTAATTCTCTTCCCTCAAAATAATTTGATTTTTAATTAATACGGATGGTAATTCAATTTATTTGAACTAAGAATTAAAAAAATATAAGATTAAATTTAAAGAAAGAATTATTAATATAATTAATAATTTTTTAAAAAAATACGATTTTAAATTTGGAAGAGCTTGATATTTTCTACTGATATTTTTTATGGTACTCGTGGCATCTTTTTCTTGTTAAGGGTAATTAAAATATCAAGATGTAAGAACTAAGAACGATTGGGACAAAATAAAAGAGTTGTTTTTTTGTTTATGAAAAGAAAAAGAGGTAGTAGGTTTTTTGAGTCATTCACCTACCACCGTTTTTTGAGCAAATAATCTTAAAATACAATAAGTAACGTGACTTGAGAGGGCAGCTTGGCTTCAGACTACTGCAGCTGGAGTTACTATACTAAGGCAAATTATAATATTAAAGTTGGCGACAGTTTTTTTTAAAGTATTAAGATATTTAAATCCCACTATGTTGATGAAATGACAAAAATGCAGTATTTAATTTTAAAGAAAAAAACAAAAATGCAAATAGTAACAATATACACATTTTCTATAAAACAAATAATATTAATGTACACACTTTGACTTTCTTAGCCCAAACCATGATGTGGTAGATATGAATTTGATTATAAATGTAATTTGTGTCAACCGTAGACTATTAGTACTTCTGAAAATTACCCTTTGAATATTTTAGTAAAATAATTAAATAATAACAATATTATATCCCATTTAACATAGGAAAATAATTGAACATCGATGTTGAAAAAATCAAACAATATTTCAATTAATGAGTCTCCACGTAAAATTATTTCACAAGTACGTTACTTCACCAAAATCGATTGTTTTAGAATGAATGTTATTTTAATTTTTTAATGTTATATTAATTATATTTAATTAATTGTATTCTCTAATTATATTTTATTTTGTATTTATAATAATAGTCAACACACAAATAAATGATAAACATAATTTAATAAAAATATTATTTTATTTTTTCGTTTGTGGTCATTCATCAAACACTACAACAACAAAAAATTGCGGCAATTTTGAAGGCTGTTTGCGGCGGTTATAATCGCCTCAAATGGAAGATTGCGACGGTTCGTCAACTGTTGCAGATTCGTGTGTCGCGAGGCATTTTTGCGACAGTTCTAAAAATCGTCGTTTCAACCGTCGCCAACTTTGCGACGGTTCCTAACCGCCTCAATTTACCTTTTTTGGCGATGGTTCGAACCGTCACAAAACACGTTCAAAATATTTTTTGAAGCATTGCGACAGTTATCAACCGTCGCTATATTCATTTTGAACAATTTGATCCAAAATATTGCGACAGTTATCAACCGTCGCAATCCTAATAATTTAAATTAAAAACTTACTAAACAATTTTTTTTTATTTTTTATTAATTAAAATTAAAAATATTTATAAATTAATATCATCCACATAATTTAAATACACAATTAAATAACTATTGTAGTTAAATTTAATTCATATAATTTTTTCAAAATAAATAACACCAATTCATACATTGAATTTAACTAAAATAATAAATAAATTAAATATGTGTGGAAGAATTAAAGTGACATTTATTATAAAATTAATGAAATATTTTACTTTGGCTCATTAACAAATACAACAAATTATGGTGAAATTATAGAAGTCTTCACATTATTATAAATATAAATAGACATATCACCGGATTGATGCTCCATCTTTGCCATCGAAGGTTTAGTTCAATGGTTTGGATTGGAATTCCCAAAGAGTATTAAAAAATAAGCCAGAAGTCCAATCTTTGTTGGTAATATTTTTTATTCTTACTAACAAATTAAGCACCAACAGTTGCCAATAAAAAAGTGAAAGTACAAAATAAATTAACTAAATTTGTACGACGATGGATAATACACACCTTAACTAAAATATATGATAGACAATAGATTTATATTCTTATTGGAATCACATATAAATTAAATGTAGTCAATAATATTTTATGATATATATAATTTATCTATTTTTTCCTATAATTTATTTTAGACAAAGTACTTATTATTCTATATATTACATCAAATGTGATTAAATAACATTTAAAACCCAAATGATCAATGAATGTGCGTGAGAAAATGTAAAAGTGCAACATTTTCAAGTCAAGAATACCGATTTTTTTTTAAATGTAATACTAACAAATATCTTAAAAAAAACTCGTTAAGGAATCAAAATTATAAATTTTGTAACGGAAATAATAGATTTCAACCTTTCAAAAAGTTGAAAAAACAATTTATAATATATTTTAAATATAAAATTTGTATATTCAATTATTTAACAAGTGCTTTAAAAATATTTGTTAGCATTTTTCTTTAAATAAAAAAATAATGGTCTAATGGGTGCAATGAATTGCACATCAAATACAAGTATATATATTTATGCATTAATATTACAATCTTTAGGCATTCTCCCCTAATTGAAATATTACTTATCACTATTAAATATTCAAATTTTAATATTTGACTATATATTGAAATATTCACTTTTTTTTTGTAATACCACACACTAATATCAAGTGAGGAGGAAGAAAAGGCAAAAAATAAAATAAATAAAAAACAATATATGAAGGAAATAATAATAAGCAAATGAAATAAATTATAATTTAAAATAAAAAATGAACCAACATAATCTAATTCTATATTCTTAAGTGGAAAATTGATGTTTTCTACAAAATGAAAGTGTTTAACCGACAACGTTTTGGTTTATGATAAAGGATTCAAAGAGTCACCAAAATTTACAAAAAACAATTAAAGAGCGTGAATTAGTGGTGGATTCATAAATTTTGAGCAATAGAGACAGTATATATGTGTTTCTTGAGTAAATTTTTAGGACTTATAAGCTCAGTTTAGTATCAATATCCTAAAGAAAAATTTTATATTTTAAGTTATTTAAATATAAAATAATCACGTAATTTTACATAATTGGTTGTTAAATAACATATGACGTAGCTTTTCTTCAATAAAAATAATTATATTTAAAACGCATGAATCGATCACTAAGTATAAATATCTATTTTAGAAGAAATTTAAATTTAAATTCATTATAATATCTATTTTAACTTTTCTTAGTGTATAAATATATGTGTGGCCCAGAATTTTCTCTATGCGTGTGATTTTTTATTTACTGTGTAATATAATAGTATTGAAAAAATCCACAAATTAAAGTGGAGGTCATTGTCCACACGATGGAAAACGTGGGGCCATCGTTGGTAGGAATAATATAAAAAATTGAGATATTAAAAGTATATTAATAGTTAATAAAATTAATTGAAATATTTTGATAAATATAATTAATTTACAGATTTCAATGAAGATAACTAATTTATATATTTACCCATGATTTGGAAGATAAATCTTTTCTTTAGTTGTTAATCAATTTTAATAAATACACTAATGTGTAGTTGTGTCAATTGCATGATATATATCGTTTAATAAACACCCAAAGCTAATATCACGTTTGTCAATTATAATTAATTCTTATTACTAATGTGAATATGAAACCATATGGGATAGAATCAGTTTTAGTTTGCCACCAAAAAATAAATTACGTAAAAATAACTTCAATCCAAATTTTTTGTTTCAATTACCACCAAACTTGTTAGGGTGACAAAATAAATGAATTAGATGAATATATATGAATTTGAACTTAAACAATTTAAATAATTAAAATAATTTATTTATAATTCACTAAAATATTTATAAAAAAAATCTGATTCAATCCATCAATCAAATATATAAATCATCATCCCTTATCACATTATATCCATCTAGTCCACTTAATATTTTTTTTAATATTATAATAAATTATATACCTACATTAATAATAATAATTTTTATTTATTGTAGAAAAATAAAAAATAATAATAATGTTTATCATTCATAAAATTAATTAATTTATTATTTTAAAAAATTAAAGAAATATTTTTAAACTGTTTTTACATTATTTTTAAATATAAACTGTTTTTAAAATATTAAAAAAATACTGAAAATTACTGTTTTTAAATATTTTAAAAAACTGTTTTTATATTATGTTTAAGAGATAATATTATTATTATTTTTAAATAATTAATTAATTTATTAATTAATTAATAAGTAAACAATAGGATGATGGTTGAAAATAGGGCATTGACAGCCACCACAATAGTCCGGCAGCGTGGTCCGATGATGGTGCTCAGGCAGTCCGGATGAATAATAAATAGTATCTAAAGTTGAAAAATATATTTTTTATTTAAAAAACTTAAAAGTGTGTTTGCTGTCAATTTAGTGGAATTTTTATATTGCATAATTGGTGGTACTTCAATTATTTAAAGTGGTACAATACTATTGTTTTAGTGACAAACAAAATGAAAACACACACGAGCATCTGTCAGGACTGCGGGCCAACTGCAAGCATGGGCGAAGTAGATGACCTAAACTGCCTATCTACCCCTTAACTCCTCACTGATTCATTCGGGTGTTTTTTTATCAACAAAAGAAGGAAAAAAAGTACCTTTAACATAATAATTAATAAATAAATAAAAAATAAAATAAAGACTTAAATGTGAGAAAATATTATTCTTCAAAAATATATTTGTAAATAAGAGTTACTTGTGTAGATGTATTTGCTCTTAAAATTTTAATTTCTTTTAAAAAATGTATTTTTTAAAATATATTGATCTTATCAAAAACCAATTAATCATATACTAATAATTAATATATTTTTGTTTATCAGTTGGTGATTCACTATATGTCATACATAAAAATATATGTATGATATTGATTTACTTTTATAATGTGCTTTTTATTTGTAAAAGTGTATATAGTTTATTTGAATTTGATTTAAAAATAATTTTTATTATTATTATTACGTCATAAAAATTTATTTTGATTTTAGTCTCTTAAAAAATAATTTTTAATTTGTTCCTACAATTTCAAATTACTTGTAAATTGTAATTTGATATTTTATCAAAAACAAAAAAGTTGAAGATAATATAATCGGATGATGCGGCTAAAAAATATTTGCCGGCATGGGTAATAAGTTGTTGAGTCATAGATTTCAATTAATAGAAAACTAAAAAACATTTTATTAAAAAAGATAAATATGAATTGGAATTGGAATTGGGGTGGTTGGGTTGAGGGAGAATGAACACAAAATGGAACTAACAGAGAGAATCAGCAATGTGATGAAGATTGTGGTGGAAGGTGAATCGTTCGAATTGTCGCTTGATCAATTAGAGCTTGATATGTGGAATCTTTGCTTGTTGGATTCGACGACGCTGAAGCTTTCTAGTGTGGTGTTTGTGGACGGGAGATTGATAATTACGGTGTTTTATATTTTTAAATGTAACAAATTTTTATGTTTCTAATAATTGATTAATAATGAATAGTACTGACTCCACAACTTACTAACTAGGCATGTTATCAAATTATGTACACTTAATTCATCAAAAATTCTGATGAGAGATAAAATTAAAAAGATTTTGAAATTGCAAAAATAATTAAAAAAAAAAAAAGTTCTATATGACCTAAAATAAAAATGACCTCCTCTTCACATAATCTTTTATATATTTAAGACTAAAATAAATATTTGTTAGTAACCTTAAATTACTCAAATAATACCATCTGTCACTCATTGTAAAACCATTTATAATATAACTAGCAAAATATCCGTCAAAAGACACATTCCTAGTAAAAATATGATAAATATTTCAAATATCTTCTAAAATAAATATATATTGCAACACGACTAATAAAATATTAGATTGATAAATTAATTCCTGCCAAAACTAAATAATTAATAATTTGAGCTGTGAAAAAAAATAGTTTCATCTCGTAAATACACATGATAACTAAAGAACAATAATATATATAAATTTGAATTTAAATAGAAATTATCTACTTTTCTACAATTTGTTCCAATGAAACAAGAAAAAAAGAGTGAAAGATTGAAGAATATTTATGGTTCTAAAATTTGATGTGCTTTATTTTATTTTGTTATTTTTTCTTATGTGACGATGGTGGACATCTCAAATAGTTGATTATTTGATAGATGACAATAATAATTATAGATAAATTAATAATTTAATTATCATCCTTAATACTCGCTCTAGCATTAAATATTAGTAATTTTGAGTCAACAAAAATTAATAGATTAAATTCAAATTTTGTACTAAATATATCAATTTTTATTGACTTAAAGTTTTAGGCTAAAGGAGTAAGTGTTAAAGTATGTAATTTTACTTACCATCGAGGTTAATTTGCAATTAATGATTACAAAAAATGTTATTGATTACATTTAATTTATGTAATTCCAGTAAAAAAAAATTAAATATATTGTCTAAATTATCTTAATATAATGACTAATAAATTAAATATAAAAATTAATTGCACTTTTTATCTTCTATTTTTACATATTTTTACAAGTAATTTTTTGTTCCATCTATTTTCACATTTGTTGTTTTGGTCCCAAACACAATCGTGTTTTTTGCACTTAAAATTATTTTTTTTCTTCTAATTCACAATTGGTACTATAAATCACCGTTTTTTGGACTAAAATTACTATATGATATATTAAAACACGGAGTTAAAAACCTTAAAAATATAAACAATCATAGTACACCATCCGTTCTGGATCTTTCGTCCTTTAAGTAATTTACTTTTGCCCCAATTTTGATTTCTTTTAGTAAATCAAAATATATTTAATGATGTTTTTTTGTACTATTAAAAATCTAAAAATATATATTAAATAAATTTTATTTTTACCTACTGAATAAAAAATAAACTTATTTAGATTTATTATATTTTAATATACGTGTTTAATGTTAAAAGAATCAAATATTAAATATGGGTAGTTTTACATTAAATATGAAGAAAAAAATTATTAAATTTATTTAAAAAAAATGTGAATTTTGTTACATTTCGGAGGGAGTATGTCATTGAACTGTTGAATAAACTCGGTCCAGAAAATGTAGCTAATCTTTTCGATGACCTTCAAGGAATTAATTAATTCTATTTATGTCTATCGTGCACGAACCGTCAAAGCGATTCGGCTGCGGGTTGCCAATATTGACTTGTGTAAAAAAGAAATTCAAAATTACGACAACGTGCTAAAATTTCCACTTAAAATGAATTCTGCTGCACATGACGTGACTGAGATGAAAGTATCTGACTCCTAGGTACACAGTCACACTAATCCTCCTACTAAAATTAGATATGGATTGATGCATTTGATGAAAAATAATAATTTTCCACCAAATGTTTTAATTTGAAAATTTGATTTACTTTTTATTTATATTTAAGATATATAATTTTGTTCTATTTATTATTTATTATAGTATATAATTGACGGGTTAAATTGTATTTTGTGAATTCTTTACTCGATTTTAATATTTGATCGGGACAATTTTTAGGTCTTAATTCAACTAAACTTAATTAGTTGCGGATTTAATAAAGACTCAACAAAATAAGACGAAATTTGGTTAGTCCCAAAACGAATCGTCAACTAGTAATTCTCAAAAAAAGATAATTAAAATAAGCTGATAGGAAATAGCGAGTTTCTCGCCCCCTTTCTTCTCTGTAGAAAATAACGTCCATCCATTCTCACGACCAATTTAGTCGCGAGTCACCTACGATTATCACTTGTCAATTCATTCAAAAGTAGTAATTTATAACATTTTCATACAAAATATAAATCATTTAATCAAAACAAGTAATCTACTACCTACTGACGCATAGATCTTTCACCACCCAATAGTTTTACTCTTTAATCAAGAATAGTACCAAACCAACATTGTCTTATAATAATAATAATAATAATAATAATAATAATAAGATGTATGGAGAATAAGAAAAGTGAATACGCATGGAGGAGAAAAGATGTGGGAATAGAAATTTTTTTCAAATCCTAAGTAAAATTAGTGTAATGAAATCAATAATAAGGTTAAAAAACTGTATTTTGAGATAGGAAGGGTAACCCAGAGGGTGACTTGAACCCGTTCATTTTTTTACCTTGTCCTTGTCATGTATTTCTTTTGTCCTTTTTTTTTTTTTGACTGAGTCAGACCTAACTCATTAGTTATGGGTCAGGTCGACTTCACGCTACGAACCGTGTTTTGTACACCCTACTATTTATTATAACTTTTCCATCTTTTGAATAAAAAAACTTTTTCTCTCATTAATTATAAAAATAATGTAAACAACACTTTTTAATGAACTCTTTTTTATTAGTTGAATTTATATAATAAGTTCCACCAAATGCAATGAACTACATAATTTTGTGGAATATAGATAAATTTCAACCCTTAAAAAAAAGTATCTTAGAAAGTAAACGTTAAAATAGTGTATGGAAAATACTCCTTTGACTATTATAAATAACAATTGAGAAAAATTATAAATAACAATTGAGAAAAATGTATTTTTAAATAGAACATATTTTTAAATTACACGACATATTTATTGTTGTTTTTTAAACGTATTCTTTATTTTGTTTGGAAATCGTATTCTTTTTTTATTAAAAAAATGTATTTTTTTTATTATTACTACTATTTTATTTCTAAAATAATAATAATAATTAAATATATTTGACATCAAAAAATGTTGGAAATGAGGAATAAAGAGCTAGTTTGTGAATTGAAAAAAATAGAAGTTCCACATGGGAGATATTACACATTATAGTAGTGTTTGTAAGGTGGAAGTATGACATTTGAGGTGTGCCATAAGGGGTACTCCAATTTTGTGAAGAGGCAGAACGCATGCAAAATAAATCACCACACACGCACGTCGTCGCCGTCCGTTCGTCCGGCTGGGCCTGGGCGGGCCTGAGCTTGGGTGGTGAATTATTATTTTTAGTACAGAGAAAATTAAAAATTAATATTTATTTTCTGAAAAAAGGAATGCTTGCGTTTTTACTTAATTGGCCCTCCATTGAGTCAACACTTTATTTCTGATCTAGTTAATCATTCCCTGTATTTCGTGTAGTTCAGTTTTGGTCAAAACCCTACCTTGTTTCCCAGTTGTTTTGTGGTCGAGTACGAGGTCAAAACCCTGGAACTTTCGGAGTCAACCTAACCTAGAAAAATAAGGCACGGTTTTAGTGTGAGTCTGGTCTGATGGATCCCGAAATCTCTCAGATCCAGTAGCAAATCTCCTCTATAAATAGAGGGTTCTGCTCTGTTGTAAATCACACCAAAAGTTCTCCTTTCTTCTGAGATTTTTCTCTTCTTCTCCCTCCATATTCTTACTGAAGGTGCAAACACGAGAAGGGGGATTGAATTGTGTTTGACTAACTTGAATACTTTTCTTGTTTTTACACTTTTAAAACAAAACTTGATGTATGAATAAAAACAGAGTTAGCAACGGATATAAAGTAAAAATAAAACACAGAATTTTTATATTGGTTCACCGTTAACGAGGCTACGTCCAGTCCCTTCACCTTGAAGGATTTCACTAATTCAAACCTTGAATTACAACAGTTCCACTGACCCTCCAAGTCAGTCTTCTCAAACACTCTAACAATCCTAGACTCTTGAGGAATACAACACCTTGACTTCCTAAGTCAAGTCTTCTCCTGCCAATCTGACAACCCCAGATTGTAGAAGGAATTACAACGCCTTGAATCTAATTGCCAAGTAATCTGCTACCCCTTCTGACTCCCTCAGATTGTAGACTCTACTTCAACAACTTAGATTTAACACAAGGGAAAGAAAATAACACGAGTGCTTGCTTCTTGAAAGCTGGAACTCACAATTAACCTCACTGAAAACTTGAGTGTTTGCTTTGGAAGTGTATGACTCTTTTGTGATTTTCGATGCTAAGTATTCTGCCTTGAGCCTCTTTTTATAGATGTAGATTAGGGCCTCTTCCAAGCTTAATTTCGAGCTGTATCTTGCTGGATTCTCTTGCAAAAATATCTTGACCAATCGGGCTTCACTTAAATAAAAAACATATCTTTTTATGCTTCAGATTTTCTTTCAAAAACAACTGGCCAATCATGTCTTTAGTTTCTTCCCGCCAACAGCTCTTCATCTTCCATACGACTTCACTTTATTTTTGTAACAAATCTTTTTAATACTTTGATCAAATTTAATTAAATCTCCACCGTTAATCCTCATGATTAAATCTGGACCATTTGATCTTCTGCGCTAGTCCACATCTGGACCATACTAAGTGATCTGTTGTGATCCTATGATTTCGGCCAACCCTGGACCACACTTTCTGATCTTCTGATCTCGGCCAACACTGGGCCATGGTATGATCTGCTGTGATCCTCTGATCTCGGCCAATGCTGGACCACACTTTCTGACCTTCTGATTTCTGCCAACACTGGGCCATGGTCTGATCTTCTGATCTCGTCCAACACTGGGCCAAATACTTAAATCTGAACTATTGATCTGAATATCTTCCCTCTGATCTGGACCAATTCTGGACTTGGTCTAGATTAAACTGAAATTAAATCTAGACAAGTAATATTTCAGTCTGGACATTTTACCTTCTGTTTTGGATCAGTTCTGGATCAAATCTGGGGATCATTTCTTCTGGTCTGGACTTAGTTTCATACCATGAACCATGCTATCTTCCGGTCTGGGTCAAATATGGGTTGAATCTCTTGTTCTGGACCCTTTAACTTATCATATGATTAAGTCTGGATCAAGTCTGGGCTGTTTATCATTTCACTGCAGGCCATCTTCTGGTCAGAATAACTTCTGGAATAGATCTGACATTTGATTCCTTCTGGTCTGAATCAAGTCTCCCTCTGGTAGGCTTTCTTCTGGTCTGGTCCAGGTTCCCTTATGACTTTGCTTCCTTCTAATCTGGGCCAGCAAAGATATCTTCTGGTGATGTTTTGACATCCTGGAGTATCTTCTGGTACCTTCAGGATTCAATCTCTGGAACCCTTTGATCTTCTGTTTTGATTACTTTAACTTCTGGTGGCATTTAATTTAATAATTCAAGGTACAAAATAAGATTACATTGAGTGCTTTGTAAACATCAAAATCCTAAGACTTAGAACCAACTTGGTTCCAACACTTACTTCTCCGTTTTCTTTCTTTCGAGTGGTCTTAGTACCATATTAGGAGTGGCAGCCATTAGACTGACATACTGAGGGTGTAATTCTAGAACGGTTTTTCACGGTGCAGTGAAACTCCGATACAGAGTAACTGAGTTGTTTTATCCTGGGGACGGTGTGATTGATAGTCTGCCTTGCACAATTTGGGCATTGCCATGAAACGTCTTAAAGAGAGTGACTTAGTCCGCGACTCAACCCAATAATATTTTCAGTGGCATAAATTGTTTTTTTAAACTGGTTTTCAAACTCGAAATAACAAAAAATATTTGACTTAAATGTATTTTTTGTCTTTCTATTTCGTCAAGAACATACTTTTAGTCTCTATTTCTTTTTTTTTTTTGGTGCAAAATACTCCTATTTCTAAAATCAATTTTTTTTTATTTTATGTTAATTAACTTTTGAGATTTTTTTTGCTCTCCATCATTTTTTATTACGTGACAATCTCATATGACGACGTGAAACACAATGACATTTGTAACTTAGATAAAACATATTTGACTTAAATACAATTTTAATTATCTTATTTTGTTCAATTAGTAATTTTGATTCCCAACAATTTTAATCGCTCAATTCTTGAAATTTTAGGCATTTGGTCCAACTCTCAATTTGCCATCTAATTTAAATGATGTGGCAATTAAATGAGATGATATGGAAGCATATTATATTTATAATTGTTTATTTGATTATTTAAAACATTCTGAATAATTCTAAAAATTGTTATTTTAGTATTTATAATTTAAAACAAATTAAAGTAAAGGAAAAAACAAAATCTGAAACTTAAAATAAAAAATAATGAAAATAAAAAATAGAAATTGAAAAACCTAAAACATTCCTCCATCTCGCTTGTCCCTTGATTCTTCCCAGTTACAATTTCCATCTTCTCTTATTGCTGAATCAACGTTGTTTTCCAACTCAACTTCTGTTGGAAATGAGGAACAAAAGAGCTAGTTTGTGAATTGAAAAATTAAAAGTCTCACATAGGAGGGATTACACATTCTAGTAGTGTTTATAAGGTGGAGGTCTGACACTTGAGCTTGGGTGGTGAATTATTATTTTTTAGTAATAAGAAAATTAAAAATTAATATGTATTTTCTGAAAAAAGGAGTGCTTGCGTTTTTACTTAATTGGCCCTCCACCGAGTCAATACTTTATTTCTGATCCTGTTATTCACTCCCTGTATTTCGCACAGTTCAGTTTTGATCAAAATCCTACCTTGGTTCTCGGTTGTTTTGTGGCCAAGTACTGGGTCAAAACCCTGAAAATTTCGGAGTCAACCTAACCTAGAAAAATAAGGCACGATTTTAGTGTGAGTCTGGTCTGATGGATCACAAAATCCCTTAGATTCAGTAGCAAATCTCCTCTATAAATAGAGGGTTCTGCTCAGTTGTAAATAACACCAAAAAGTTCTCCATTCTTTTGAGGCTTTTCTCTTCTTCTCCCTCCATATTCTTACTTCTCCTTTTTCTTTCTTTCAAGTGGTCTTATTAACATATTACGAGTAGCAGCCATTAGACTGCCATACTGAGGGTGTAATTCTAGAACGGTTTTTTCACGGTTCAGTGAAACTCCGCTACAGAGTAACTGGGCTGTTTTATCCTGGGACAGCGTGGTTGATAGTTTGCCTTGCACAATTTTGGCAGTGCCGCGAAACGTCTTAAAGAAAGCGATCTAGTCCGCGACTCAACCCAATAATATTTTCGGTGGCATAAATTGTTTTTAAATTGTTTTCAAAACTCGAAACAACAACTTCTAATGAGATCAACTTATTCTTTACCATCGGCATCCATATAGGTATCCTATACCCCAATCTCAACCTCACACGCATCTCATATCTCTACCACAATGTATTCCTCAGTTTTTTACAATTGCATGTAGTTTTGGTTTTGTTTATCAAATAAATTAGAGTTTTATTTTTTAAGTATTTTAGATATCTTAGTTGGTTAATTAGTTAAGTTAATTACTTGTTTATTTAATTGATTTTATAAGTGTTATAACCCTTTATGTAATTAATTATCTCTATTATCAATATAATTTAATTTACTTTTTTTTTTATCTATTTCTCTTTTAACAAATGACTTAAATCAATAATTGTAATATAGTATGAGAGAGTAATTATTCCACTATTTTTTTTAAAAAAAAATTTTTGTAAATTTTTTTACATAAATTTAATTGATTTATCTTTTATTTTCTATTTAATTCTTAAACAGTTTATTTATTTTTCTCTTTTTATTTCTCCATTCAAAACTAGTTCTTTATCATTCTTTCTTCATTTTTTTCTCTTTCCCTCCCACATTCCAAGTAAGAATTATCTCACACGATGATTAAAAAAAACCATCAAATAATGTGCATTGAGAGCAACGTGTTTCAATATCAAGAACTTTTATCAAGTAAGAAAAAGCCAGAGTCAAGTGCATTTGTTGAATATTTTTCAAAAACATTAGCAACATTTGGTGATAAAATTATTTCATTTTAGTCAATTTTACATTAAAAAAAACGCAAACAATGATCTTGTATAGAAGTGTACTAGAAAAAAAAATTAATAATTGGATTCTCAATTAAAAGTTCAAGCTAATTATCAAAAAAGTTGCATATGAGATTTTGTTCAAAAGAAAAAAAAGGCAAGAAAAAATCTTACACGGAAGAGTAGATTTGATTTGACACCTACTACAAAAAAAAGGAAAGAAGCAAAATTGCATTATATTTTTTTTTTCTTATTTTAAACGAACAATAAATCTTTCAAAAAAAATCTTTTTAATTGGTATATTTTCGGTGTTCAAAATCTTTTAGTTGAAGTATTTTTGTAAAAAATTTTAGTCAATCTATTTTTAGCGTTCAAAATCTTTTGACCAATTTATTTCCCGCATTTTAAAAACCCCTTCAATCAATATATTTTGACATTTTATATTATTGATAATTAATGTCTTTTCCAATATTTTATTTTTACATTTTTTAATCTAAAAATGTGATAAACGCATTTATGTAATTGATTCTTTATTTATTTAATTAATTTTTTCTATTATTAATATTATTCAATTTATTTATTTTAATAAGAATCGTAACAGAGTAGTTAGAATTAATCAAGAGTTTGGTTGGTTAAAGGAATTAGAGGGCTAGAGAGAACACAGAGAGATAAATCATTTAGTTTTGTAGACATTGAGGGAATAGAGTGGTGGCTATGTCCTATAAGTGTAAACCCTTTTTTTCTAAACATTTTCTAATTGTTTTTCTGGGTTTGTACTTTGTAGACTTGACAGTATTTTACTGAGATAGCCTACTAGAGTAGTTAATTTATCAAGTCCTTTCTATATTGGTCTCAACTCACATATATTAGAGGGGATAAAAAATTTTATAATATAAAGATCCATTTAAAAAAAGCCTCAAATGTAAAAAAGCCCAATAAATTATGTGGGAAGACCCATAGGCCCATTAAAAAATCAATTATTTTTTTTGAAATAAAAAATATTTCAATTTTTTTTCTGAATTTTTTATTTATTTTTTTTATGTTACGAATAAAATTAACAAATTCAATAATTTTTCAATTTCAATTTTTGTTTTTGAATTTTATTTGATTTAGAAATTGTCGATTTTTTTATGTTTTGAATAAAATTAACAAATTCAATAATTTTTTAATTTCGATTTTTTTTCGAATTTTGTTCGATTTAAAAATTATCGATTTATTTTTTGATGTTCTTAATAAAATTAATAACTTCAATAATTTTTCAATTTCGATTTTTTTCCGAATTTTATTCAATTTAGAAATTGTCGGTTTTTTTTATGTTATGAATAAAATTAACAAATTCGATAATTTTTTAATTTTGATTTTTCTTCCGAATTTTATTCGATTTAGAAATTGTCGATTTTTTTTATGTTTTGAATAAAATTAACAAATTCATGAATTTATCAATAATTAAAAATTCTAAATAAAATTAAACTATGTCATTAATATTTTTTATTAAACTATTTCTTATATGTCATTTCATATCTCTATCTTAATAAAAACATGAAATGGGCCATAAGTCCCCGGCCCAAGCCCACAAAAATTAAAAAATAGGGGGTTGAGGCCAAAGAAAAAAATTCATTAAGAAGGGCTTAAAATTTATAACATAATAAGAAGTTTATTAAAAAAGACTTTGAGATTATGAGCTTTTTAACAGCTCTACCGCATTGTGAAGTTGGGACACAAATGAAGAACTTCTTTGTTTCTTGAAGGAAAAGAACAATTATGAGATGTGCATATTTTCCTGCTATATGGATTCTTCAAATTTCTATTTTTTATTTTCAATTCTTTTAGTTAAGGTTTCAGGTTGTTTTTAAATAAAAATAACTATTTTATAATTATTGAAAATATTTTAAATAATTAAAAAAATAATTATACATACGACATGCCTTTCACATCATCTCATTTAATTCACACATCATCTAAATTAGTGACAATTGAGACTTAGACCAAATGGCTGAAATATGTAAAAACAAAGAGCGGAACAAAAATTACTAAAATTGCATGTAAGTAAATAATTTTTAAGTTTTTTATTATTGTAATTAATTTTAATATTTTCTTTTATTTATATTTTAAAATATTAAAATTAAATAAATAAATTATAAAATATTTTAAAATTTTAAACTAGTGTTGGATAAAATAAATATACTTTAGTTTTAATTGTAACATCTTAATATATATAAATAAAATAAATATTAAATAATATTAAAAATGTAATAAATCTAAATATTAAAAATTTAATAATTTTTTTAATATTTACATAAATATTTTTAAATTTTAAATTATTAAAAATATAAATAAAATCAATAAATTTAAAATATTTTCATTTAAATATTTCAATAGTTAATAAAATAAAATAAATTGTTCTTTAATATTTTAATATATAAATAAAATTAATTAAAACAATAATAATATGAAAAATATTCAACTCACAAATACCATTTAAGTGTCATATAATTAATCAGAGTGCAGGTGAGAACAAAAAAGTTCCAAGAGTTAGTTAATAACGATACCAAAAAATCAGGTTTAGAATGAAAAAACAAAAAGTTCATTTTAGGCAAAACAGATAGATCAAAAGTATATTTAAGCCAAAAAATATATTTTAAGGACATCTATTTATCTATGTTTAAAATAGATATATTAAATTGAAAGAAAAAAAACAAAAATTGTTTATAAAAAAGAGGGAATGGGTAATATTTATTATTTCTCTTTGATTGATTAAAAAAAAGAGTGAATATGAAAATTGATTGTTGAAATTGTAAGTGTCGGTCAAATTAGTTTTTTTAATTTTGTGAATTGACAATTACATTTTTAAAATTGTAAAATATTAATTAAAATAATTTTTATCTAAATTTATATTGTTAGCTATTTTGATATGACATAGTAACTAAATATATGACTTATTCACATTAATGATACATCAATGTAGTATTTTTTGGAACAAATTTATGGATAAAATTTTCGTATAAATTTGTGAGTAATTTTCGTATAAATTACAGACAAATTAATCCATAAAATATTTAAATTTTATTGAAAAATTAATTACGTTGTGATGACATTAATATAAGATCAATGTAGAAGTATTATATATTTAATTAACATCATAATCTCTAATGATAAAAATTTAAATATAGATATAAATTATTTTAATTACTATTTTACTATTTAAAAAATATATTTATTAATTTACAAAATTTATAAATTAATTGAACCCACGATTTAAAGAATGAATCACTTTAAATTTGAATAAAGGTGTATTCTTGACTCAAGGGCCCAGACCTTTGTGTTTTTTATTTTTTTTGAAAGAGGGCACACACCTTTGTCGTACATGATAAGTAGGCGGTCACTATAGACTACTACAGTCTTTGTTGTGGTATAATTTAAATATAAAAAATTTCTAAAATATTGTCTATTTTGGAGTAATAAATATGATTACGTCTGAAAACAATGGAAACTAATTGTTTAGGATATGTAATTTTTTTTAAATAGATAAAAAATTACCATGTCAGACCTTTAAACTTTTAATCAAGTTTTACAATAATAGTTTAACTAAAATTATAGAATAGATAATTTTTTAGAACAAAATTATAGTATATCTGTTTCTATACATAATACCTTCTTGACGAGAATCTTATATATGTTAAATTTTTTTCTAAAAAAGTATTATATATAAATACGAAGGTAAGTAAAATAGAGAAACTAAGAAGTGCATTGAGAAATTAATAGCATTCACTAGAAAAAAAGTACATCAATGAGATATTATATGGTCAAACAAAATTGGTAGGTGGAAATTAAGAAAGAAAAAGTAAAATAGCTGCTAGCTAACACCCTCACTCAGCCACCTTCACTCCTTAAGTCCTCAGTCCTCACCTACCCAAAATTTCACCTACTCCACCCTCACATAACAACATCACTTACCTCTATTGTGTCTGATCCTAACATATCGCCGCCTCCATGATAAATTGATTTCAATAATTGAAGAGTTTTTTTTCAACACTCACTATAGTATTTACTCATTTATAAAAAAATAAAAAATAAAAATATTTTATAAAAAACTTAAACAAACATACTCATAAATAAATCAATAAAAATTAATATATTTAATCAATAATACAAATTAAATATGTAATATTGTTGATTGATTTATATTTAATTCGTTTATTAGAAGATGAAATTTATCACGTTGATTAATTTATATTTGATCCGTTTGTTAGGAGATGAGGGACTATAAAGACTCCACACTATAGTTTAATTTTCTTCATATCCATTTCCACCAAAACACAAGACAGTGAAAGTTCATCGATAAACAAAAAACCAAGAAAAGAGGAATGGATTTCAGCAGCAACGGTTCTGAAGAAAATGAACTGTACCATGCTCAGATCCATTTATACAAACATGTATACAATTTTGTAAGCTCCATGGCACTCAAATCTATCATGGAACTAGGCATAGCAGATAAAATCGACAACCATGGAAAACCCATGACTCTTAACGAATTAGCCACATCTTTGAATCTCCACCCTTCTAAAGTTAACATCCTCCATCGTTTCTTACGCCTTTTAACACACAATGGTTTCTTTGTTAAAACAACAGTGAAAGGCAAAGAAGGTGAAGAAGGAGAAATAGCATATTCTCTCACACCACCTTCAAAGCTTCT
This sequence comes from Cicer cuneatum, assembly GCA_037974295.1. Taxonomy (NCBI): domain Eukaryota; kingdom Viridiplantae; phylum Streptophyta; class Magnoliopsida; order Fabales; family Fabaceae; genus Cicer; species Cicer cuneatum. Next base: position 16,672,702 of record JBBPBO010000005.1, on the reverse strand, counting down.
TGTGAGTGGAAAACCAACATGTTTAGCATCAATTGTTAAAGGAGCGCTTCATCCAAGTTCTATTGACATGTGGAGCGCTTCGAAGCAATGGTTCAATGAAGATAAGGAACAAACCCTGTTTGAGAGCGCAACAGGGGAGAACTTTTGGGACTTTCTTAACAAACAATCTGATACTTTGAGTATGTTTCAAGATGCTATGGCTTCTGATTCTAGAATGTTTGAGCTTGCTCTTCAAGAGAACAAGAATGTGTTTGAGGGTTTGGAGTCTCTTGTTGATGTTGGAGGTGGAACTGGTGGTGTCACAAAACTCATCAATAAAGCTTTTCCTCACCTTAAATGCACTGTTTTTGATCAACCACAGGTTGTGGGTAACTTAACTGGAACTGAAAATTTGAACTTTGTTGGTGGAGATATGTTCAACTCTATTCCTCCTGCAGATGCTGTTTTACTCAAGGTATATTTGCTCATCAATTTTTATTTTTATTTTTATTGTCAATATTAATAATCGAGGGTCGTTGCCAATAACTCTGATTGCAATGTAATCGGTCACATTTAGACCTTATAATCGAGATCCAACAATTGAAATTTCAAACACGAATTTTAATCGGACGATCTAGATGTATTGACTGCAGCTAGCTGATGACACCAAATCTAAACTCAACTAGTAATAAATTAAGTTGGGATAGAATACTAAATTCGCATCTACCTAGAATAGATAAATAAACAAATACAAGAACGCAATGATTGATTATGCAGTTTGATCTATTGAGCCTATTTCATTGACTGCATAGTGGTTGTGGTAGTTCTTCTATTGGGTAATGTTTAGAGTTACATAATATAAAATTATGTTTACATACTCGTTACACTTTATTACACTTATCATAAAGACTGAGGCATACTAAGTAAGTTGCATATTTTTGTATCAACCAAATAGCTAAATTAAATCTCAATTGTTTTTTTATAGTGGGTTCTACATGATTGGAATGATGAACAATCTCTGAAGATATTGAAGAACAGTAAAGAAGCTATTTCTGGCAAAGGGAAAACTGGAAAAGTGATTATCATCGACATATCAATTGATGAAACAAGTGATGATCGTGAATTAACTGGGTTACAATTGGACTATGATTTGGTGATGCTGACAATGTTCCTTGGAAAAGAAAGAGAGAAGAAAGAATGGGAGAAACTTATTTATGATGCTGGTTTCAGTAGTTACAAAATTAGATCTATAAGTGGCTTTAAGTCCCTCATTGAAGTTTTTCCTTAATTTTTACTTGAAGCAGCTTGGGTCAAGTTATGCTACAGATTTAATAAGTTTCTACTTGAGAGTCAAATTAATTGTGTCTCTTTTTTTTGGATTGTGTTAGTGTTTATTGATTCTTATAAGAAACGAATTTCCCAAACTTGTTTTTGGTGTAGAGATCATTGTTCCCTATTGGAAAAGTAGTTGTGTTCCCTTTTGCTACTTATGAGAAGTTAAATGAAGTGATTCTTACTTAAATCATATTTCTTCAAGATATTTATACATTTGCTTACAATAGGAAAATGTAGAAAAGTGATTCTTTATTCACTTTTATCATTTTGAATAATACAAGAGGGAAATATAGACGTATTAAAGACGAATTTATTATCTTAAGGACTAGAAGGTGGTACTGTCCTCATTAAGACTATGTCTAATAAAGAAAATAACATACAATTCTAGCTGTACAAATCAACTAATTAAATACAAATAAGAATCATATCAAATATGAATTATTCTCATAATTATCTACACTCCCTTTTAATCTGGATTATAGATAACTATCATTCCTTGATTGGTTATGAGATGTTCATATGTGTGCCTTAGAAGAACCTCGGTTAATATATCTACAGTTTGGTGGTATGATGGTACGTGGTGGACCATAATGATGCTAAGATCAATCTTCTCCTTTATGAAATATTTGTCAATCTCTCCGTATGTTTTGTTCTATCATGCTGAAGAAGGTTCTTTGTCATGCTAATTGCAGCCTTATTGTCATAGAGAATTCTCACCTCACAGTTGTTGAAAATTTTCAACTCTTCAATCATCCTCTTTAGCCACATTCTCTCACATATTTCTTAAGCCGTGGCTCTAAGTTCTCCTTCTATACTACTTCTTGCCACCATAGACTGTTTCTTACTTCTCTAGGTAATCATATTTCCCATACAAATTAACAATAGCCAGATGTAGATTTTCGGTCCACAATGCAGCCTGTCCAATTTGAGTCTTTGTAGACTTCAATATTTTTATTTGAATTTTTCTTAACCCAATATCTAGTTTAGTGTGTGCCAAATTAATACTTTTTATATCTTCTAAATAAAAATAAAAATAATTATAATATAATAAATATTAATTCTAATTTATTATATAAATCGTATATGGATAATTGTTTGTCTCTAAGAAATTAGTTAAAATTTGTGATTTTTTTAATATCATCAACATAGAAATAAGACAATTATAATACATTAATTATAATTTTTCACACTTTATTTTTTTCATGTTATTTTTTTTGGAAATAAGTCGTTAAAAAAGTTGTTGAAACATATAATTTATACACGGAATTAAGATTTGTCATTAATCAATTTGTTAAAAAACATTATATCTTCTAAATAGAAATAAGAATAATCATAACATATCAATTATATAATTAATTAAAAAAACGGTATACATGATAGTAAAAATAAAATACAGAAACTATAATTTTTGATACTATAATAAAAATGTGAACACTTATAATGTCAAAACTATTATTTTTTCACACTTTAATTTTATCATAATTTTTTGGAAATTAATAACTAAATAAGCCGTGGGAACATACAATTGATACATAAGATAAATGTTTGTCACTAATTAATTAGTTAAAATTAATATATTTTTGTATATCTTTTAAACAAAAATGAGAATAACTATAATTTATTATAAAAATTGTACATGGGACAGACAAATAATTGTCATTAAAGCATTAGTTAAAATTGATATATTTTTTAAATATAATCGGCATAAAAATAAGTACAATTTGCAATAATTCATTCCGAATTGTTTGAATTGAACAATTTTGCACATGAATGTATAATGAATGTCATTGTTATTGATTACATTTATTGGATTTGTGCAATTTTTTCTTATGATCAAATAAAAGATTGTTTGGTGCTTCGAATTTAGATTATTTTGTGGTTTTAAAATGAGCAATCATCAAATACATCGTAAGTTATGTTTTTATGATGCTATATTTAGTTCAATTGTAAATCATACATATGAAAATTACATTAATTATTATTAATTTTGTTTGATTAAAACTATTTATCATTAGAAATTATTTGAATTTAGTTTATTTAAATTTTTATGATTATAATTATATATTAAATTTCTACATTTCGGTTATAGTTCACTATTCATTTCAATAATTTTTTTTGGATAAAATTATCCCATCTGTTTGAATATAAAAATTAAATACTATAATATTTGGACGTATAAATTTATGTATTTACAAATCTTCTAACACATTATACATATAACATTGAAGGTGATAACCTAACACATGCTTAAAGATATATGTTTATGATATATCTCGTATGAATCAAACAATTTTAAAAAAAATATTAAAAAAATTTAATAAATTTATTTAAACGATAATATATCTCGTGTTTGACACGGTCTACACAAAAATTTTGGATAATTATCTTGTATCAATTTTGGATTCAATAAACATTTATTTGATGTGAATAAGTATTCAATCAATTAATATTTCCACACAGTTTATTTATTTGAATTTTTATTTAATATTTAATTCAATTAATTTATATGACTGCATTAGATACCAAATCGCTGTTGTGTAAAAAGTTTTGAAGTGCAACACGTGTTTGAAATCATCACAAATAATATTAGTATAATAGTCAAGAAACACTGTCGTTTAAAGACAAATTATAACATGGTGACATAATGGCCAATATTGCAGTCAAAGAACTAGCGGGGTAAGGAGAATCTATCTATACAAGGAAATTTGGAAACATATTTTATGTATGCATTTTGAATATTAGACTCACAATAACACCGTCTCACATACCGGCGGCGCCTCCTTTCTTGGCTTAAAAAATAAAGGTGGTTTAGAATTATTTTGTTGTATAAAACTATCCTCTGAGTTATTTTATTTTATCTAAATAAATAATTTTCTAAATAATTTTTCTTTACGTTTTATTTATAGTTTTCTTTTATGAATATGACATTGTTCATCTTATTAATCTGACGTTGTTTGTTTTTTCATTTAAACGTGGTATTTACGTACAAAAAATAAATTATTTTATCAACGTTGCATAAAAGGTTTACGAAGCCTATTACTAAATTAGTTTATAAAATATAAGATCCGATTGATAACTCTAAATTATAAGCTTATAGTTTATATATTATAGTATTTTTTAATAAACTATTTTATTTTAAATAGCTTTTGAGTTTATAATTTATAATTTAATCTTTTTGTGTGTGTCATTTTTACTCTTATTATTGTAACTAAAATCCTTTTCTACCTATTATATTTTATTTATTATAATTTAGAATAGATAAACTAATAAATAATTTAAAATAATTAAACTAGCTAAATAAATAAATTAAAATATATCAGATTGATAAATAATTTATTTATTATATTTTTTCTATTATTTATAAATAATTAATATTTTAACGTAAATAGTTTAAATTATTTTATTTATTATAACTTAAAATTAGCTAAATAAATAAAAATAATATTGGATTAATAAATTTTAAATTAATAAACAATAATTATAAATTAGTCATTTTATAATATTTTAATTATTAATTGATATAAAATTTAATTTTAATGAAGAATGTTTTTCTATATCATTTTATATTTTTAAATTAATTTAACCATTAATTTTACTAAACATTCAATTAACTTAACAACTACCAGCAATTTTTATCAAACATAGCCTTAATATTGCACAAATCAACTAAGTTATGAATCCAAGGGACATTTTTTAATAAACAGAGTCTTAATATTGCACAGATAGTCTATCATCTCTGATTGATAGTCCCCTACCTCTAAATCTGGTCAATAAGAATTAATACCATAAAATATTTTTATGTAGATGAATAAGATTGATGACAGGAGATCTTGTATTATTCTTAATTATTGATCATATGTAGAAGAAATTAGTTCTGTTGTTAGGACTATGATTATTGTTTAGTAATTTTTAATTAACTTCTAAAATACTTATATGTATCTTTTAACGTGTTTCTAATTTAATTATTAGTGTTGATTTCAAAATATAGATGATGAACGCGTGTAGTGGCAGATCTTGACCAACAAATTTTAGGGTGCCTCTTAAAGAAATAATATAGTGTCCATGTGCTTAATTTGCTCTAAGTAGAGTTTAATCTTCTCAATCCAAATTTGAATCTCTTTCAATCCTCTTTAGTTCAATTAATTTTCTTTTTCTTTTTCCAATTTTTTTTACATTAATTGAAATTCTATATCATATAGATTAAATATGTAAAATTTTACACAAATATAAAATCATTTGATATGTTATTGAAATTCATCAAAATTACGTTTTATGTATTTTTATTGAGCACCATTAATTTTCACGAGTCTCAATAATATAGCTAAAGATTTTAAATTTGGCTAAAATTTTACATGCATGATCTATACGATATAAGTTTTCAATCCAAATAATAGAGAGAATTGATTGAAATTGAGAGATATTTGGACCGACAGAATCCAAACTCAAAGTCAAACCCGTCTATTTTGAAGGAGATACACTAATAAGTGACAAAATTAAAACATTAATGGAAAAAGAGTCCGTTAATTTAATTTCATGTAATATTTGAGTCATTCTTTTTTTCTCGAACTGATCATTTATTTAATTTTAATTAACAATTTGATCATTTATGTCTTAAAATGTCAATAATGTTATAATTTTTTACATAAACCCGAAAAATTCATAATCATCTTCAAACAAAACCTGGAAATTAATTATTATCTTCAACAAAATCTAAATTTTCACCATATTCATAACTCAAATATTCAAATAAATTCAGATTTTTATCTCCAAGAATATCAAATTTATCAAATAAAGAACTCACATTTTAATATTTAGGTCAGAGATTTGATTTGGAGAACGATAGAAAGAATAAGAAAATATTGTCTTGGTGATTTGGAGATCAAATTTTAAAGTGACTGTGTGTTCTTTATTTGATGTTGTTGCAGTTAGAGATAAAAATTTGAGATTATTTGAAAATTTAAATTATAGATTTGATGAATATATGAATTTTTTGAAATTGATAATGAATTTTTAGATTTTGTTTGAAGATGGTGATGAATTTTTTGAATTTTTTTTTTAAAATGATAACATTATATTTTAGGACTTAAATGATAAAATCATAAAAAAAATAAATTATTACCTAAAATTAAATTAAAGGATTACAAGAGATATTTTTCAGGATTTATTTTTAAATATCCTGTTTTTTTTTTTTTTTACCAAAATGCCACAATTTGAAAACAATATTTTTTTTCCCAAGTAGGTCGTCGCATCCTGGTGGAGCGATGTCCTGAAGGACATGTTAGTAGATCATCGCATCCTAGAGGAGCGATGTCCTGAAAGGGTTAAATTGATTTTAAGTAATACTACAATTAATTATTTAATAATTAATAAACATTTAAAATGATTATTAAATGAAATAAAATAAAATAATTTAATAAATAATAATAATAATTACATTATAATAATAATAAACATAATAACAATAATAATAAAATAAAAAGAAAATTATACTAATAAAATTAAAAAAAATACATTAAATTGAAAGAAAAAAATACATCAATTTTGAGTAGATGTGCCAGCAGCGTTTGGACAATGTTTTCTAGTATGACCAAAGACCCGACATAATCCGCACTTTCTTGACACTCTTTCTGTAGTGTCCATTTCTGTTCTAATGCGTTTGCTTTTTGGGCGACCTTTCTTGACTCTCCGCATTAGAGGATTATGACAGACCTTAACACCTTCATATTCTGGCCAATATCCTTTGTTTGGTATAGGTTTGAACATTTCGTCGTACACTTTTAGTAACGTTTCCACCTTGTACACATCACATATAAGGCTCCAATAATCATATTTGATACTAGAACATGCTGCTATAACATGTGAACAAGGCACGTGTTTAGCTTGATATTTCCCACAGTCGCACTAATTGTTAGGAAAGTTTACACTGTAATGACCAATTGGTCGTCCTTCTATTGGATTTACCGTCTCGTGGACCATGATAGTATGGTTGCTCCAATCAAAACTATCGACTCTATGACTATTGGATTTACGTATTTCGGATTTTATAAAATTTAAGCATGTTTCTATGAATACCTGGCCATAAGCTAAAATTGATGCGTGTAGTTTTCCCATGGTTGGAAATCGTGTCCCTGTTTTATAATATGTTGATTGGACCAAAGCAATGACAGGAAGGTTGCGTGGTACTTTTAATACTCCATTGATTGACTCCACAAGGTTGGTGGTCATCTAACCCCAACGGCTACCTCCATCAAATGTTTGAATCCAATCTTATCGCGGTATGTTATCTAACCATTTCAAAGCATCTGGGTTTAATATGTCGATTTCTCTACGGTAGTGTCGATATGTAGGCTCATTGATTGAGTAATCTGTATTGAAATAGTAGATAATGCATTATTAACTAATTATAAAAATTAATAATTAAATTATTAAAAATTACACAAATTATAAGAAGTACGAATGAAATTATTACCCATACAAATAACTTTTTTCTTCAAAGCATTATCCTTAAATTCCCTTGCAAAATTTTGTGCAATATGTCGGACGTAGAACGCATGCTTTGACGGAGGATCTTGCCACCCATTATTCGGATTGTTATAAACACTCTTAATGGATTCGTGTCTATCCGAAATCAAACAAACGTTGGCTTGTGGAGTGACGTATTTTCTTAAATTTCTCAAAAAGAAACTTCAACCCTCTTTTGTCTCACCTTCCACAAGAGCATAAGCAATAGGAATTACATTGTCATTCCCATCTTGTGCAACTTCTACTAATAGAGTTCCCTTGTACTTGCCGTACAACCAAGTCCCATCAACTTGTACAATTGGCTTGCAGAATTTAAACGCAGATATGCACAGAAGGTAAGCCCAAAATAGTCTATGAAATATCCTTATCCCACTTATCAAACTATTCTCATGATAAGCTGAGATCGTTTCCATTTCAACTTTGGTTCCTAGAGGAAACGTTTGCATAACCAATAACCATTGTGGGAGTTGATTGTAACTCTATTCTCAGTTGCCATAAATTTGTTCGATTGTTTTATTTTTTCCCATCTAAGCCTTTCTATAACTAACTGTGTAGTTGTGTAAGGCCTGAATCTGAGCAATAATGACCTTCACTTTGATTGAAGGATCCACTTTAAAAATTTGCATTATGCTTGCACATACCATGTTAGAATCGAGCTTCGTATGATCTTGTGACAATGCAGAATTTGTGCATGTATAAGGCAAATTCAATTGCCCAATCACCCACAATTCACTCTTTTTGCTACCTGGGGATGCGACGACCCTAGATGTTCGCAGGCTGGGGCGACGACCCTATATAAGCATGTCCAATAGCTCTTTTTCAATCACACTTTATGCAACCTTCTCAATATCAAATTTTATTCAACCTTCTCAATCAAATATTTTTTAACCTTCTTGATCAAAATTTTCATAGATGGAATTATCTACTAATCACTCAGTTGAATTTCAATACATTAACGCATTTGTAAGTATATTTATTATTAATATTAATTTCATATATTATTATTTTCATATATTATTAATATTATTTTCATTAATTTCATAATATTATTTTCATATATTATTAATTACAGATACCCTCCAAGGACAAATTGAAACGTCATGGTCACATTAACGAAAAACCAAATGAAGCAATACTACCATATTTGCAACAGGCCGGATTTAGTGAAGTGGTCAAACTTGGAAACTACAAAATAGATGTCGGTCTAATTACTACTATAGTTGAAAGATGGGACTAGAAACTCATACTTTTCATCTCCCAATAGTTTAGTGCACGATAACTTTAGAAGACGTGTATTACCTTTAAGGATTAAATGTTTCTAGTATTCCTGTTTCTGGTTCAAATTTTGTGAATGTTAGAGGTGTCTGTGAAGAATATTTAGGAGTTATCCCACTTGAGGGAGAAACCATAGGTAATTTTATTAAATTAAAATGGCTTAAAGATACTTTTGACGATGTTGATGAAAATGCATCTGAAGTACAAAAACAAGCATCGTGTCGAACATACATACTACATATAATAGGTGGATTGTTGATGCCGGACAAATCCAACAACCGTGTACATTTGAAATATCTTTCACTATTAGGAGATTTAAATAAAGCATCCCAATATAGTTGGAGTTCGGCAGTTAAAGCTAAGCTTTATAGAGAATTATGCCTTGCTACGAAAACCCGACGTAAAGTCTATTGGAGGATGTGCCCTGTTGTTGCAAAATTGGATATTGTATCGTTTGTCTTGTGTCTCTCCAGAATCACATAGTGCATGGATATTTCCACTTGCACAAAGGTAACTATTGCAAATAATTTTTATATATTTTTCTTTTTTTAAAACTAACTACTTACCATATTACTAATATTATTTTTTTTTATTTTTGATATATTCGACAGGTTTAATTCTGGTAGTCTAAATTTTAGTAGAGTTCCTCATAACGACATAGAAAGCTACTAGAATACAATCGATCACATGGTGGTTCAGGAAGTAATATTAATATTCATTCACATTTAGTTGAACTTTTTTAATTATATATTTTTATATATCTTAATATTTACTTAGCTTATTTTTAACATATCAATTTCGATGGAGGCCGTATCTCGGGTTCCAACACGAGGTACCCGAACAAGAGATGAACACTTGGACTGCATGTACCTATCTACATTGTTATCATATTGTCGAAAAACATCATGTAGATAGAGTCACACTTCAGTTCGGCTTCCATCAACCAATTCCGCAACCACCAGAGGATATGACAATCTACCATGAGGTCGACATGAGGCGTGACGTTGATGAAAATTGGAGGGTGGTTTCGAAAGATGAGATTCAACATTGGAATGAACGTTAGAATGACGTATTGCACGGTCAATTCATAGAAGGTGTTTTACGCCACAGTAACGAATATATGAATTAGTTCAGACATCACACCAAATTATATATATATATATGTGTGTGTGTGTGTGTGTGTGTGTGGAAAGATATCTATGTGATCCACGTTTGCAACCTTCAATGTATCCTGATTCACCAAACACCGTGTTTATCGTCACCACCACATGTACATCAATCTACATATATACCGACTCAAGACTACGTTCCTTCAGTGCCAACAATACCAACACCCGTTCATCCGACAAAGAGCGGAGTTTTCTATAATTTGTTTGGTACTCATTGCACAACTTCTGAGTCGGCTTATCTTGTTTTTGATTCGATGTATAACATCGATACTCAAAATTATACGGAGGCAGGTGGTAGTGGTTCTAATCCACATACAAATTATAACGAGAATAATGATCAAAATGAGTATCAACAACAACAACCTTAACTCGTACAAAGGACTAGATGAGTTCGACAACCGCGTAGATGTGGAACTGGAGGGCATTTAGATGAAAATAATTAATTTAAAATTGATGTATTTTTTATCTTTAAATTTAATGTTTTTTTTTAATTTTATTAATATAATTTTCTTTTTATTATTATTATTATGTTTATTATTATTATTATTAAAATTATTTCATTTTTTATTATTATTATTAAAATTAGTTTTCAGCAAATTTTTTATTTCATTTAATAAACCATTCAGCAAATCATTTTTTAATTATTAAATAATCATTTTTTAATTAATTGTATTATTTAAAATCAATTTAATTCATATAATAAATATTTCAGTACATCACTCCCCCTGGATGCGACGACCTACTTGAAAAAAAAAATAAGGCATTGGTGTAAATTGTTTTCAAAATGTGGCATTTTGGTTAAAAAAAGGATATTTAAAAAAATAATCATATTTTGCAAACATTGATTTATATAAAACAATGTGATTATATATATGAATAATGAATTGATATAAAAAGTGCCGAAGTCAAATTTTAATTTAGTAGCGTATTCTATACCCAGCTCAAACAACCACGTCCAATTTTAATCTTAAGTGTTTGGACTTTAAGTTGACATTGCTTAGAATTGACGAATTTTCATATTTTTAGGGGTGTACGTGATTTGGGTTGGGCGGGTTTTGAAAAAAGCTGATACCCAATCCGATCGATTATTTTGAGTTGGGTTAAGTTTTAAACCCGTATTTTTTTCTATTTAACCCGACCCGATCAAAAATAGGTTGAGTTGGGTGAGCGGGTTGGCGGGTCGATCCGCTCCCATGTACACCCCTAAGAATTATATTCTTAATGGACTTGCTGATGATCCATATGAATATTACAGTTCCAGCAATATTGCTAGACAGGTTTGGGATGCTACAAAGAAGAAATATGATACCAAAGAGGTTGGAGCTAAAAAGTATGATGTGAGTCGCTACCTCAAGTATCAAAGTATCAGATGACCGATGACAAATATGTGGAAGTTCAGTCTCGTGGAATTCAGAAGATAGCTCATCAGATCATCTCTTAAGGTATGGCTTTAGATGAATAATTTCAAATTGATTGTTATTACTGACATATTGCCCCTGTTTGGAAGGATTTCAAAAATTCTCTCAAGCATAAAAGAAAAGAATTTTCTATAAAGATTCTTACACTTGTTTCAAACTTAAATGTTAAAATTAGGAATTTCTTATTTTGTTTACATGTTATGTGATTTTAATATTTTGCATGCTAGACTATGTCATGTGAACAAACATGTATTTTCAAACTTAAGTAACACAAGTTTAATTTCAAAGTTATCTTTAAATGATTTTGAAAAATGTTATTTTTGTATATCTAATAAAAAATAAAAGTGAAGTGGTTAACATGTTAAGGATCTTTGTAACTGAAATTGAAAATCAATTTAGTAAAAAGATTAAGAGGTTTCGAAGTGATAGAGGAACATAGTATGATTCTAGTTCATTTAATGAGTTTTATAAATTGCATGAAATTATACATGGAAAAAATGCACCATATTCGCCTGAAATGAATGTTAAAGTTGAAAAAAAGAATAAAACTCTTACTGAACTAGTTATTGCTAGTATGCTTAACTTTGGTGTTGTATTTCATTGGTAAGGGGAAATTATTTTGACTATTTTCTATGTTTTGAATAGAGTTCCTAAATCTAAAAACAAAACATCTCATTATGAGATAGTGAATAAAAGACAATCGGACTTGTCTTATTTTCGAACTTGGGGCTGTCTGGCTTATGTCAGAAACCCCGATAGCAAGCGAATTAAACTCGCTAGTAGAGCCTATGAATGTGTATTCATTGGGTATGCAATAAACAGAAAAGCGTATATGTTTTATGGCCTAAATGCGAAAGTGATCACAGAGTCAGATGATGTTGACTTCTATGAAAATAAATTCCTTTGCAAATCGAGAAATAGTGGAGGCAGCAAACCTAGTCACATTCCTACGACAAGAAGCACTGACAGCAGCAAACAAAGTGAAACAGAAACTCAAAGAAGTAAGAGAGTCAAAGTTGCTAAAGATTATGGACCCGATTATATGGCCTATACTTTAGAAGAGGATCCTACAAATCTTCAAGAAGCTTTGTCGTCATTAGATGTAGATTTATGGCAATAAGCTATAAACGATGAGATGGATTCTCTAGAGTCTAACAAGACCTGGCACACTTGTCTCTTGGTTGCAAACCAATAGGTTGTAAATGGATTCTGAAAAAGAAACTAAAACCCGATGGAACTGTTGATAAATACAATGCACTCCTTGTAGCCAAAGGTTTTAGACAAAGAGAAAATACATATTTCTTATACACTTTTTCACTGGTCACTAGAATAACATCCATTAGGGTACTCATTCCTCTAGCAGCTATTCATTACTTGGTGATAGACCAAATGGATGTTAGAACAACTTTTTTAAATGGTGATCTAGAAGAAGAAATCTATATGAAACAACCTGAAGGTTTTGTAATTCATAGACAAGAAGACAATGTCTATAAGTTAAAGAAATATTTGTATGGTCTTAAACAAGCTCATAAGCAATAGCATGAAAAATTTGATAACTTGATTATATCGAATGAGTTTAAAGCGAATGAAGTGATAAATGTATTTATTACAAATCTGAAAATGACATTTGCACTATCATATGTCTCTATGAAAATGACTTACTCATATTTGGTTCAAACATTCATATTGTGAATATTGTGAAATCATTGTTGTGTAACCATTTTGATATGAAAGACCTCGGAGAAGCGAGTGTAATCCTAGGAATCAAGATTACTAGGTTAAAAAAAGAAATTTCTTTTGATTAGTCTCACTATGTTGAAAATATCTTAAAGAAATATAAATATTTTGACTGTAAACCGGCTTGCACACCATATGATCCAAGTGTGGAAATTTTCAAGCTCATTGGTGAATGTGTTAAACAAACTGAATATGCGAGCATCATTGACAATCTTAGGTATGCCACTGATTATACTAGACTCGACATTGCCTACATTGCGGGACTGTTGTGCAGGTTTACTAGTAGACCTTGTATATGGAGCATTGACACGTTATCGTAAGAGTCATGAGATATCTGAAAAAGACCATCAGTCTCGGATTACATTATCAAAGATTTTCTAACATCCTTGAAGGATACAATGGTGTTGATTGGAACACCTTGTCAGATGACTCCAAAGCAACCAGTGGCTATATTTTTAGTATAGTCGATGGTGTTGTATCTTGGAAATCAAAGAAACAGACGATATTGGCTTAGTCTATTATGGAGTCTGAAATGATAGCACTAGTTAGTGCTAGTGATGAAGCGAGCTGGTTGAGATGCTTGCTAGCTGAGATCTCTTTATGGGAAAAACCAATGTCAGCTATGTTGATCCACTGTGATAGTACCGCGACTATTGCAAAGATTGAAAATTGTAATTACAATGGTAAGAGACGACAAATACGTCGTAAGCACAACACTGTAAGAGAGTTACTTTCTAAAGGACTTGTTATAGTCGATTATATATGCACTGATGAGAATTTAGCGGATCCTTTGGCGAAAGGGTTAGTTAGAGAGAAAGTCCTAAAAACATCCAAAATGATGAGACTAATGCCTATAGAGTCACTCAAAATGGTAATCTGACCTCAAAGACTAGAGATCCCAAGAATTAGGTTCAAAGGGTAATAACAAGTTGTGAAGTGATATGAGATGAACATGCTATTATATATCACAGAAGCATTGATCCCTGAAGCGATGATAGGATGAGATAATAGAAACTCTTAATGAGGTCTATACTCTATGTGGAGTGGAGTACCTAGCTACAAGAGTACTCTTGACAGACTTACCAATGTGATGTGGAAATGGGGCCGCTTCCTATGGAATTTTGAGGCAGAATTCCTATAGCGTTACTATACTGGGATAGACGTGTAGGACCATTAACGCACAAATTTTTGAGAATACACCCTATGAAAAGGTTGTGTGCGAGTTTGATGTCAAAGTAAGAGTACAAGATTACGAGTCACTCTTGTTGAATCTGAATCTCACTTACTATACAAAGGTTCAAGTCAAGAGACACATTTGCTTATGCACAATCTTATAGAAGCGTTTGACACTACTTCAAAAACATTTATTTTTAATTCAAGTGGGGGAATGTTGGAACATAGAGTATGTTATTGTGTGAATTTAAAAATTGTTGAAGTCATACATTGAAAAACTCTCATATGTTGAGTAGTTTTCATCACTTTATAGAGATTCTCAAACTTTTGTTGAAGTCCCACATTGGATAGAAAACATATATGGATTTGCTTCCATCATTATATAAAGAGTTTCAATATATTATGAAAAGCACACCAAAGTTGAATGCATTTTCCAACTTTTGCGTTTCTCCTTTTTTTTTAGTCTCCCTTTTTTTTATTCTACTCGATAGTTCTCCCCTTTCTTTCTGTTCCTTCGAGTTTTATTGGTTCTAATACTATTTTCTTTTAGAGCAGTTTTATGCCGTAATTGTAAGACCCTTAAATTTTAATTAAAATTATGGAATTAATTTTAAGTGTATTTGGAGATATTTGTAAAATATTTAATATATGTATGTTTTGAGTAAATATATATATATATATATATATATATATTTATTTTGGAGGATGAATTAAAATTATTGGATGAAGATTAAATTAATTTAATTGCGAGTAATTCAATTAATCGGGTAGTTAATTGAGGATTAGTGGCTAATTGCAAAACAATTAAGTGCTGAAGGATCCAGCATTATTTTAACATTATTTTTGGTGAGGTGGCACCACAAAAGCCTATAAATAGGAGTGAGAAGGATGGTGAAATCAGAACACCATCCCTCCTTCCTCACTGCCCATACTGCATGTAACAGTGCTGCATGTAACAGCACTATTCCCTCCCATTTTGTTTGCTGTTTTCTGCCTCCTCCATTTCCAGTTCACGATTACAAAGAAGAAAAGAAGGAACTATTCAAAGTGCCATTACTTGGACATCCAAGCACTGAAACACCAAAACCCCAGTACAAAATTTATTCCCCATACCATTACGGAGCTAAAGAACCCAATTTCGTAGCAGCAAACGCAGGCTACAATTTCACCGGTTTTTGGCGCAAAAACGGGAACGACAGCTGAAACGAGAGAAACAGCAGAACACACAACTAGGGTAAGGGCACCTTCCACTTTCTAGTTGCATTAGGGCTGTAAGTGCATAACTTTCTTGGCATTACTAGTGTTTTCATTATTGTTTTGAAACTGGTTTGCCTGATGCTTGAAAGAAATGAAAATGCATTTTTTGATGTTTTAAAAAGCTCTGTGATGATTGCTGTTTAGGCTGAATGCACTAAAAGTTGTGTTGTTTATATGGGAAAGTGGAAAAATGTCTTGTATGTTATTTTAAACATGATTAAAATGCATGTTTATAAAACTGTTTTGAAAATGGTTTTGAAAATGCATTTTGTTGGTGTTTTGCTGCTCTGTAATGCTTGCATGTTATTCTGATGTGTTGTGAAAGTTGAAATGCTTGCATGTTATTCTGATGTGTGGTGAAAGCTGAAAAGCTTGCATGTTATTCTGATGTGTTGTGAAAGCTGAAATGCTTACATGTTATTCTGATATTGAGTAAGCTGAAATGTTGTGTGATGTTCTGATGATTGATCATTCTGATTCTATTTCTGTTGTGAATGATTCTGGTGATGTTGATGATTTAAAAAGAAAAGGGATTTTTTTTAATGAGGAAAGTATTGTCTGGAAAAAGTGTTGAATTTGTTTTAATGTTTGGTTGTTTGCTTTTAAAAGAAAACAGCTTGAAAAGGGTTGAAATCTCAGGAAAATTTCACTGGTTTTCGAAGGTGTATTCGAATACAACATGTGTGTATTCGACTACAACCTGTCAAGTTTCTGTTTTACTTAAGTTTTCAAACTTGTATTCGAATACGAGCCCCTCTATTCGAATACAGAGGAAGGATTTTTGCTTCTGACTTAGCATCTGTATTCGACTACGACTATGTCGTATTCGAATACAGAAGTGGGATTTTAACACTGTATTCGCATCTATATTCGACTACAGGATGCTGTATTCGAATACATAATGCAGATTTTCACTAGTTTCAGCTCTGTATTCGAATACAATGGATCTGTATTCGAATACAGATTCGTGTTTTCCAGAAGCTTAGTTTTTAGCTTTTGTATTCGAATACAAGGAAGCTGTATTCAAATACAGATTCGTGTTTTCCAGAAAATCAAGTTTTAAACTCTGCTTTGTGAATTTTTAAGTGTTGGGAAACTTTGAGAAGGGTTAAAATGATTTAATATGGAGTCTTGAAATAGTTTTGAAGAGAAGAGGATGATGTTTTGAAAACCTTTAATAATCTGGGAAAAAATGCTGAATTTTCAAGGTTCTGCCTTCTGTATTTGACTACAGGCATGCTGTATTCGTATACAGAATGTTAAAATTGCAGTTTCATGCTTCTGTATTCGAATACAGATTCGAGTTTCCAGAAATTCCAAGTTTTCAAGAGTGTTTTGTAAACCCTGAGTGTTTGGGGAATATTGGGAATGTTGTGGTGAATTAAAATGGAACTTTTGGTGATATTTTGAAGTGATGGTGATGAATTTTTTGAGACTTTACTGATGTAGTGAAAGAGTGTACTGAGACTGCCTCTGTATTCGAATACAGATACAGAGTGTAATTATGCACTATTTTTGGCTTCTGTATTCGAATACAGAGAAGCTGTATTCGAATACAGATTCAAAATTTCCAGAAATCCTCAATTTTAAATACTGTATTTGAATTTTAAGAGTTTGAGAAAACATTGCAAAATGTTAATGATTACTTGGCTATTTAGTCATGTTTGTGATGATGATAATCTTGATTGTGCTGAGATATTTTTAAATAGGATGGAAAGGCATGAATTTTCTGATTTTGCATACTGTTTCTAGAGAAGTGAAACACTACATATTCATGCATTTGCATAGTTAAGTGGTACCCGCGATGGGCCACAGAGTAATGTGCAACCACGTGCTGATCTGTTGAGCGATTGCACGAGTGCTGGTCTGTTGAGCGACTGCACTAAGTACTGATCTGTTGAGCGATTGTACTTTGGTATATAGGTGCTGGTCTGTTGAGCGACTGCACTGGTACTGGACTGTTGAGCGACTGCACTGGTACTGGACTGTTGAGCGTATGTACCCTGAAATGCGCAGCCACGTGCTGATCAATTGAGCGATTGCACAAGTGCTGGTCTGTTGAGCGACTGCACTAGGTACTGATCTGTTGAGCGATTGTACCTTGGTATATGTCAAACGTGCTGGTCTGTTGAGCGACTGCACTAGGTGCTGATCTGTTGAGCGATTGCACCTTGGTCTTGAGGGCCGTTAAAGTCAAACATATTGTGCTGGTCTGTTGAGTGACTGCACCTTGGTGATTCCAAGAAAATTGTATACATGAGCATATGCATATTGCATTGAGGGATTGACTGGTGGGTCACATTTGATTATATGATGAATGGTTGGAAATTGAATGTGTGTGAGTACTGTTCAGAATCTGAATTTCCGATTTAATGATTGTGATTTGCTGAGGTGTTGTTTGTACTTACCACATATTTCATAATAATTGGCTGCTGTTTTTGAAAAGGCATATATGTCATTAAATTTCAAATGAGCATTATTATTTTCCTCATCATCATATGTTATACCATGGATATAATTGTTGCTGTGAAATATATGCTATGTGATTATTTGTTAATTTCGGTCGGTGACCCTTGCTATTATATTGTGGAAATTGGGCTTTGCCCTCAGATGTTACCCGAACTCGTCCTACCGACGGATACACTAACGACGGAAATGTCGTTAGTTTCCCCTGATCTTTACGTACGGAGCCTACGTGGACAACGCAGAAGGACGGACATCTGGCTGAAGACGAGACTTATAGAGGATACGGTGGAGACCGTGCTACTGTAGCTTAGTGCATGATCAGACTAGACTTTTGTATAGGGTCTTGAGTTTGGAGAAATGTAATTTTATTTTGGGAATTAATGTATGACTTTTCCGTTGTATTATTCTGCACTCTGATGCTATTTAGTGGTCACAAGCCGGGTGTTCTCTTTTGAAAATTTTATTTTAATTCCCTTGACATTAATTTTGGAAAACTTCTTTTACTTAATTATTTTTAAAAAAAATAAAAAATGCACCCGCACTGTGTTTTAAACTCGGGGTGTTACAGTAATCCCTTCGATTATTGAGTGGTCATAATACCACTGCACTTTTAGAACGGGTTTTTGTGTTGTAGTCCATTTGATTATTGAGTGGTCATAATACCACTGCCCTTTCAGAGCGGGTTTTATGTTGTAGTCCCTTCGATTTTGAGTGGTCCTAATACCACAATAATTTTTGAATGGTTTTGGTGTAGTAGTTCTTTTGATTTATGAGTGATCAAATTCTAGAACGATTTTCTACAGTACAATGGAATTCCGATAGTGTATTTGGGTTGTTTTATCCTGGGGATTTCGTGGTTGATAGTCTGTCTTGCACAATTTGGGCATTGTCGCGAAACGTCTTAAACAGAGCGACCTAGTTTTCTTAAACTTAAAACCAAAACTCATCAATAAAGCTTGTCCTCACCTTAAATGCACTATTTTTTATCAACCACAGGTTGTGGGTAACTTAACTGGACTAAAAATTTGAACTTTGTTGGTGGAGATATGTTCAACTCTATTCCTCCAGCAGACGCTGTTTTACTTAAGGTATGTTAACCAACTCTGTTGCTACAACATTTCTGATTGAATGTATGTTCTGGTATTCTACATGTTTTAGTGTTCGACAGCAACACAATAACATTATGTTCAATTAATTCATTTTTTAAAATTATTATTTCGGTCGATATTTCAGCTTTAGTGTCGTATTTAATGTTCATATCATTATCTGTGTTTCATATTTCATCAAATAAATGTTAATAATTAAATATGGTTCTAGTAAATGATAATTAAAAAATCATGACACATTAATGTTAGTGATTTTCAATTTATTGCTCACAATGAAAGTAAACTCAAGAAGATTGATGAGAATGGAATGAATTCACTTATTATTGATTGAATGTATTGTGCTATATATACATGGTTTATTCTAACTAACTGTCTTCTAACTGTATAACTAACTAATTAAGAGATTAATTAGTTAGTCATAACATACACTTATTGTTAAAACTTGAACTACACAAAATTACAATACGGAGAACGTTCTCCGTTTTCTAACACAGAAACGGAGAACGTTCTATGTTTCCAACATTTTCCCATAATTCAAGTTTCGAAGGGATTTTACACTTACCAGTCTTCTTAATTCTTCAAATCTACTTGTTCTCATAGGCTTGGTCATAATATTAGCCAGATGCACTTCAGTTTGACTGTAAATGATCTTCAATTTGCATCTTCCAACTTGATCTCTTAGAAAATGAAATTTTGTTTCAATGTGTTTGCTCCTTCCATGAGATACTGGATTCTTTGCCAGATTTATTGCTGAAATATTGTCTATCATCAGTGGAATTGGCATGCAAACATTCAGTTTCAGCTTTGTTGTTAATGATTCCAACCACAATGCTTGGCAGACTGCATAGCTGCCAGCAATGTATTCAACCTCACATGAAGACAATGCAATCACTAGTTGCTTCTTTGAACTACATGCTATTGGGAATTCCATGAACTTAAACACATAGCCTGAAGTTCTCTTTCTAGCATTCTTATCTCCACACCAATCTGAATCTGAATATCCCACCAAGTCTTCACTTCCTTGCTTTAATTATGTTGCAAATAGAATTCCATGCTCAATTGTGCCTTGAACATATCGCATTATTCTTTTAACTGCCAGCCAGTGAGAATGCTTGGGTTTCTCCATGAATATTCTTACCATACCAACTCTATAGCAGATATCAGGCCTTGTATTGCATAAGTATCTTAGGTAACCTACAACCTATTTTAATAAGGTTGAATTAATCAGCTCCTCTTCAATTGATGTTCCCAGTTTTGCATTAATCTCTATTAGAGTGACAGCAGGTTGCAATCAGCCATATTGAACCTTCTCAAAATCTCTCCAGCATACTTCTTCTAATGCATCAAGAGCCCTTTTCCTATTTCAGTAAATTCCATGCCCAAAAAATAACCCAGCTTTCCCAAATATGTCATTCCAAACTCTTCTTTTATGATTTGCTTGAATTCTGCAATTGCTTTGCTGCTACTGCTAGTTATCAGCAAGTCATCAACATATAGGCATATTAGCATCATTGTAGGCCCTCCATTCAATGTATAATGCCTCACATAAACTCCATACTCCACTGTGCACTTAATGAATCCAATGCTAATTAGAAATGAGTCAATTCTTTTGTTCCAAGCTCTTGGTGCTTGCTTCAAACCATAGAGAGCTTTTCTCAATCTAAGCACTTTATCCTCTTTTCCCTTAATCACAAATCCTGGTGGCTGAGAGACATATAATTCTTCTTCCAGCCATCCATTCAAAAATGCAAACTTCACATCAAGCTGGCACATCTACCAGCCTCTAGCATAAGCCAATGTTATCACAAGTCTGATTGTCTCAATTCTGGCCACTGGAGCAAACACTTCAGAGTAGTCTATACCCACCCTTTGTAGGAACCCCTTTGCAACCAATCTAGCTTTGTACTTAGCAATTGTTCCATCTGGATTCAACTTCAATTTGTAGACCAATTTTACTCCAATCTGCTTCTGTTTTGAAGGCAAATCTGTCAAGTACCAAGTTTGATTCTTCTCAATTGCATTGATTTCATCCATCATTGCTTTCTTCCATGGTTCTTTCTTCAAGGCTTCTTCAATATTTAAAGGTTCTGCATCTGCAAGTAAGCGAAATGAATAAGATCTCCACTTTTGTCAACTTCATTGTCATTGAAAACTTTAAATTCTTTTAAGTGTGTTGGTAGTTGTCATGCCCTCTGGGGTCTGCTTGACTCTATTCTTTCTTTATCTTCACTGGTCTAATGAGCTTGTTGTCCATGCTAATGAACTTATGATTGTGTTGCTGGTCTCCTGGTCCCAGTTCCAGTTTTGGCTGCTGCATGCTTGTTGCTTCAAGTCCCAGCTTTCTTGTTCAATGATCTTGACATCTCTGCTGACCACCACATTTCCTCTAACTGGATCATAGAGCTTGTAGGCTCCAGTTGGATGATATCCAACAAGTATCATGGCTTCACTTTTGTCTTGCAGCTTCCTTCTCTTTTGGTCCAGCACATGCTTGAACATAAAGCACCAAATGTCTTATTATTATATTTTAATTATATAATGATGCACAACTATTATTATCTGTGTGTTTGCATATGCGATAATTTCTTATGTGTTTGCCTTAGTGATTTATTAAAATTATTAATATTAATAATATTGAATTTTGTTTAAATATATATATATATATACACACACATATTTTTATAAAATAAAATAAGAAGTAAATGTGTGTGTTGCTACAGTAGTCGGTTAATTTTAACACTGATATAGTGGGTTTACGATTGTAATAATAATAATATTAATAATAATAACAACAACAACAACAAGATAATAAGTAACAATAATAATAATATTAATAATAATAAAAATAAAAATAAAAATAAAATATAATAAGGGAATATGAGCTAAATGGATAAGCCCGGTAAACCTATTACTACTATAATATATATATATATATATATATATACACACACACATAAGATCATTAGGCTTTACTCTGATAATTGGCCGCCGCTTCCACCAACAACAGCCTCATCCTATTACCTATATTATATATATATATATGTGTGTGTGTGTGTGTGTGTGTGTGTGTGTGTGTGTGTGTATATATATGTATATATACGCGGTAGCCTTGCTTACGTTAGAAAGACTAGAAGAAACAAAAAAGGATTAGCACGTCGTGTCGATAGCCGTCTTCTCAATACCAAATCACGATCAGGTATAATCTTATTAATTCAATCAATTAGATTTTGATAATAACATACATTTTGATAGTAGAATAGAATAAGTGATACAGTTGAAAATGATACACAAAGAATAACAATTTGTGAGGTACCTCTGGACTTGATTATCATGATAAGGCTCCAAGTTATGTATTTTTTTTCTTCTAGCATGTCTAGTGGAAAAATGAGAATTATTTTATGTGTTTGACAATCTTACCGTTAATATGCAAGTGATCGATAATCAACTTACTATCTAGTGGATTCTAGGAGAGTGAATTTGCTGGTTTGTTGCTAAAACACGAACAAGGAACTCCATCATAGGCTTTGAACTGGAAAATTGATTAACAACATTCTTCTGATGCAGTAAATGTAGAGTAATATGTACTGACAACAGAGCCGGAAGTTGAAAAAGTTTATATTAACATAATTATGTCAGATGTGTGGGAAATATTTTAGTGATTCATGAATATTTAAGCTAACCATTTAGAACAATATCAATAATAAAATGTAAGGGAGAGAGATGCTTATTATGATTTGATAATGAAGGTTTTATGCTGATTTTTTTATGATAGTTTAGATAATGCGCGATAAGAAAATATTAATCAAATGATTCAGATTGTGATAGAACAACCTTGACTTATGACATAGTGCCAACTAAGGACATTTGGGTTGGAAAGATGAGCAGTTTAGCTAAGAAATGATGATTTTGTTGGAGATAATTGCATACTTAAGGGACCTTGTTGGTTTACTATAAACAGGGACAAATACATAAAAGAATGACTATGCTATATAAGAATTGTTGTCATACAAATTTCTAGAAGATAAGTTAGCAGATAAGCTATTAGCAGTATTGAGATGCAGTTGGTTTCTAAAGGGAATTGTTGAAAGGTAACACAATGAAGTAAGCAATTAGTTTCTAATAAGGCAACATAAAATTCATGCCAATTGCAATGAAAACAGAATAAGGCAGAGAGTCTATAATATAAAATTCAGTGTAGTCGATAATAAGCAGTAACTAATTATTATTACCTGCGTTCATATGATATATATAAAAAATTATTTTAAAATCTAAGCTATATATGTATAGACATAATATTTAGTTCTTTCTATCATGTTTAGTTTAAACAAAATCTAATTATAGTAATATGCGTGTTTAATGATATTAAATATATTTTTGGGATATATTACAAATAGTAGATAATTTATTTATTTGTTTTTAGTAAGTAATTTATTTGTATTTGGTGGTTGCGTAACTATAATTCTCTCGCAAACTATTAGAGACGCCAGTCGAAGAGGACGCGACATGTTAGTAGATCGGATTCGTTTGGTGAAATCTTCAATTGAGGTAAGGGGTGAGATGAGGTTCAATATTATGAGTATAAAATAACATGAGATGAACGGGAATACTGAAATTCTCATATATTCATTCGGAGCTTACTATGTATGGTCGAGCCTTATTGGGTGATAATAATTAATTAATAATATATGAATGGTAATAGTGATGACTAAAATATATTTTAGCAACCTATAGAATTGTTGTGAATTTATTTATATCAAGATTGCATGTTGTCTGGTTTTATGAAACCTTACGCTGATTGTTATTGTATGAATGATATGTATTTGAGTGGTCTTGTTACTTGATTGAAATTATGATATTACTTGGATGTGCCACCTGTTTGATTTCTTATTATGTGATTGATGAGATTGGATTCTGTATAAACCAAATATTGGGATTTTATTGTGATTGACTGATATATATATATATATAACGAATATTGTGAAGTCCAACTGAAAATTATTGAGTTGTGATAATCGAGTAAGTATGAGATAGATATTGTAGTTTTGGAGTGAGGATTATTTTGTCATCATATAGGGAGGGTTTGACAAACCTAGTGATTTGGGGAAGTACAACTGAATGAGTCTGATCGTGGAGGGCTACAATCAAACACTAAGGTAAGACTGATAGACCTTGGGGTACATCTAGTTGGGAATTCCTAAGTGGATTAATAGGTTATTCCCTAAGGTTGGGAGCTACCGTGCAAAACAAGAGTACCCCGACCGTCGCATATATGTGTCTCGGGTTGAGTTGAGAGGATCTATGAGGACTTGACCATTCATGAATTGTTCGTCCACTCTTGTAGTGGCATAGTATCAGGCCTCCTAACCAAGTACTTCAGAGTAGAATGGTAATAAATGATGCAAAGTAGAGAGTATAGGACATGTATAATATTTCATCCTTGTGACGGTTTTATTGTGATTGAATTAGATTAATCTTTGATATTTTTCTCTTGAGTGCTTCTAATGTTTATGTTAATTTGAATACTTGCGTGTTCTCCTCGTTTATCTTATACTATTACATAATTTTGAAACTCACCCATCGTTGTTTGTGTTTGGCATTTGCGATGGACACAGACAAGCTGCTAGCTGCAGGTGAAGACTAATACTCTCAGAGTGTAGGAAGTCGTCTTATCTTGAAGACTTTTATTATCTTCCTTTTTGATAACTTCGTATTTAAATGTCTTTTAAAATTGGGAATTTCCGCTCTGATAGTGACATCAGGTTGGGACAACATTTACAATTATCAGTAAACCTATGTACATGTGCTTCAAAAAGGATTTTGTTGACTACTATTATGATTTCAAATTGTTAAGTTTGATGGAAATTTTGGATTAATGTGACATGTTCATGATTACGTGATACTCTTTGCCTTAAAGAAAATGTTGAAAGTTTATTTATTTTTTTGAATTTTATTATTTTAAAAATTAAATTTTAGAAAGAAAAAAAAATTAATATAAATTTTGGGTTTAGTGTGTCACATCTTCCACTCCAGATCTCCTATGGTACCTTCTCTAGCAAATGCTTTGTTGGACATTTATTAAGAATGTAGGCAGCATTCGATGCAACCTCTCCCCAGAATTTGTGTGGCAATCCCTTTTTTTATATCATGTTTCTAGTCATGTCTAGAATGGTTCTATTCCTCCTTTCAGCCAGGCCATTGTGTTGAGGTGTGTAAGGAGTTGTTACCTCATGTTCAATTTCATTATTGACACAAAAATCCTTGAAGTTATGTGATGTGTACTCTCCTCCTCCATCTGTCCTTAGCACCTTGACAGCTTCTCCACTTTGCTTCTCCACTTTTATCTTGAAGTTCTTGAAAGCCTCCAAAGCTTCATCTTTGGTCTTGATCAAATAAATCCACAACATTCTACTGAATTCATCAACAAAACTTATGAAATACTTATTACCTCCTAATGATGACACTTCAAATGGTCCACAAATGTCACTATGAACCACTTCAAGACACTTCTTTGCCCTTTCTTGCACTTGTTGTGATTTGAATGAGTTCCTTGAGGACCGGACGTAGCCCGGGTTGGGTGAACCAGGATATATCCGTCTGTGATTTCTTTTCCCTTATCTCTATTTACTTTAAATCATTTAATTATCAAGTTAAATAGATAAATTGAACTTTTGATTTTAACTAACCAAGAATGTTCTCTGTTTTCTGGTGAAAACCAAGAACGCTCTCCGTTTTCTATTTTCACAACCAAGATCAATCTTAAGTTATTTTCTTAAGTTTTTAACATGAATTTTAAAAGAGCAAATTTACAATTCAAACCCCCCTTTCTTGTAAATCGACATTGCTACTTCAATTGGCATCAGAGCCTGGTCTCTAAAGATTAAGCACTTAACAAGTGTTAGAGGAAAAGATTCAGGAAGAAGAAGTAATGTCAAAAGTCAACATGTGCTTAATGGAAAACTTAAAAAATAATGAGGTAACCATGTCTAAACTCTGTCCTACATGTGAACAAATGAAAAAAGAATTTGATAATCTTTTATGTGATTCAAACTTTCTTGCTAAAAAATGTGGTTTATTAAAAGATCAAATCCGTAAGGAAAAAGAAGAAAAAGAGAATGTCCAAGCTATGAATGACAAACTCAGAAAGGTCATTCAAAGTCTCCAACAATCTCATTTAAAAATGATTGAGCAAGAAAATATTTTCAACGAGAAAACCATACAAAATCATCTTCCAAAATGTTCTAAAACTAAGGAAGAAAGTACCTCTTTAAAAATAGAAGGTCATGAACTAAAAAATGATTTAACCAACTGTGTAAAAAACACTGAAACATTTCAAAAGAACATGATATATGAAGAAGGGATATTTGAGAAAGAAAATTTATGTTTCAAAACTTCTCAAAGAGAAAAGATTTATGGAAAAAAAAATTGTTCCAGAAAGAAAGGAAGATAAATGCAAAACCAAATGTTCATATTGTAAAAGAATTGGACCTCTGGAATTTACTTGTTACTTTAAGAAAAGAGGTGAAAAAATTAAAAGCAAGAGGATTGTTAAAAGGAAAGAGTATTCTGCAAATAAAGCTGAACCAGTTTTGAAAAATATGCAGAAAGGAGAACGTTCTCCAGGTTGTTCTCAAAACGGAGAACGTTCTTGAACAAAAGCTGAATTTTCTCCAAAAAGTTTGAAAAAAGGAGAACGTTCTGAAATTTCATCAAAATCAATTTCAAAGAGGTTTAAAACTCATATTTTCAAACCTTCTTCAAAACCAACAACAAAGTGTTCCTATTATTCCAAGAAAAACCACTTCGAATCAACTTGCTATTTTAAAAAGAGATCAAGTTTTAAAAAATCTTCTAAAAGAAGATATACTAACCATCAAGGACTCAAACAAATATGGGTACCAAAGTCATTACTAACTTGTGATGTAGGAACACCATCCAATAATCAAGAAAGAACATTGATACATGAACAAGGCATGCTCAATACACATGAATGGAAAAGTATGATGCCTCCTCTCATTACAAAAATTAGAGTGTCTATAACCTTTGGAAACATTAACAAATCAAAGGTACATGTATCATTTGTTGAAATAATTTTGTATAGATTAACGATTTGTTGATATAACTTTATAAAATTGCTTTTAAAATTATTTTTTAAACCCCACATGACTGAAGTAAAACAAACATCCTCATCTTAAAGAAAAATCCTTATGTTTTATACTTAGATGAATTTCCAACCAAATCATGCTTTTAAGACTTTTGAAAAAGAAATGTCATTTCTATAAGAAATGATCAAAGGAAATTTGACACATTATTCTTCAAATAATTCTTTAATGAAAATGATATTTTACATAATTTGCTTGTCAAAGAATTTCCAACAATATGAAGTTATTTTAAAAAAAATTAGTTACAAGAAATGGCTAGAACAATTTTAAAATGAATCAAGTGTTGAAAAATAATTTTGGGGAGAAGTCATACAAAAACTGTTTGCCATATTTTTAATCTTGGCTCTATTAGAAAATATCTTGAACATATGGGCAAATTTGTTTTAAAATGCCATCAAAATCTCAAGGCCCAAATTACAGATGAAATTATGCACATTATGTTTGATGAATATGTTGATTTTTATGATGAAAGATAGGATGGTGAAGATAAATAATTACAATGTTAAATTTGGATAAATCACAAAGTTGATAATGTTCAAATATCATTCATGAAAACTCCAAAGTCTGATCATGGCAAAACAAAAAAGATCTAAGAGAAATATCAAATTAAGTAAGAAGGTATACATCAGAACAATCTCCACAAAAGTAGAACGTTCTCCACAAAAGCAGAATGTTCTCCACAAAGAGTAGAATGTTCTCCACAAGAGCAAAATGTTCTTGACAATAAATATATTTCATCCAATCAAAACTAATGTTGCACATCATGATGATATGGTTGAAGAACATCAACAATGAGCTTGAACCATTTGCTCATATACCTACCTCACTATTAACCTTTCCTCCAAAACATCTCTTCATGATCAAATTATTAGAAAAACTAATTGGGAGGAATTTATTGGTACCAAAGTTGTTGCTGCTGCAGGCGGAAATGAGTGGCTCTGCCATCAAGCATTCCAAGCTTAAAAAATCAAGCAGCAGGGCGTTGTATATGGCATAAATTTGATTATAGAGCAATCATCCTATTGGATAAACGCTTGTGTGAAGAAAGGAATAAAGCATTAATTTCAAAGTGGTTAAGAAGACCCTTGCGAGTGTATTACAGTTTTGATTCATCACTGCCAGAACTAACATTATTCCTTAAGAATGCCCAGAAGCCGTATTGCATGAATACAGTGCATGCCACACATAATTTGTACTTAAGTGGTGATGGTGTCCAAAATAAGGATGAAAATATGAGGTTCACAAGAAAGAAAAGTGAGAAACTGAACTAGTCTAGTAATGGAGGAACTCTCTCAACAACAAAAGATAAATTGTTCCACTTTGACCATCAATCAAGATGAATAAAAGAGAATGAAGAAAAGCTCCAAAATATTCAAAGATCTCTCGTCGTTGAACTAGACCACTAAAGGAGGTACACTCAATCCCAAATTCTTTTGATATTTGCATCATGATAAGAATGAATTTTTTTTTTATATTATGTGATTGATTGGGTGTTCTTAAAATTAAAAATGCATGCTATTTTTATGCGAGTATGACTTTAAAATTTAAACTGATTACATTACTCTTTGTCATTACTTGTATGTGCATATGCCTATTTTCTATTCTAAATTCAACGTGTTTTCACTTTTTGTTCATACACTTTTTATGATAAACAAGTGTGCAAACCCAGTTTGACATTCAAAATTATTGTTCTAGTTATAAAGACATTTAAAATAAATTAGTTTCTTTAATAATTAGACAAAGGGTTGTTTTGTCAAGTATACTTCATTGAATTTTTTTTTTTTTTTGCACAATAACATCTTTCAAATTATCATGTTAAATGAATTAACATAATTCACCTTCTTCTGAATTTGAAAGTATTATCTATCATGTTCTCTCCAAATATTTTGAATATATTGAATATCTTATACATTGCTTGTTGTCTGAGTATAATATTTTGAACATGGCTTTTCAAAAAACCAAAAAAAATGAAGTTTATAATGTGGCTTTTGAAAAGAAAAAAAATCTTTCTTCAACATATTTTAAATTTGTATCCTTGTTTAGGATTCATTTTTGAAAGATTTCAACAAAAGAACATGTGTTTGGTCTTCATGAAAATGATTTGTGTCTCTTGTGTCTTTAAAACTCAAAACTAATCCAAAAAGATTATGTCATAAAAGTCAAAAATTGATATGTGAACATTTTGAAGCATATTAATATATGTCTTTGCAAATGAGTCTTATTTGTTGCTTACTTCTTTTGTGAAAATTGATCTCAAGTGTTTAAATGTATTTTAAGCGTGATAGATAAAAATAGCAACAATCAAAAAGTCTCATGAAAGTAAGCTTGAACATATGCCTTATTGTTTATTTGTGTGTTTACAAAAAACTTTGGAAAAAACATTTCTTTAATGTGAGCAAATCCTTTTGCATATTTTTTATTATCCATTTAAAAATTAGTTTTTAAAAAATACAAACATTTTTAGCATAAGAATGTTTTGTAAAGAGAGAAATTATATTTGACATTATATCATATTCATCTTATTTCGCTTCCTTGTATGGGCTCATTCTCTCTAGTTTTAAAAATGAAAAATTGATCTATTTCTAACAATAAGCTTGATCATATTCAAATTGAAAGGTGGTCTCTTGTGAAAGAGGACAAAGAACAAAGTGACATTTTCCTTTTTTTATGGAACTTTGAAATATTAAAGAATGTTAATTTCATAATATTCAGGGGGAGTTTTTAGAAAATATTATTCTTCTTAAAACTGAAGTCTACTCATTGTTTTCTTTCTAAAAAATGAGAAGAATATATATTCATTGACTATTTTTCAAAGTGTGTTAAAATGTTTGCATATAATTATGTCATATTATTGTTGTTATCATTATCCATATCTTGATTGCAATATTGACTACAATGATATGATCATCATACATGCTATGTTCTTTAATGTTGAATGCAAACTTGACTAGTTTGATATATGAATGCATTGGTCAACCACATGATTTCTATGTGTAGTGTACTCATACTATTACTCCATCTTTTTTACTTCTATGTCTATTCCCCAACCTTTTTTATAGATGTCAAAAGGGGGAGAAAAATATATGATGGATATAGGATGAAAGAAATTAATGAAGAACGTTAAGAATTAACCTCTTGCATATATTTAGAGGGAGTTTAATTAGAATGATAAGAATTAAACTCTTGCATGTGTTTAAGGGGAGTTTAATTACATATCTATGAACATTCTTGCATTTTATTTATATTCATCCATAAAACTTATGATTTATTCAAAAGATTTGTCATCATCAACAATTGGGAGATTGTTGAGGAAAAAACCTTTTTGATATATGTTTTAATGACAACAAACCTATTGAATTAAATGATTGGGTTTTATGAATGACGATCTACTAATTATTGCACTTGAGTTTTATTTAAGGAAAAATGCTATGAATCAAACTGTTCAAACAAGACAGATCAGTCTCCAGAAATGTCTAGAATGATCAAATCAGTCTCCAAAATGTCCAGAATGATCTGCTGTCCATAATGATTATCATTCTCCAGCATGTTAACATCAATCCCCAGAATGTTAACATTAATCTCCAGCATGTTTAACATCATTATCCAGCAGTGTATCATCAGTCTTCAAAATGATAAATAATCTCCAGCAGCAAACATCTTTCTCCAGCATGATTAACAATTATCTCCAGAATAATCAAACATCATCCTCCAATATGATAACATCAGTCCAAAATGATACAATCATTCTCCACCATACTGAACATCATTCTGTAGCTTTGTTACATCCTTCTCCAACTTGACTGCCAAGAACGTTGAATGATCTTGAAGTATATCATCAATTAGAGGATGTCATCAGAGGGAAGAAACAATGACATTATCAGATGATATTATTCATGGCTCAGATCAGAAGGAAACATGGTCCAGAAGGTAATCTTGTCCAGAAGGAGACTTGGTCAGACCAGAAGGAAACAGAGTTCAGAAGATAACTCAGTCCATAACAGAAAACATGTTCCAGATTTGGTCCAGAACAGAAGACTTGGTCCAGACCAGAAGATAGCATGGTTCAGATAAGAAGATCACAGGTCCAGATCAGAATATCACATAGTCCAGATCATAAGGTTACACTGTCCATATCAAGAAGCAAAATGGTACACATCAGATCACATGGTCCGGACTTGATCCAGATCAACAGATCATATGGTCCAGATTTAAGTCATGATCAAGTGAAGACTTAATTAAAATTCAAAGAAGACTTGATTGATTTTTGATAGAAATCTGATCAAAGTATTAAGGAGATTTGATTCAAAAATCACAGAAGACTTGAAGGAAATTCGAATCAAAATCAGTTGAGAGAAGCAAGATCAAATCTGAAGATCCAAGAACATTATGTACATCATTCTGATGTCACCAGAAGATGGCATTACTAGAGGATACCAGAAGATACATCCAGAGGATACCTCCAAATGACGTCACCAGAGGATACCTCCAGATGATACCAGAAAATACCTCCAGAGGATATCACCATAAGATACCTCCAAATGATGTCACCAAAGGATACCTCCAGATGACGTCACCAGAGGATACCTCCAGATGACGTCACCAGAGGATACCTCCATATGACGTCACCAGAGGATACCTCCAGAGGATATCACCAGGGATCCCTCTAATTTAAAAGTCAAGAATACGCATCACTATGATCAAGACTCATTTGCAACACAAAGGAAGAACCAAGTCTGCTCTTGAACATTAGAAGCAGAATAAAGAACGTTCTTACTTTTTGACCTGCTCTCACCTAATCACTGACAGAGGACAAGCCAGTTATTCCCAACGGGCAAATGAGCTGTTAAAAGTACTTTTTGAGTCTATAAAAGAGAACTCAAGATATAGGCAACAACAAGCACTCACGAAAGCAATTTTTCATCATTCATAATCATATTCAAGAGCTTCAAGTTCAAATCAATACATCACTTACATACACTTACATACTTGAAAACTTCTCAATCACAAACAAAAGTTTCAATTCTGTTCTTCTTCTTCATATCAGAATCATTCTACTAAATTCTTTTGTCAAAGAATCAGAACTCAAACAAGAGTTGAGCATTTACAGTATGATTATTGCACTTTTATTTATATTATATAAAAAAAATATCTTACAACTTCATCTGTGTGTAAATTAACACACCCTACTATTATTATTATTATTATTATTATTATTATTATTATTATTATTATTATTATTATTATTATTATTATTATTATTAAACAATTGAAATTCTTGCTTAACTCTTAATTTGACACTTGCCTCAAAAGAATCCTGATTTGTTGGTGATTGTGTGAAAGAATCTTAAAACATGAAATAAAAAGGCAAACTAAAGTAATTAAGAGTTGGTATGAATTTAATCTTTTGGGCCTAGCCTTTCTCTTTAACCCCAGAAGAGGGGAAGCAGCAGTTTGTAGAATATACATGTGTTCCCACATGAATCGTGATTATTTGTCTTCTAAATAATTTTATGAAAGGTCATGCTTGGAAATGAAGATATATACACTATACATACAGCTAACTATATCCTATTTAATTTATAAATGGCCTTTTGTCAAAAAAAAGAATGTACTATAAAGACATTCTTGTGTTAAACTAATAAGATTAAAGGGAATAAATTAAATATGCATTATAGGATCTTCCCCCAAATCTCCTTCCACTAATCATTCACAACAGTAGGAAACTAGAGGGTTTGTAACTTTGTACTAAAAGTTGAGTAAGCCACACAATTTAGATATTGATAGTAACCATTACATCTTTCAAAGCTTAATTGAGACTATTTTTTGCTTAATTGATTTATTTTTTATTGGCTGAACTCTAGCATTTTTATCTCTTCCTTTGGGTGTCAAGATAAGTTGTTACGATGTATGTTGTTTCTTTATCATCTATTTCAAATGGATTGAAAAAAAGTATTTGGTCTATTTTCACCAAGCTCCAATCGATAAGAACCTTACTACAAACAAATACAAATTTCATTTGCATTTAACTGAGATTTAAGGTACCATCTCTCCTTGATAATGGGATTTGTTAATGTTTACACTACAAGAAAACTGACTTTTTGTGACATAAAAAGTTTGTCATTAAAAGTCAAAAACTGTAGGTATAGGTCATTAATACTTTGAGTGACACTCAAATCTACCGTCAACTTTAAGGGGGCGTCTTGCTACACTTTGAGGACTGCCGCTCCACGTTTTGAGGAGTGTCACTACAGGTTTTTTATTTCTACCTACAACAATGACTGTCACTAAAACCTAGATAAATATAAATAAAGAATTGATCTATTTCTACGGTTTGTCTGTCACTAAAAACTACATAAATATAAATAAAAATGATCTATTCCTACGGTATTGTCTGTCACTAAAAACTACATAAATATAAATTAAAAATGATCTATTCCTACGGTATTGTCTGTCACTAAAACTTATTTATTATTATTTATTAAATTAAATTTATTTTATCTCTTGACTAATTGTAATTCTAAATTATTAATACCAGTAACTTAAATTTAAATTTCTAATTTATTTTCATTAACTAATGTCATTGAAACAAGTCTCGTTGCCGAAGGTTTTCCAATGCAATCTGTGCAGCTACTAATTCAGATTGCTTTCTGTCAATATCTTGCAACCATCTGACAAGTATGGTTTGAGAATCAAATGAGTAAGAGAATGTAATTACACTGAGATTCTGTTCTCAATCCAGAAAAAAAGACAGTAAGAAAATGTAATTACCCTTGCCTCTCTTCAATAAACTCATTAAGCTACTTCTTTAGTCTAGTAACCTCTTGTTCCAGAAAGCTGCAAGCAAATCACCTGAACTAACATTCAACATGACAACAATGCAATCTAGTCTACTAGAAAAGTTGGACTACCTTCTCAAGAGGCTCTAGAGTAAGAAATTGAGCTTTCTCTGCAATCTTCTGCACTTGATGATTATCCAACAGTGACTACATTAACAAGAATATTATAGATAAGCTTTGTTGGGAAATAGAAGTCTAATTCTCTTATGTAAAAATTCTTGACATTTTATTCCTTTTTTATTTTTATTTCTATCTTTTGAAGGCGATGATCCCTGTTTCCACATAATGCCTATTACTACAAATTACAAGTCCATGACTTCCACTCAAACAAGTGATTACATGACAACTATTTAATGTTCCTCTACGTATTACAAACATGAAAAATAAAAACACAAAAAAAATCCAAAAAACATCACTAAAAGTAGATGAATTTACCACATAAGTGGTCATATCCAACTTTACTCCAAGTAAGTCCCGAATTACATCATGGGTCATACTCTCAGCAGCTGCTAATCTGGCATTTAGTGAAAATATCTGGACAAGAAAAAGGAAGAAACGTCTTGAAGCCAATAAGTAAAAGCCAATCACCGTAGAACATGCAGTTGAGGAGAAAAGCCTACCTCTTTCTGTCGACATGCTGCTTGAGATTCTAGTTCCTCAATGCGCAATCTTGCAGCAGACAACTCTTCAACCTTTTCATATTTTATCTGTTGTGCCAATCCCAACCCAATACATTTGAAAGGAGAACCAGAACCTCGAGATTTGGTCGCATTCTTCTCAGACTTGTTTGAGAGAGCATTGGTGGATTGGGTGGAAATTCCCTCAGGTTTGACTTGTTCAGCCATTGCTTCCAATGATTTGAACTGATTCAAAATAAAATAATGCTACATTTAATATTTTAAAACTATATAGAAGATTACCGATGATATTGCTAAACTTTAAATTATATCCAATATGACATCCAAGACATTTATTTGATGCAGTGACTAAAATTACTTTGTGCTTGTACTCCATTGCATGTGCTTCAGCATGCAAATTTAGCTCTGAAATGTGAGCTTTCATCTGTGCAACCTATCAAAGACCAATACAGAAAAGGAACAGTGTTAAAATAAACTTCAACACAATATGTAATTAGTTGTTGTCAGAAATTCCTACCTCTGCATCCTTTCCTGCTAAATTACTCTTCAAAAAATGTATGTGATTTTCGGCTTCTTCAAGGCTTTTCGCTTTTTCATCCAAAAGTCTACATGAATTAAATATAACAGAACAATATTTTAGAGATCAGCCCAAAATATTTGCATATACTTATGATATAGAGCTATCTCTTGTTGAAAACAAATGAGCTAAACCTTTGTATATCACCATCAGCATTTCCAAGATTTTGCATCTGATCTTTTAATGCAAATAGCTCCATTTCTAGATCTTCTCTTTGCAGCCGTTGTCGTTCAGCTTCTCCTTTAATGATGTCAACCTGACCAAAATAATTAATGAAGCGTAATGCCAATGCAGGTAGACAAGCTTCCGGCCTAATATTATCAAAAATAATTACTACTTACTTTGTTTTCTAGTACATTTACAGTACTTTCCAGCTCTTCAACAGATCTCTCAAGAAGTCTAACCTCTGCTTCCTTGTCTTCAGCATAAATTTTTCTTGCTTCTGCCATCTGCAATTGTTAACAAATTTTAGTCACAAACAAAGAAAACATTCTTTCAGCTAGTATATCATTCTTTCCTTTGACAACTATGTTAAGTCCATCTCAAATATCAAACATTGGGAGTTTATGATATCATTTTATCAACATCATAAATGCACTCAATGTTATGCTCTTGCTTTTGTACATCAATCACTGTGGAATTCGACTTCTCAACTCGTACTCTTTCAATTATTTATCTAAATTATTTTCTATCTCTACAAACTGTACAAAACATAAATCCACATTGATATGACTTGCTATATTTTCTTTACATTGAAAAACTGAAACCCATATACTAGAGCCGCTTAAAATGCAAATGTTCTGTGATTGCTTAAGACATTGAAAAACTGAAACCCATATACTAGAGCCGCTTTTTCGTACCTTTCATTGAGGAAAATCAGCTGACCCTGAAGTTGATCCCTCTGAGTAGTTAGTTCATCCCTATCAATACTCAGGTTTTTAATTGAATCATTCATTTTGCCAACAACATTGCTCATTTCCAAGATTTCATCCTCTAAACTCTCTGTTAACTTCACTCTCTCTTTTAGCTCTTCCTCGGCAACTTTTCTTGCCGCCAAGGCATCTTCATCTGGAGAAGCAACACCTTAGGCATCATATCTGGAGAAGCAATTAATTTATCAAATTCCATGAATCCTCCTTTTATCTGTTCTATCAGGTCTTCTCCACCCACCAAATCGGCTCCTGCATTTTTGGCTTCATCGAATTTCTCACCTACAAAATAAACCATGAAATAGAACAGCCAAAACACAATAATTAGATTGTGAATTATAAGTGGTGATTCAGTTGGTTGGACTGCTTGTGCGCACTGTAAATCATAGGAATTCAAACTTGGTTTCAGAATCAGAGTCTTGATATGCTTTCTGATGATGAGGATGATAGTAGATACATTGTCATCATCAGAAAGATAAGAGAGACAATAACAAGCATTGAGCAATTACTTTCAAGTCAAAGTCGCTATCTATAAACTCAGCATAACCAGGGATCGCTTTATCAGCAACATGTTGCAATGGCGAGTCCATTAAACACGCATTACCATTTTTTCCATGATTATCAATACCAGTATCATCATCATCCTCATTGTCGTCAATTTCTAGCCGTTTGTTGAAAACTTGCTCCGGTAAACACTTGATTTCTTCTTCATCATCTTCTAATTCGCAGTAAAGGAAACCAAAATTAAGCATTTGAAAACGAACGAAGGATTTTCGTATGAATGCTACATTACATACCTTGTTCATCATCGAGGTCAATTGGATCAACGGGAGCAGACTTCGATGGAGGTTTAGAACCTTGCGCAACTGCACATAATCAACGAACGAACAAATGAATGAATGAACAATTGCAAACAAGGAATCGAAATCAAATAAAAAATGAAAGGGAATTGAAAGAGATTAACGACTTACAGGCTTGGAGGAAATCGTACTTTGAAATGGGAGAAGAACGAGGTTTGTTAGGGTTTGTGAACTTGCCGAACATCTTCGAATAAACTTGTTCCTCTTCTTCGTTGAACTCGAAGACGTCGAATTTGTTGATTGATGAAGAAGATGTGCGCTGAGTCATGGAGCGAGTGAATCGGAACGAGTTATGAGGAGTTAGAATTTTTTTAAACTTAAATTCATATATTGATATTAAATGAGAATAGATGACACTCTCTATTTTCTGTAACTAAAAGTAACTATAGTGACAAATAAAAAGGTGTCACTAAAAATTAAGTGTCACAGTAAATCTCTTTTTTTGTAGTGTTATTTTTCTTCGTCTTTTGTTTTCTAAATTTTGTTATTCTTTGAAAAAAAACAGAAATACACGACTTATTTAATACTAATAAGTTCATTGTCGGGGTCAATATGTCACTAAATCTTCTTCCATATTCGACTCACATAGGTAACAATTGTTCTTTTGCAATAAAATTAGGGTTGTTAAGGAAGAAGAAACGTAAATCTAGATTTTTCGTTACCTTCAAAAAGATAACAATTACTACCATGGATCTGAAAACTTGAGTTACAGGTCACTTAGAGGAAAATTAAAATAGTACTGCAAATAAAGATAAGAACCCAATAACTGAATTAACCAAAAACTAAAAATGACATAATCTTTGGACCAATAAGGCTTGTGGGTCACTCTTTTGGGCTTGTTAGAGTCCAGTCTCGGGCTCACTTTATCATTTTGATAATTAAAAGAAAAACTTGACTATGTCTACTTGGTTTTCATAGAATTACAAACACATTATTATATAATAATCAAACAAGTGTAATCACTTTTTAAATGCAAGGCAATTATACAAATCCAACATGTTAACTTATCATTGTTTGTATATTAAGCAGACAATTGTGAAAGATGCCAAGGTGGTTCTGTCCCTATGGTTGAAGGACGAAACTTTAGCTACAATTATGTTTTATGTTCAACATTATAGCGTGTCAGACTGCGTGTGGTGCTCTCTAAAGACCAAGTGTCTTCATTAACTTATGAAGTGTCATCTCCTTACCCAAAGCACTTCCTTCCCTTGTAATCTGCACTAAAAAAAATACTTTTCTTCCAAACGTCTCAAAAGACACGTGAAGACAAATTGTTATTAAAACATAAATGAGAAATTATTTTTTTCTAAACATTTTTGTTCCTTCTAATTTTGAAGTCGGTTTCTATGCATAAAAATGGGATGATAATATGTTTCATTTGAGATAATATTTTTATATTTAATTTTACATAATATTACCTTAATGCTGTATATAAAAGAAAATTAAATTAAATAAAAATTATATATTTAATTTAAAATTTAAAATAAATATATCAACTTTTATTAATTCAAATGCAATATTAATTTAATAAAAAATTGTTGGTCAATAAGAACAAAAACTAAAAAACCGATTTAAATCGGTTAGACTAACAGATTCACTAAATTGTGGATGGTTTTGAAAAACTGTGATTTTTTTAAAACACCAGGGTTTTTTATTTTTGTCAAAACAAAATCTATTTTTTAAAATAGTAAAATTAAAAAAATTGTAATTTAAAATTTTTTTTAAAATTATTCCACTTAATCCGGAAAATACTTGCATTGAAGAGTTAATTCAAATGATATTTAAATTTGAATTTATATTATGAAAATTTGTTTTTGTTGTGAAATTTAATGTATTTGTCATAGTTATTAAAAATTCTTAGAGTGTATAATTGTCACCGAAAAGATAATATATTAGTTAAAAATATCTGCAAAAAATTTTTTTTTTAGATTATAAAACTAAGTACATTTTTACAAACTAAAATTTAAAATTGTTGAAACGTAATATTATTCTGACAAAATCAAAATTGAGTATCTTAAAAAAATTCAAAAATTTTGTGAAAAATAACTTATTTTTTTAATTTAATTTTTTGAATATTTTTTATATAATTTATAGATTTTGCGGGATATGATGTATATTTTTCTAGAGTGTTTACACCGCTTTAATCTTTTCACATTTGTGAATTTCGATGAAATTGATCATATTGGCATCAAGATTTGTGAAGTTCAACGGGTCTTCTTAGTGTAAGGTGTTTTTTGTCCGACCTCTCATATACTCAAATACATAAAAATACATGTTTGAATTGGTTAATCCGAATGTGTAAAATATACATTTAGATTAGCCAATTTTAATAAAATTTGATAGTTTTTAAGAAAATTTGAGAAAGAAGCTTTGTGAAGTTTATGGCACCCTTCTCGAGCCTGGAATTAGATTAGAGAGTTGAATTCTAATTTGTTGAACAAGTAATTGAGGAGGTGGAAGCTCCAAAGAAAGTTTAAGTGATGTATTGTAGAAAATGACTTATTTTTTCCTATGTGTTTTTCCAAAGTCCCCAATTTTATTCAAATAACTAATCAAATCAGAGGAAAAAAAAGAAAGAAAGATGATTTTTTCTCTTTTAAGTTGATTGAACTGAACTAAAGATAAAACAAAAAACTACCACTTAGATGAGTGTTAGGAACACTAACTTTTCAATATTATTCTCTTATTTGATAAAATGTAGGTAGGTCTCACTACTTTATATGAGATCTATTTTTAAAATGTAAGACTCATATTAATTTCATTCATTAACAAAATAAGTGTTAGAGTGATTGTTGAAAAGATAGTTTTTTAACACTCCTCCTTTTTTTTAATTCATGACTATTCAAATTATGAATTTGTAACTTTTAACATTTCCACAATCAAATAGCATGCTATAATTAGAAATAAAACTCAAATCGAAACACACATTTAGTGGCTTCCAAGCTTCAATTTGAGACTGGAATAAGTTCCTCTCAATAGTTAATCCTCAAGGTGATAGGTTTAAATGTTGAGAAGTCCGAGAAATATATAGAAACATAAATATGTGAAAGTTGATGATGAAGTTCTTAAAACAAACTTCAAACAAAAATTAAATCATCAATTTCTATAATAGTTGAATTTAGGAAAGTGTGTTAAACATTTTTTATATTATAATCACTCATAATTGATTATATATGTGTGTATAGTTTCAACCATTGATTTGACGATTAATAGTTAATATTACTCATTTTATTTTTTAAAATAAATTGTTCATTTTAGCTCACTTTAGAAAAGTAAAATCCCTTTAATTTGTTTAGATTAATAATAAGACCAATTATTAATAATAAACCCTAAACCAATTATTCTTAGGATGTTTAAGTTACAACTTTATGCTCTTCGTTTTTTTTTAAATTAATTGCAATTTTAGTTATTATATTTTTACCAATTCACAAAATTGGTCTCTCTATTTTAAAATATGTCAGTTTTGATTTTTGTTATGATTTTTTAACTAAAAAATAATAATGTGATTTGTTTTAATGACGTTACTATGATATGATGATTTAAAATGATTAACGCTCGTTAAAATACAACAAAACTCGCTAAAAATTTTAGTTTTAACTTCGATAATTATTCATTTTTATAATTTTATTACGGCACATGAATAACTAATATATCTAAATGATATAATATTGTATACCACGTTATTTATAATATGTCACATTATTAATTTTTTTTAGTTCAAAAACTTAAAGGCAGAAATCAAACATTTTGAATTTTAAAATAGAAGACTAATTTTATAAATAATTAAAATAAATAAATCAAAATTACAATTAAAAAAAATTATTATGGCGATATCAAAATATAGTCTTCCTCTTACAAGTTCCGAGCTAGTTTAACCAAAGTCTCACCCACTAGTAATGGTTGTAGTTCAATTTGACAACTACTTTAATCAGATTATCGTCTTTTTTACACAAAAAATAGAGAGCTCAATAATGTTTAGGAAAGGCGTTTCTTCATGTTACATATAAATCTCATCACAACAATTGAATTTAAAGCATTTCGTGATGTCATAGTCGGCTATGTTGGAACATCTATAACTAGCAATAGGGCTTCTAACTTTTGTCCATTCCCGAAAAATAGCACTGATCCAAAGTTATTAGAAAGGTTATATGTTGACATCAACTTTGGTGTCTGATTATGTATATTTAATTATATATATACACGGTGATTTGTTAACTATAGATAACTTATTCTGTTTTATAATTTAATAAAAATAATAAATTTGTTAATTTAATCGTTGATTATTGATGTAATATATTAATAATTATATATATAAAATTTGAGTAAATATACAAATCGGTCCTTCAAAATATAAGTGTTAGTCAAATTAATTTCTGAATTTTGCAAATTAATAAAAATATCTCTAAAATTGTAAAATGGTAATCAAAATAGTACAAATTAAATTTGATCATTAGAGATTCTGACATGACAAATTAATTGAATATTTGACTTTTCACGCTAATCTCATATCAATATCATTACAACGTAGACTAATTTTCTGATAAAAATTAAATATTTCATGAACTAATTTATTCGTAATTTGTCTTACAAATTTATTTCTGAGATAACAAAATTTT
This sequence comes from Cicer cuneatum, assembly GCA_037974295.1. Lineage (NCBI taxonomy): Eukaryota > Viridiplantae > Streptophyta > Magnoliopsida > Fabales > Fabaceae > Cicer > Cicer cuneatum. Next base: position 16,630,650 of record JBBPBO010000005.1, on the reverse strand, counting down.
ATCTATAAATTTTTTCTGAGAAAATGACATTAATGTGAGATCAACGCGGATAAACCACATATTCAATTATGATGTCATATCAAAATATCTAATAATAAAAGTTTATATTGAAACTATTTTGATTGATATTTTACAATATAAATCAAATATCTGTCAATTCATAAAATTTAGGGATAATTTAATTGATGCTTAAAATTTCAATGACCAAATTGCATATTTACTCCACAAAATTTTATATAAATATGAAATTTGTAGCTATGCAATTTTAGTATTTACTTATAATTTTTTAAAACCTTATTATACGTTCATTTGAAATTATTTAATTAAGTATCAAATAGTTTTTTAAAAAAATTATAAAAATTTGTGGAGTTGATATAATCAATAAAAACTTTTGATTTAACCGTTGTATTAGTAAAATTTATCGTTTACGTTGAATTATTAAGTGGAGTAACTCGTTTATATATAAATAGATTTAGATCATTTCACGTTTGAATCAAACATGATACGGTCATTGTTGTAACCTCGCCATTCAAATACATTAAAATTTACAACTTAAAAAAATATAAGTAGGACCTAGTATATTTGGATATATAGTGAGATGGTGAACATGATCTCTTCGTATGTTAATTCAAACATGAGAGAATCTAAATTCATATATATAGACGTGTGGATTCTACCTGATTACATTTTTTTATTAGTCTTTTTTCTATTTCTCCAAGTTATTTCAATACTAATAATTGATATATTTGTATTTGTATAAGGTGTACTCCAAATATGGTATTTATTTTTTTGTGTTTAAATAGCACCACTCAAATAAATAAATAAGAATATAAAGAGTTGAAGACTACTCATTCCGTCTCATAAAAAATATCATATTTGCTTATTTTATATATATTAAAAAAATTATGAATAAGAGAAAAAAACAATTATTTTATCAAATTATTTTTCTTAATTGTTAATGTGTTTTCTCCTATTATAATATAAAATAAAATTAATATTTTAAAAATAATATACATATCAATAATTGAATAGTACAATTAAAAAATAATATGCATATTCAAAATTGAAAATTTTATTCATTGAAATAATTTTTTATTAAAATGATGTTTATTATGAACCAGATGAAGTACACAATAAAAGCGTTGAGTAAAGTAAGAGAGGTTTTCCATAGATGGACTAAAGGCACTGAGTAGTGACCCTGGGTTATCCAAGAAGGGCTATAAACTAGGCGGGTCCTAAAGTATTAGACCTCCCTATAGCTGGGCTTTGGGTCCTTTGCAATTGATGGTTTCTCATAAAGGACCTGCCCCCTTTATTTACTCATTGGAATTATTACTATTTTGGTGTTTGCTCACTAAATTTGAAGGTGAATGCTATTCGCCCCGTAATTTTCTCTCTCCATTCTCAAATATATTACTAAAATTATATTTTATATTATTAAAAACTAAAATATATTAAAAAAAATTAAAATTAGAGGTTGTATAAACTTTCATATCCAATTTTGAATTTCCAAATGTGCCTGTTGGGTTTATTTTCATTCCTGCCGGTCAATGCGGCCCCATTTTCGGTTTCTTTACAACTTATACGACCATTTATGACATTTATTTATTTAGTAACAAAATTTCAGGACAATGACATGTGTATTTATACATACAAGCTTATAATTCAGCTCAACTTCCGCTTTAACTATAACATTATGATTTGATTCTTATTGTTGGTTGGTGTCAAGTGTTAACAATGATTACTTATAATTAAAAATAGATAATTCAATTATCAATTGATATTATTAGATTTTTCGAGTTTGAAATTTAATTATAATGTAATTTATTATTTCTTTTAAGAAAAAAATTTATTTAATGGTTTAGAGACATTAGAGCGATAACAAAGTCATATAAGTTCGACTTTTTTATAAAATAAAATTATCAATAAATTATTAATATTAAGTTTTTTTAAATGTATTGGTTATTATCATATATGCAAAAAAATTAACAATTATTAAGAAATTTAATAAAATAATTAATTTTTTAGATTTTATGTAAATATATGTCAAAATTTATTAAATTATATTTTTTTTATTATCATACATTTAACTATTCGTATTAAATATTTTTGAAATAGTATATTATAAATAAGAGCATTAAATTGAATTTGTTCAAAAATAATTAAATTTTATTTATAACATTGTTCAAAATTTAATATTTTTTTTTTTGCTTATTATAGTGATGAATAGAAATATATAATTAATTTTAAGTATCATAACATAATTTGCACTCACATGCATTAGTGTGAAGTCTCTCAACTATGACGTTGAATTTGCTTTGAATTGATAAGGTTTAGGGATGAGAATATATTAGGCCGTCCGTCAGGGGCATATGGTCTGACCTACTTATGGTCTGGTCTGGCGTGACTTGTTTACTAAAAAAGCTAGATTCATGTTATTTTTAAAGTCTATTTATTTAAATAGGTCATCCTCACACTTATAAAAAAGTCTATTAGGCCTGACAAACTGATATATATATATATATATATATATATATATATATATATATTATTTATTAATGTTATTTTTTATTACTATTTATTAATATTATTGTTCCTATTTTAAAGTATATATATATATATATATTTTATTATTTATTAATATTATTTTTTATTAATATTATTGTTTTCCATTTTAAAGCCTATCAATTAAGCTATTTTAATATTATTTTATTATATTAGATTTGATTATAATTTTATTAGTTTTCCTTGTATATAAATGTATAGTTTAGCATATTTAAAAAAATATAAAATATAACATTTAAATATTTTAATGTGAATAAAGCTTTTAAATAGGCTATCAAGTCAGACCAAATTTTTAAAAAGGTTAGGTCAGACAAAAAAAAAAGCCTATTATAGGCCGTATACCAGACTTAGACCTAAAAAATTAATCATAGGTCAGGCTCAGACTTTTCAAAGTCTGGCCTGGTCTGGCCTATTCGCACCCTTAATATGATTGTAGATTTTCTCCAAAATTTAAAGTAGGAAACAAAAACGAAGCAAAGATTGAATATTGATATATGTTATGCTAATATATTTTTATATTATTTTGATGTTATTTTTACCTAGTATACTTATTTAGTTACTCCTTTTATTTAATATTTTATATGTTATAAATTTTGATATCCTCGTAATAGAAAATATTATTTTAATAGTAGTAAATATATATTTAGATATATAAAGGGTACGTTTGTTTGAATTTAAATAAAAATGATTTTTAGTTTATAAAATTTAGAGATTATTTTGTAGAAATTTGCTTAAAGATGATTTTTTTTAAATGATTTTTAATCTGTTTGTATACACTTTTATAAAAGTGATTTTTTAAACTATAAAATTAACATAAATGACATGATTTTTCTAAATATATTAATATCTCTCTACTTCTCCCTTTTATCTACTCTTTCTCCCTCTTTTTTTCAAAACTAATACTAACACCGAAAGTAAACCTTATAATAGACTTTATACTTTTTTTACCAAGTTAAATACCTTCAACGTTTTGCTACTACAAAATATTTTATATAAAATATTTAAAATAATGGAGAATATTTATGCAATAGAAAAAATTGAATTAAAAAAAGTAACATATTAATAACAAAAGTTTAAAATATTCATATAAAAGTCATATAAACAATTTGTGTTTGTGCTGGTCATATATATATGTGTGTATGTGAAAACCTAGTAAAAATTGATGAAGGACAATTTTGAATTTTCCAAAAAAGTAAGAGTAATTACATCATGTTCTCTCATTAATGAGTTAAGTGTTTTTAAATTTTGTGGCATCTTTCTCTTTTATCTATCGCAAGAGCGAATGCCAGAAGTTACTATTTTTAGTTTTTCATTTTTAAAAAAATATGAAACAAACATAGTTGAAATGATAAAAATAATTTTTAATTTAAAAAAAATAATTTTTTCATGAAGAAATCTGAAACAAACACATTGAAAATGTACGATGACAACTTACTCATTTTTTATTTGGATAACAATATTTATCTTCTATTTAAAAACAACTTAAAAGGATAGGTTTCATTTTATTAATTCCAAATTTCTAAAAAGAAAAATTTAAGCAAAGTAAAACTTTATTCAGTTTAAAAACAAATCTCTTGTATGGATAATGCCAGCATTTTATACGTTAATCTCAGCATTTCTATATGCCGCATAAAATAGTAACAGTTAATTAGAAAAGTTATAATATGAACAAGAAAAATTAAAATCAAGCAAAATATAGTAGCTAGATCTCACTTCTATGGGTAGTTGGATGTTAATTAGTATTTAGTAGTATTTGCGTGTTTATAATACTATCATTAATTGTGAATTTAAATGTCATGATGAAATAAGACACTATTAATGAATATAATTCCAACTTGTAATGGCTTGTTAAAAATAAAAAACTTAAGTTATTTTAATGTTCATTCGGTTAATGTTTTTTTAAAAAGTAATTAAGTTCATAATTTAAAACAATAATAGTTGTTTTAAGTTTTAATTCAACTGATAAATATCAATATTATTATGATGAATATTATATTTCAAATTTTCATTTAAAATCTCAAAATTGTGTGTGAGTTTTAGTAATATTTACTATCTCGTCTACCTATTAAAAAAAATATAGTCAAGTTTAAAAAACTAAGTTACAATAATACTCTTTTATTAAAGTAGTGTTTTCAAAAAGAGATTTTGTGTGAAACTTAAAAACTGTATCGAGGAATCATTAAGTGATTGTCTGGGAATTTAATTTTTTGGAGTCTCAAAACTTGTTTTATTTTTGAGGTACCAAAACTTTTTTAGTTTTATAACACATTGTCTTTAGGGTTATATCATTTTTTTTAATAGTTTAAATTAAAATATGATGTTAACACATTGAAATCGCGAAAATGTGATAATTTTTTTAATTTTATAGTGAAATTTTGTTTGAAGAATTAAAAACCATTTGATATATTTGAACAATTGAATTAATATCAAACTGTATATTATTGAGCTACTTGAAGACATTTAATTATTTTTTTCTAATGTATGCACATCGAAAATATTAATTATTCATTCAACTTTTGCATTTAGTGAAAAAGTTTATTTTAAAATTAAAATTGTTAAAATCTTGATTAAACTCTACTAATTCATATTATAAATTAAATAATCTTGTTTTGATTTCTATCCATTTTTTGACAAAAAATGAAAATGATTTGTTGAAAATCTAAATTACAATTGAATTATTAATAATTTTAAAATAAAAATGCAAAAAACAAAATTAATTATTACAAATATATATTTTTTATTCGTCCAAGACACCTAAATTCTAAATTATATAAAACATAAATTTTAAGTAAAAAAAATCAATTTTTAAAATTTTAAAATGTTAAATGTACTATTTTTATCTTTTAAGGATATATTTCTACTTTTAATAAAAAAAATGTCAGTATTTCTCTTAAATTAATTATTAACTGTTTGCAGTTAAGAATGGTTTATTTCTAGCTTCTAATTTAAAAGTCGTTATCTAGTGTTAGGTTTTTTTGTTAACACTGGCTTTATAGGTATAGGGATAAGGAAAGGGGGGAGGAGTTGAGCTCAGCTCAGGGGGATCTCAAATGTGGCAAGCTAACATAAATGGATTGCTTACATAATTGGTATTTTGAGTTGCTTGACCCTATTGCAGAATTAAGAATGCGTTGAACCAATGATCTATGTTATTATATACGGTATGTAAGAAATATTGGGGAAGAAGTTAATAAAGGATTGCTTTCTCTAACAAATCGACATACATGCTTCTGGTTAATTACTAATTAGGTTGAATTTACTACATTTTTTAGATTGTTTTGATACCTTATTATATGAAGGGCAATTATATTTACCCTTTTAGGTTCTAATTAGGTTCTCTTTAATTATCGAAATAGTATTTCTTTTTCAATAAAACCAAACATATAACACATTCAATTGCAATATAAAACATATTTTTATATCTTAACTCGCAATTGGTAAAATACTGATATTGTTGGGTTTGACGTTTTATTTTAAGTTTGAATTTGATATTTCACAGATGTGTATGAATTTAGGATAATATTTATCATCTATTCTAAAAAAACAAAAAGTTATTTTAGTACTAAAATCAATACCTACTTTTATTAATATAGGTAAAAAAAAAACAATAAATACTTATAAAAAAGACAGACTTACCGCGTATTAACTATATTATATTCTCATATTGTCTAAAGGAAGGCAAAGACACTTACTTTGGAAATCTTAAATTCTTTTATGCCTCAATTGGGAAAATTTTAGCTATTCACTTCTTCTCCATCCATTAGATTAGATGTGTGGTTTATGATCATTTGTTTGTCAATAACCATCTCTCCAAGTTACTTTATTATTCCCTTTTATTTAAATAATTTGATTTTTATATATTTTTGTGTGTTTTATCTATGATTTCGTCATCTAAGTGTAATGTTTATTTGTTCGTCATCGTTGCAAGACATTGTTTGTTTTTCTGTCTTTGAGTGATGTTCTTAACGACAAATGACTTATGTTGTCGATGTCTTAATTTGAGTAAGAGACTTGTGAAAACTATCACCAAATTCAACACTCTTTCAGTCTTTTATATGACTTGTCAAAATGTGATTGTATTGGTCATGTCAGATACCACATATATTTAATATGAGCCAGCATTAACAAATATTTTTTCATAGATAGATGAGACTAAATATTGTGGATTTTGCATTATTCTTGTTCATTGGTCATATGTGTAGAAGAAATTAGTTTGATTGTTGTATTAAAGATTTGATTTGGCTATTTCTCATACTTCTGAAATGTTTATGTGTTTTTTGTTTTCTTAATCATTATGTTGATATCAAAATATAGATGGAGAATGTCTCATTTAATGACTAAATTGATTGTATAATTCTTATTTTAACATTTGAATTAAATTTATTTTTGATTTAATATTTTTTGTATTTACATGTTTGAATGTTTAAGAGATTAGACAAGACAACTTCAATTATACTTTATTTGTTTTTAAAATTGTTCGCAAAACTAGACAAATTAAGGAGGGAGAGTGGACAAAACCTAAATTTTTTTGTATCTTACTAAACTATTGATAAACTTTTTTGTCTCAAGTATACAAATTATCAAAATATAATTAAAATTTTTTTTTTCAACTTAGCAAAATCATTTGCCATTCCACCCTTCACAATCTCACGTGTAAAGTGTACATGATACACATAACTCATTTTATAACTTTTAATGTTAGTATTTAATAAGCATTTAATCTATCTAATATGACAACTTAAAAAATTATTAAATAAGTTTCACAAATATTTTTATATCATCATATTTTAAAAACATTAATTTATTTTAATATTAAAAACATGTAGATCCGAGGAAGAAATAAAGTATATATTAAAAACACTCTCCATAATAGGTACTATTTCCAACCCAATATATAAGAAAACGAATGAATCAAAATAATAGCACATTATACTTTTAATGACTAAATTTATGGTTTATCTTATTAAAAAGAACGAAAAAAAAAAGCCCTATTTCGTAGGGATGGATGCATAAGGCCGGTAGGCATGGGTATCAATGATTGACTAACGTGTCATGTGTAAAGCAACGAAAAGCTGTTCAATCGCAAGGGTTGGCCAAAGAGTTTATGGTCTGCTAGGCTATAAGAAAAAAAATGTACTAGTAGAGTAATGAATGTTCATTAATTTACCAGTTCCCAAATTGTTTTTTTTTTTTACTCATTCCTAAATTGGTCAGGCATGGTGATCTGGATTAGCCAATATTTTTTATCAAATAAAACAGCTAATAATCATAATATAGGACCCTAAAAGCAAAGTCAAAACTTGGGTAGGCAAACTTAATTGGCGGTTTGTAGAGTGAAAAATAAAATAAAATGAATACTTAAAAACAGCATGCAACTTTCCATATCCAAGCTCGTTTGTCTCATATACTTGTTTCTGCTTTTTACTAGTTGACAACATTAACACCACAGCACGCTCAATTAATATGAGTGGTAACGAGGCCAGCAATTCTGGCTCATTTTTATTAAAAGTCCCACTAAACAAAATTTTCTATATTATTCATTTTAATTTTGGTTTTTAAAAATATCTTTTTATTAGTTAATTTAGTTTTTAAATATGTCTTTTATTAGTAAATTTAATTTACTATTAAAAGGATATGTAAAAAAAGAAATAAAAGAAATTTCGAAAAACGAAATGCTGCAACACTAATGTATACTATTTTCTCTTTATATAGAATATCTCTTTGATTAAGTCACGGTGTTTTGATATTTGATTTGAGTATGTTGTAGACTAGGTGTTTAATGTCTCTTTCTTAGTATGAGATTAGTGTAAAAGTTGATGATTAAAGAGACTGTTGAATGGACTTTTGCCTTCTATTATTAAAAAAAAAAAAGAGGCACAATGTATTGTTTATGTTGGTATGAAATTCTTGTTATTTATGGGTATCAAGAAGAAGGGACAGGAGAAGAAAATTAAAGAAATCTAATTAATTTTAACTGTGGTATTTAATTTGGAATTAAAGATTATACATCGTCAATATAAAAATTGATAAACAATTTATTATTTTGTCACATTACCATAGATTTAATAGTTATTTTGTAATGTATTTTTATTGAATGTTTGTGTAAAATGATTTTACATTAAAAGTATAATTTTGTTTAATTGATATTTATTATTGACAAATTCACGCGAAAAGTTGAAAACAGTTACAATTAGATTTTTTTATTTTGTTTTTTAACCATTCAATTTTAGGGAAATAAGAACGTATTAATTTAGAGTTTGATTGAAAGTAAGTAAAATTTAATTAACAATTATTTTTATTAATATTTGAACTCAAATTATCTCAAATAAATTATATTTAAATAAAATTTATTAACCACTTAAGATCAATTATTTAATTCAAGTAGACATTTTTTAAGAGAACAATAATTTAAAAAATAGATAACATTGTACGTGAATTACAAATTTTAAACATATGAAAAATAAAAATATAATAAAATACTAACAAGTGTACTAGAGATATTTGTTAAAAATACAAATCTTGTTTTGAAAATATTTTGAAAGATGCCTATTCAAATATTTTAAGTAAACTTTTTGTTTTTATCTAAAAATTTATATTTTTGATTCATTAATAAACATCTGAACTGTACTTTTCGGTAAAACTCTATAAATATTACATTAAAAAAATATTAAAATTAAATATTTAACTTTTAAGAACTCAAAACTTTTTTCTTTCGATATAAAATTTATATTTTTATATTCTCATCAAATGTCTTTGAACAATTTATGACCAATAATTTATTGGGAAAAAAAAAACATAACAAAAAATATACCATTCCTCCACAAGCTCCCATGGTCATCAAACTGTCATCGAAAATGAGATCAAAATCTGTGAGTGGATATAGGAATAATCTATAGGAAGCCTTTAATGAAATTCGATCCACATAAAAAATACTCCTACTAGGGGAGTATAATTAAGAACTACCCTCCTTTCCTCTTGTTATAAACAACAATCTTAACTAACTTTTAATTCTTTAATTTTAGCATTTTTACAATACTTTTCATTAAATTTTTGTTTAATTTTTCAATTTCATGACTATATTTAATTTAAACAATTTTGATACTTTTTAGTTTGTTCAATTCAAGAAATAGCTGGATTGTCTAGTTTTAAAAAGAATAGTTAGTGAAAATGTTACAAAAAATTTATTATTCATTACAGATATTTTTGTAAATGTCCGTATATTTTTATTAAATAAAAAATTCATTAAGTTTAACTAATTTCTTTAATAGATGTACAATTAATTAAAAATATTTATAATAAGGAAAAATGAGAATTCTAAAAAAGTAAAAGAAATTATTAAAAAAAAACTATAAAGTGGAGAGTAATTAAGAAGAAGGGTAGGTGTGAGATTTGGTGAAATAGAAGGGGACAGAATAGACATCCGCCCGTAAATACAGGGAGACCGTACACTCTTAAACAACAAAAATAACCTTCACAACACAAAAATGTGACTCACTCTTACTACATCACAGTCTTTGCTTTGTTGTCTCTCTCTCTCCTCTCACTTTCTCTCTCTCCTTCTCTGCCACACATCACACCCAACAGTCTCAGCATTGCAGCCTCTGCAACACTGCTTCAGCATGCAGACAGACCAAGCAACCAAAAGGGTAAACAAAAATAATAATACCAACAATAATTAACATTAATAGTAGTAACTCCATCAAAAAAGTAAACAACAAAAGAAAATCATTTTTTTTATTATCATGTGAAATAAAAAAGCCATTTTTATTAGACTCAAACTTAAATCCCAATGAAAGCTGGATTTGATGCCTACCCAAAAGCCCATTCACTCTCTCCTCTTTCAGAGGGAAAAAAACAAAGTAAAGGGAAAGAACCCAAAAAAGAAACAAAAGGAAAAATTGGCAGAGAGTGAAAGGTGAGTGGGAGAGAAAGAAAGAAAGAGAGTCTCTTTCTTTTTGGAGTATTGGGTCAGGTTCTTTTGCCAATGCCAAAGTTATTATTATTCACGCTCTCTGAAAATGCACTAGTATTATTAAGCATGAAACCACTCTTCTTCTTCTTCTTCAATTACCTCTCATCATTCTCCACTACTCAAACAACAGCAAGATTCTCTCTTTTTTCGTTATGACAGGTTTGATTGATCTAAACACTACTGAGGATGATGAAACGCCGTCTTCTGGTTCATCCTCAAACACCAGCACAGGTAGTACTATTCTTGGTTCTGGTTCTGGTTCTTGTTCTTCTGTGTGTTTGGAGCTATGGCATGCTTGTGCGGGTCCTATGATCTCTTTGCCGAAGAAAGGAAGTGTTGTTGTGTATTTTCCTCAAGGACACTTGGAACACCTTCACGATTTTCCGTTATCTTTCTCTGATAATATACCTTCTCATGTGTTCTGTCGTGTTGTTGATGTCAAGCTTCATGTGAGTATTTCTCTGTTGTTTTGTTCCCCTTTTTTTCAGCGTACAAATCGAATGATGTCTCTTATTGGTCGGCTCATAGCTCAATATTCTATTTTTCATTTTTTTTATTGCGTTTTTTTTTTGTTTTACTGCTTTTTTATTCTGAAATCTGATTTCTTTGCTGGTTTTTACATGTGGGTTCTGTTTGCTTGGAAAATTGTTTATGTCAGTGTCAAGTTTGGCATAGGTTGTTTGTTCTATTGACAATTTTTGTGAACGACCCTTTTTATTGTACTTGTATAATATGAATGTGCTTTATCTCATTTTCTTTTTGTTCTTTGGGGTGAGCCTTGTGAAGGTAGCTATAGTTTGGTCTTCTTGTTGCCTGGTATTTTTTTTTGACAGAATGTGTGTTTTTCTCTTGTGCAGGCCGAGGAAGGGAGTGATGAGGTGTATTGTCAGGTGTTGTTGGTTCCTGAAAGTGAGGTGAGGCTTATTTATGATTTTTCTTTTTTGTTTTTCATTTTGGTTAATTTTTTTTTTGGAGAGAGTTCTGAAAATGGAAAGAAATCTTAACGAAGAACTTAGGGGTCTAAGAAAATTCTGACTAATTGAGATGATTATAATGAAATTTATTGATTGAGCTAAGCTAAGTTTAGCTAACTGTCATATCCCTGAAAACCAAAGTAATCAAAATACGAAGTAGCTATAGGCTTGTTCTATGTCTTTGTTCATTTATTAGTCCTTCACCCTTACTAGTGAAATAGGGAACTACTAAACATTCTATGGTTATATAGAAGTAGGAGAAAAGATAGAGAGCTACATTATTAGTATTAAATGAAGTGACTTTATTAAATGATTTTGGTTTTGAATAAACTTTGCTGCTTTTTGTAGCAAGTGCAGCAGAAGTTGAGGGAAGGTGAAGATGATGCCGATGGTGAAGGCGAGGATACCGAAGCGGTTATGAAGTCAACAACACCCCACATGTTCTGCAAGACTCTCACTGCTTCTGATACTAGCACTCATGGGGGATTCTCCGTGCCTCGTCGAGCAGCTGAAGATTGCTTTCCTCCCCTGGTACTTGCTTTTAACGTTGATGCATTGATTGAATTCCTTTTCTCTTGTCAAAATGAGCCTGTTTGAGTGTTGCTCCTGGGCTGAATCTTTAGACCTCTACCGACGGTGTGCGGTGCTCAAGGTCGGTTGTTTCAGTATCTAGAGTAAATGAATGACTCCGGGTTTCTTTTCTTCTTGGTCCCCCTCCTTTTATGTTGTTCATTCTGAGTAATAAGAGAATGGACCGAGTAGACAGATCACGGGCCGAGCATATTCGAAAGGTTATCATTCAGCTGATGTGAGGCTTAAGCCTAACCCGAGATGTAGCGAGTATTTTATGACAGTCCAAGTGTCTTCTAGATAGCTCTTATCTGCTTTATCAATTTTAATTTGTATATGCTAATGCTACAGTTAAGTCAGCACTGATAGAGGTTTTCAAATGACACACCCTTGTCCGATTTTTGAAAGTTTTCTTTCAACATAACTGGTATTTTGAATTTAAGTCCACTTTTCTTTAGGATTACACTCAAACAAGACCTTCACAAGAGCTCGTGGCAAAGGATTTGCACGGTCAGGAATGGAGGTTTCGTCATATTTACAGAGGTTTTTCACTCATATCTCATGTTTATAAGGACAAAAACATACCAGGTAGAATACCAATTCATTGGTTTGCATTTTCTGTTTGTAACGAACAGGACAGCCACGAAGGCATTTGCTTACAACCGGATGGAGTGCATTTGTGAACAAAAAGAAGCTTGTATCTGGAGATGCTGTTCTGTTCCTAAGGTAAGATAGATGACTTAGATTCTATCAAAATATTAAATTGAGTAATAAGGACTGGACCGACATTTTATATTTCACAATTATTGACAGGGGCGAGGATGGAGAATTGAGATTGGGAATCCGTAGGGCAGCGCAATTGAAAAGCTGCGGCAATTTTTCATCTCTCTCTGGCCAACAATTTAATCTCGGCAGTCTTACAGATGTAGTTAATGCTTTATCTACTAGATGTGCGTTTAGCATTCACTATAATCCAAGGTATATTTCTGGCTATTCACTTATACTTTCTAGTGATACCTGTCTTTTCGGCTTTCTTTTTATCCAAGCATGAGAGCTAATTAGTGTTTTCTATAGGGTTGGTTCATCTGAGTTCATCGTACCTATCCAAAAATTCTTGAAGAGCCTTGATTATTCTTACTCAGTTGGAATGAAGTTCAGGATGCGTTTTGAATCTGAAGATGCTGCAGAGCGAAGGTTTGTTATTTATTATGCTTACTACATTTAGAGAAACCTATTAAAGAAAATACTAATCATTTTTCTTTTATGCAGATTCGCAGGATTAATAATTGGAATTACTGATGTGGATCCTGCCAGATGGCCTGGATCAAAATGGAAATGCCTAGTGGTATTTTGCTGGGAGCTTTCTATATTTATTATGACTATCATTTATATGCTTGATATTTAGGATTAGGAGATGTCTGTTCTGATAAGTTTTAGGTCGTATGGGTACTTTGGCTTTTAAGGAAATTCCTATGGATTTGTTAGGCCCGAGTTGCATATTTTATTGTCAATGCTGTGGCTTGTTTTATAGAAAAAACATTTACGCCTTCCATCTAACTTCACATTTTAGTGGCACACTTTCTAAACTGTAGGGGTTATATACTGTTGTTTATGTAATATGTTATATGGAGATTCAAGGAAGTGACTTGTATTCATGTTCAGTTGATGCAATTATATAGTCGGAAAGAATAATATTTTAGCTACATTGGCATATTTGCAAGATATAAGTTTTAATTACTAGTAAGAGACCTTAAGAAGTCGTAACTGCTAAGTTTTTGGCAAGCGTGAGTGTATTTCTTGACCACTAATGAATATATATGAGAGGCCGTTCGTGTGCCTGTTCGATGAATGACTGTTAATGGAAACTATGATTGTTTTTGTTCTTCTTCCCATTTTTTTTTTAACAAGGTTCATATTCCTATTAACCTCATAATTATAACTCAACTGATGTCATTTTTTGAGAAACTAAATTGATTACAATCAAATGGTTTTTCTCATCATTGTAGGTAAGGTGGGATGACATGGAAGTTTCAAGGCATAATAGGGTTTCGCCATGGGAGATTGAGCCCTCTGGCTTGGCTTCCACCGCCAATAGCTTGATGGCAGCTAGTTTGAAGAGGACCAAGATTGGATTGCCTTCATCAAAGCTAGAATTTCCAGTTCCCAGTATACCTCAAATTTTTTGGTTTACTTTTGAATTGTTCTACCTAATGCAACATCATTGATTAAGTGTTTCATTCTTCTAACAGATGGAATTGGTGCATCAGACTTTGGGGAATCACTGAGGTTCCAGAAGGTCTTGCAAGGTCAAGAAATTTTAGGCGTTGATACTACTTTTGATAGTATTAGTGCTCAGCGTCACCACTTATCTGAATTACGAAGGTGCTATCCCGGTTCAAACTGTCACGGGATAGCTACAACAGGAAATAGCATCAGAATGTCACAAATGAATTCTGATGTTTCCTGCAATGGCTTTGGTGAATCTTTCCGATTCCCAAAGGTCTTGCAAGGTCAAGAAATACTTCCTAGCCAACCATATGGAAGAGCCTTTTCTGTCGACGAGGCTCGTAGAAATGGTCGCTTTGGACTTTTTGATGGTCATCACATGTCAAGATCCACAAATGAATGGTTTTACTCTTCCCAGATGAATAACAAATCACATTTGCATCCATCTGGGCATGTTTCATCTCCTCCATCAGTTTTAATGTACCAGCACACAGTCAATCCAGTTTTGAACTTCAATTACAATAACAATATCGATCAGATGATGGAGGATAGAGTTCATCAAAGAGGTTCATTTTATACTTCTGAAGTGAAAGGTGGTACATTTGCATCAACTCCATCTTACGAGCCTAATTTCCGTGGGCTACCTCAGAACGACACAAATTCATTTGGTACCCATTCACACGGTTCAATTTCACGACAGATGGGCAGTCAAGAGTTGGTTTCCACATGTAAAAGTAGCTGCAGAGTCTTTGGTTTTTCATTAACCGAGGGTGCTCCCCTTGCAAGTAAAGAGATCGAACCATCAGCAGTCACTTGTCAGCTAAATCCTGGACCCTCCTCCTTCACAAGACATGTTGAAGATGATTTCAATCCGAGGCATTCGCATAGGAGCAGTGCGGTTGAAAGTTACTGTACTAAAGTAAGCAATCTTCATCCTGTTAGAGACATGGTAATCGATAGAGTATTATTCTAGTGCACTTCTCAAAGGCTACGTGGACTAGTTATTTTATTTGTGGGGATTAAGATTTAAGTAATATATTAATATTGTATGCAGGGTGTGCTGCAGTATTGACTTGAAAATCATGATGTATGCTAACACTGAAGCTGGCTTGAGACAGAAGGAAAGAATGTCTGTTGTTGTATTTGTGTTCTTTGCTGTAATAACTTAGGATTATTAAAAACCAAAAAATATTGTATCTAATTGCTGAATTTATAAATTTATCTTAAATTGGCTATGTGCTACATTGAAGTTATTGTATTAATGAGCTATATGAGCAAAGCCTTTGTTTGGAACCACGACTAGATCTGGTTTGAACGCCCGTTCATCACAAGCTATTATTTGTGGCTTATGAATTTTTAGGTCCAAAAGTGTCTTGGGAGGCGAAAAACAAGACGCAACATTAAACCACATAAAGTTTTACCCCATACCTCTTAATTATACCTATACTCTCACATATTTTTCAAAATGTCAAATATATTATGTATTTTTTTTTTACTATTTTAATAAATTAAAATTTACTGTTTTTTTTACCTTCTATATTTTCAGAACTAAAAAAACAGTTTTTCGAAAAAAAAGTGTAAATTTAACACTACCGTAAAATTTGTTGAAAAGTTTTCTGGTAGTTATTAGAAAATTTATTGCCTACAAGTTTTTCGAAAGCTTTTTTTTATAATTTTTGATAAATATGGATAATCCGCTAATAAAACATGTATTGATATTACCAACGTTTTTAACATGTATGAATAATTATAATTACTATCGTAAAAATATTTTAAAATTAAAGAATAACAAGAAAAAAAATCAGTTAAAAAATTAAAAAAAAATCAGTTAAAAAATTTAAAAAAAAAATAACTACCAGAAAACTTCGAAGTTTTCCGAAAAATACTATAACTACCGAAAGGTAGATTTGCAAAAAATTCACTCACTTTTTTAAGAAAACTTGAAATGATGGAATGATAAAATTTTCAGATTTTACATTTTATAAAAGAGCAAAAACGTCTTTTCTTTAAATTTGTGGGTATAAGTATAATATGAGGGTAGGGAATAAAACTTTCTAAACCAAACACTCCCAAAG
The DNA here is from genome assembly GCA_037974295.1 of Cicer cuneatum. Lineage (NCBI taxonomy): Eukaryota > Viridiplantae > Streptophyta > Magnoliopsida > Fabales > Fabaceae > Cicer > Cicer cuneatum. The sequence goes on along the minus strand of JBBPBO010000005.1, from coordinate 16,614,268 downwards.
TAACTTAGGTAGCCCAATAAGGTTATAAGATTTCAACCCCTAACCTCTTTTTTTTTTTTTTAATGGAATGGCATATGCTCTCTCCCTCTACAATTCTTGGGGTATGATCCAATAGTAAAAGACTTCGATTCAGTAATGAAAAATAGAATTAATGAGTCTATAGAAGCTCCAATTTAAAAAAATTTGAAAATATTATTTTACATATTTCAGAGTTAACATTGAGAGTAGATGGACAACCATTTAATAAAACAAGTTACTTTTTTACTACACCATACTATAGTATTATGTTGGTGGATTAAAAAATCACAATTAAAGGTATGGGAGCAGCAGGTGTTAACACGTCTTGTAAGTACCCATTCAAATGTAGATTAAGATTTTTTTTTTACACAAATAAACGACAATGAGTAACATAGAGTTAAATGTGAAATGTTAGGATGCTTGATACCACCAAGTATTATGTATTGACAAGTAACTAAAACAACCCCGACTTAAAGTTCCTTCGATATGATTGTTTTTTTTATTTCCTTTTTCATTAATAGACACTTACCTTTATGTTGATGCTAAGGGAATCTCTTCCCCTAGCTGGGTCCGTTTCTTTTTCTTTCTATTAAAAAACTAGATAACTTGTATACCAAAAAAAAATACTACATACATGAACTGTATTTTTGTCCAAGACTCTTTGTTATTTGGTATTCACAATGAATTTTAAGCAATTTATACCAAGACAAATAAAATAAATAATTCAATTATTATTTTTAAAATGAAGTTGACTAAAATATAATTAAACTTGACTGATACATGTATTGCTAATTGGCACGAGGAGAGTAATAAAAGAAAACTACAGCAATACAAAATCTACTATTTGGTGGAAAAAAGGAAGTATGGAGCTAAATTTAACTAATTAGACCAGATACATTTATTTTAGTTTATCTTATGCGAAAGAGTAGTTATGAAATCTAAATGACAGAAAGTTTAGATCGAGTTGTATAAATAGAGAATGTGTATTTTGATTGAGTTTTATCTATTCATTTATTTTATATATATAAGTTGGATCAAATCGAGAATCTAAAGTAAAAATATAATAATAATATTAATTTGACTAAAAAAAATAAAATTAAACTCAAACATGAAATACTATAATAGAATAAAAATATGATTTTTTACTGGATAGTATATTATATTTTCTATTTTAAAACACTAAATTACTACACACCACCGCTCTCTCTATATCTCCTTATCCGTGCGTCCCTTTTTGTTTTCCCTCCGCAATTTTAAACCGTCTCAAAAAAAAAAAAGAAAAAGAAAAAGTGAACCCTATTAAAATAAAAATAATTCAGAAAACCTGTCAAAAATTTATAAAGCAGAAACAAGAAGAGAGAAAAGCATAGTACGAAAGAATGTTCAATTTTCTTAACCGAGGCAGGGATAATCCCGCCGATGCCTCGCCGCTATCTTCGGCGGCGAGGCCGTCTTCCTCGTCTTCTCAGTTCACCGGACCACCGAGGCCTATACGGCTTGTCTACTGCGATGAAAAGGGAAAGTTCCGCATGGATCCGGAAGCCGTTGCGATTCTCCAACTTGTCAAGGAGCCCATCGGCGTCGTATCCGTCTGCGGTAGGGCTCGCCAGGGAAAGAGCTATATCCTAAACCAGGTGATTTTCCACTCCTTGTGTTCAAGTTCCAGTAGATTTTCATTGATTTTGATGTTTAGGATTTTGGTTTAGATTGTACTTGTTGGTAATTAGGGTTTGTGATGTGGACGGTGTTCAGTGTGATTATTGTGGATTTTCGTTGGGTTTATGGCAAAGTATCACTTTTTGTGACTAGCAACAGTGGTAAAATTTTGATCGCAAATTATGCTGTTTCAAACCTAGTTGTTGGGATTGTTTTTGGGGACCTTTTTTGACTCTTTTTGACCACGCTGGGAAAGTGACTCTTCCATTTTGAGCTTGTCTGCAACAGTTAGTTTGTGCATTATTGTTTCCTTCGGGACCTCGTTGAAAATTTGGGTGCGAAATTTCATGGCTAATCTTCAGCATTGGTTGGAAAGAGATACTATGGGAGTTCTTTTTGTGCTTTGTGCCTTGGAATTGTATACTTTACCGAGAACCTTTTGCTATATAACTTCTTGTTTTTCTGAAATTGAGATTTAACTTCTCCACTGGCATAATTTCTGCTGGTATTGAAACACTAACAAAATAAGTCAGACCTTATTGTTTTTGTTATTGTTGTCGTTGTCAGTGTTATAGATTTGCCCGACTTGTGTTTTCTGTATTGCAGCTCTTGGGAAGGAGCAGTGGATTTCAAGTAGCATCTACACATCGACCATGTACTAAAGGGCTTTGGTTGTGGAGTACACCTTTGAAGAGGACTGCTCTTGATGGAACAGAGTACAGTCTCTTGCTATTAGACAGTGAAGGAATAGATGCTTATGATCAAACGGTTAGCTTTTCAGCTTTCTATGTGTTTACATTTGCTTTGTTTCTTGTGTACATGCAGGTAGTCTGTTTCTAATAATTGCTATGTTGTCTTACTCTACATTTTATTTTACTACCCAGGGAACATACAGCACCCAGATATTCTCACTGGCTGTCCTTTTGTCTAGCATGTTCATCTATAACCAGGTTGGCACAGCCTATCAAGTCCTGTATTTTCTTAGGCAAAATTACTTGTGTTATTTTTGTTTTGAAATTCCATGATCAGTTTGTGGGTCTGTTACTGAGCGTAAATCTTTGTTCCTTTGTCTCCTCCCTTTTGTGGATTTCTTACTGAAATTGGAATCTAATTCTGTTTCACTTGTCCAGATGGGTGGTATTGATGAGGCTGCCCTTGATCGTCTTTCCCTTGTCACTCAAATGACAAAGCACATTCGTGTTAGAGCATCTGGTGAAAAGACTTCTGCGTCAGAAATAGGACAGTTTTCCCCAATTTTTGTTTGGCTCTTACGGGTAGGTTGCAAACCATTACAAATATTGGAAGGCTGAACGAAGAGTCATGATTTTATTGATTGATGGTATCTTAGCATGACATGACTGTTTTTAGTCTCTCATATTCGTTATTTGTGAAAAATCTTGGTGGCAGGACTTTTATTTGGACTTAACTGAAGATAACAGAAAAATCACACCCAGAGACTATCTGGAACTTGCTTTGAGGTCTGTTCAAGGGAAGAAAAAAGATATAGCTGCTAAAAATGAGGTATATTCCCTCTTCCTAATTTAGTCATTCAAGGAAGTAATCGAAGTATATAATAAATGTTAGAATATTAGGATTCTCATTATGTTAGAAGTAGGACATAGGGATATTGTTAAGTTAGTATCCTGATTGGGCTGGGTTTGTACTGGTAGACAGTAGCAGTACACTTGACCCTCTTTGCGTGACTTATTTTATCTTCTCCTAATAAGTTCTCTTTTTGATAAAATTATCTAAGATTGAATCTCAAATGAATTAGAATGGGATAGGTGCAGAAATACAGATCTTGCTGATGACCTAGGATCATTTGGTAAAGGATGCAAGCAATAATCCCTCAGATAATTTTTTATTTCTAAGTGGAAATGCAAGTTGTTATAGTTTTTCACTTAGCTCTTAGCAGACCCTTTTATGGGTGATAGGAAAACATCACTGACAAGATGAGCAATCTTCTGGAGTTTTTCTAAACCTATGTAGCATCCATATATAACTTTAACTCAACTTCAACTATAATTACAATTGTTTAAATTAACTGAACGAAATTTCTTAAATGTAGCAAAGCAATAGTAATACAATGAAAGTATAAAAAATAATTATAATTGACCCCCCCATTTATTCTGCATCAGTTCCCCTTTGTGGAAAAGAAAACTGTGCCTTATGTTTGTGTTGAAATTGAATGTTATTGCTCCATACAAAATGATACTTCGAGCATTCAAAGATCTTGAAATTCTTTACTGCTTTTTCTCTACAAATTCTGACTAATTAAGACACATTCAGCTTGCTAGTTTAATTGGTTTGTTCCAACCCTAAACCAAATCTGACCATAATACACCGAATCCTGTAAAATTGACATTTAAATCGGTAATACTCTGAATTTTTTTCCCTTCAAGCATTTATTCACTCTGAATCATTCACTTTCTGAACTAAACTTTTTTGAAAATGTATTTAGTAAGCATTTATAGTACATTGAAAAATTAAAATACAAGAAATTTATCTCCTCTCTGCAATTGCTAATTTTTCGACAATTTCAATCATTAGATACGAGATTCCATTCGGGCTTTATTTCCAGATAGGGAATGCTTCACCCTTGTACGGCCTTTGAACAATGAAAATGATCTACAGCGACTGGACCAGATATCAGTGAGTAACTTATCAGCTGCGGTCTACCATATGCTTTTGCAGACATTGTTTTGTCTCCTTTATGTTTGATTTTGTCATAAATATGCAGCTGGACAAACTTAGACCTGAATTTCGGAAAGGCCTTGATGAATTGACAACGTTCGTTTTTGAGAGAACAAGGCCAAAGCAAGTTGGGGCAACTATGATGACAGGTCCTGTATTGATTGGTATCACTGAATCATATCTTGATGCACTCAACCATGGTGCTGTGCCTACAATTTCTTCCTCCTGGCAGGTAAGTTTTAAATTTTACTTAATTGTAATTCAGACTTATGTGAGTCGTGAGATTGAAATATGTTAGGATTTGAGAATTCTTTACGAGTAATGTTAATTTATGATAATAAATGAATGTTTTAGATTATTTTGACCATATGGAAATAAATGTGTGTTATATTCAACAAGTATTAGTTGCTCATTTCATAATTTAATGTTTAGCCACTAATGTTTTGCTTTTATCTCCCTTAAATTGTACTTGAGATGGGTGTCTTGTTTTTAATAATGATTTGACCTATCAAGGAAATTAGATGATTGATAAAGCTTTGACTATTGATTATGAATGACAATATTCATTTACCACTATTTTTCCTTCAAGTGGATATTTAGTCTGCAATTGAAGTAGTTCGTTATCATCGATTAATCATTTGAATCACACTCTACTTCAATGCCTTTTCTTTTAATGTGACTGATTATTCTTTTATTTTCTTGAAGTTATACTTAATTACTTATAAGAATGTCACTCTATTGAAGTCATTAATAAAAGAAGAAACACATTATTTTGCAGAGGCTTTTTCTACAAAATTATGACAAGTCAACAGTCTTGACATTAGTTTTCTCAATATTGGTTTTTTTGTTATTGGCTTGCAGAGTGTTGAAGAAGCAGAGTGCCGTAGGGCTTATGATGCTGCTTCTGAAGTTTATATGGCTTCTTTTGACCGTTCCAAGCCACCTGAAGAAGTGAGTTATCTATCTGCATTCTGCATGAAGTAAATGTTGGTTGTATAATTATTTTTCGATCCTTAATTTAGATTGCACTGCTTGTAGGTTGCTTTGAGGGAAGCACATGAACAAGCAGTTCAAAAGTCAATGGCTGCTTTTAATGCTGGTGCTGTAGGAGTTGGTGCAGCCAGGAAAAAATATGAAGGTCTTCTTCAGAAATTCCTCAAAAAGGCTTTTGAGGTATTGGATATTTAAAATTATGAGTTCATTAACCGACGAAACTTCATGTGGTAGAAGTTATGAGCATATTAGTCACATTACACGTATTACATACAATAGTATTTCCTTGACTATTATTCTCAAACTTGGTTATATCTCTGTTCCGTAACGTCATTTGCTTTTAACGATTGAAAATTGACTGTTTTCAGTAGGCAGCAGAGCAAATACTATGTCTGTTTTTGGATAATGAATTTAACAAGGCAATGTATTTTTTAGACGATTTTAGATGACTTGGTGGAAAATACATTGTTTGTTTGCAAAACAATAATTTCTTTTAAATACTAAGCATTTTTATGGAGTATGGGATTTGAAAGTGTTGTTAAATAGCTGCTATAGCGGCACAATAGTATAGCGGATTTTGAACTAATCGCTATTGTTCCACGATATGCTTTTTAGTACAAAATATTGAAAATAGCGGCTATAACGGCGCTACAGCATTGTTGCATTGCTTAATTTGAACAAACCTCTATTTTCCATGATCTGCAATTGACAACACCTGCTCAAATTTGGAATGATTATTGTGGCTAAAGATATAAACGGAGGATTTTGCTGGTCCTTATTTCAAAAAAAGTATGGTTTGCTGTTTTGTAACATTGGAGTCAGGTATGGACTATGGCTTGACATTTCAAATGGTACATGCCATAGGAGGTGAATGGCCAATAGTCTATTCCTCATTCCTATGAGTGTATTATATTATATTTCTATATGATCAAATTTGTTTAGATTGACTATTTTTATTATTAATTATGGCAGACATCTAGTGGTGCTTATAAAATATTGATTCAATAAATGATTTTTTTTGGCTTTTACAAACCTAATTTGGCTTTAGTGCTTAGACCCTGTTATTGTATAGAGGGAGAATCCCCAATGATAATCAGTCTGTGGTTATTCAAGTCAGTTTTGGACAATAGAAATACATAGTGTGTGTTTGTGTGTATGTATTTATGACCATGAGTTATTTTCCTTACGATGTTAATATTTGTGCAATTTTTTTGGGGTGTGGGGCAATTCAGCATATGTCATGTTTGTTAATATATATCTATTGGCCAACAGGATTACAAGAGGAATGCATTCATGGAGGCAGATCTACAGTGTTCAAATGCCATACATTCTATGGAAAAGAGGCTGAGAGCAGCTTGTAATGCTTCTGATGCTAAGATTGATAATGTTGCAAAGGTAATTGGTGTGGGTCTAATTTTAGATCTCGGTTTTACCTGTTGTATTGTAATGTCTTCTTTTTGGCTTCTATATTCATCAAAGGCAGACCTCCAATTTTTGCATGTGATTGAGGAAATATCAGTAGAAGAATATTGGAAATAATGAGGCTATTTATTACTGTATTAGCTCCATGGATGATGGGTTTGTGGGATGGTGGGACGCTAATTCTTTAAATTTATTTCTATTCTGAATCACTTCACTCAACCCCATTCCAAAAAAGTGATTCCTTCTTTGCTTGTCCCACGTTTACCTTATGTTATGAGTTCATCTCTTAGAAAAGGAATTTCTTTGGTAATCTTGTGTTGGTTTCTGGATAAGATCATCCCTTCTGTTTTGAATCTTTGGTAATTTTAACTCTTGTTTTCTGTTCATCAATAATGAGTTGAAATAGCTTTAATTATCTTGTTTGGCTGTCCCAAGCGTTGTCTTTGCTGGAAATCATTTTTTCATCATGATAGCATCCAATAGCTAGTTGTCATGTTAAGTATTGCTTTCTTCTGTATTTGATATTATTTGGGACATCTATTTGTGTGGCTAAGAAATAAGAATTTCCTGATATGTTGTCAGCCAGTGAATTTTCTCATCGTCCCATTCCCTTTCTTGTATGTAACGGCTACTGAAGTTCCTCTTCTGCACATAATGTTATTGAAAGTGTGCCAGTCCATTGATAAATTACTGAATATCATATTTATAAGTCACCATGTTATGAAACTATATATTTCGTCAGTTCTCTGTCCCCTGATTAGAAGTAAAATAAATATATGGAAACATCAAAATCACAACACTTTTACAATGTTCCTTGTCAGTTGTAATACAATATTATTCTTTACTGGTTTCATATTTGTATGCTTAGCGAGTTTTATGTAACTTTTAAGTGATGCATTCATTCATTGTGTTGGTTGTATTGTATCATCTTGTTACTGATCCATAATTTGAGATAACCCATCATGCTGCATGTTTGAAACCTAAGGGAAAACGAGAGAGCTTACATGTGCCCTTTTGCAAAAATCAATGTATAACGATGAAGTTGGAAATTTATCTTCGATGCAGGTTCTTGATGCTCTTTTAGCTGAATATGAACAATCAATTCAAAGTCCTGGGAAGTGGCAAAAACTTGCTGTCTTCTTACAGCAAAGGTTTGTTAAGATATTTTTCTGTGAAGTTTTGTTTTATTTGGTTTTTTTTGGGGGGGTGTGTGGTGGTGATTTTTCTGTACTTTTTTCCTAAAAAAATCTTGTTTCTATCAATAGCTTTGAAGGCCCTGTCCTGGACCTTTTCAAGAGGCTAATAGATAAAGTTGAATCAGAAAAGAGTTCTCTTGCTTTACAACGTCGTGTGAATGAAGATAAGATGACCTTACTGACCAAGCGGCTGGAAGCCAGTGAAGGTGAAAAATCCGAGTACATCAGGCGATATGAGGATGCCATCAATGATAAGAAGAAACTTACTGATGAATACATGAATCGCATTACTGAATTGCAAGCTAATCGTCGCTCGCTGGATGAGAGATATTCTAGCTTATTGAAAACATTGAACTCTACTAAGCAGGAATCCATGGATTGGAAAAGAAAATATGAACAGGTTTTATCAAGGCAGAAAGCTGAGGAAGATCAAGCTAGTTCTGAAATAGCAGCCCTCAAGTCCCGGAGTGGTGCAGCTGAAGCAAGGTTGGCAGCAGCAAGGGAACAAGCTCAGTCTGCCAACGAGGAGGCTGAGGAGTGGAAACGAAAATATGATATCGCCGTCAGAGAAGCAAAATCTGCACTTGAGAAGGCAGCAATCGTGCAGGAGCGCACAAACAAGCAGACACAGTTGAGGGAAGATGCCTTGAGAGAAGAATTCTCTGGAATTTTGGCTGAAAAAGTAAGCTCTCCCTCATTATAGTACTTACTTCTTTTGCAGATATTTATAACTTAGTATTGCTGTTACATAAATATCCATAAAGGCTAAAGTGTTGCAAACTTTGGTTCTGACTTATTCCTCCTTGCTAACTATGCAGGATGACGAAATAAAAGAAAAAACTGCCCAAATTGAGCATGCTGATAAGTGTTTAACAACTCTGAAATTAGAGTTGAAGGTGAGATTTTCGGTGTCTTTGAATTGTTTGTCGCAGCACTATTATGAAGGACTTCCAATATAAAGATTTCTATTAAATTATAATAACTTATAATTTGACTACTTATATTTTACATCTGGCCTATTTCTTATGTTATTGTTTCTTTTTATTATGGTCTTGTCTGAGGAAGAGACTAGAGCTACTGCAGTACATTGCACCTGCATTTGGGCCTAATTCTATCTCATTACTAGTCTTGTTGCATGTTCACTAAACTGGAATGTTTTTACCATTATATGAAGTTCTTTGATGGGTCTTTTAACTGGAATTGGTTGAGACAACAATTGACACACCCTACAGATGGAACCTTTTAAATGCCTCCAGCCAATCTGAATTCTCCTACAATTTTTGTGCATGTATCTCAGTCTTTTGGGACTAATATATTGTGCCTGTACTTGCAGACTGCTGAGTCCAAGATAAGGAGTTATGATACAGAAATATCATCACTGAGGAATGAAATTAAAGATTTGGCTGACAAGTTGAAATCTGAGAGTGCCAAGGCCCAGTCATATGAGAGGGAAGCAATTGTCTTTCATCAGGAGAAGAGCCATTTTGAGCAAAGGTACCAATCTGAGTTCAAAAGATTTGAGGAGGTTCAGGAAAGGTGTAAAACTGCTGAAAAAGAAGCTGCAAGAGCTACTGAAATGGCCGACAAAGCACGGGCTGAAGCAGGCGTGGCTCAGAAGGAGAAGAGTGACATGCAGAGACTGGCAATGGAAAGACTGGCACAGATTGAGAGGGCTGAGAGGAGAATTGAAACTCTGGGGAGGGAGAAAGATAATCTCGAAGGTGAATTGCAGAGAGCAAGGGATTCAGAGAACGATGCACTTACTAGAGTTGGAAAGCTTGAGGAGAAGGTGCAACAAAGAGAGAAGGATTTAGAAGCACTTCTGGATAAAGATAAAACACACAGGAGAAACAACGCTCAGATTCTAGAACAACTTTTGGAAACAGAACGTGAAGCACATACACAGGCAAATAACCGGGCTGAGGCCCTTTCTCTGCAGCTTCAGTCGGCACAAGCCAAAATCGACTCTCTCCATCAAGAGCTGACTAAGTTTCGACTGAATGAAACATTGGACAGTAAGCTAAAAACCACTTCTGACGGTAAGCGTTTGAGGGTAGAGAACGACATTGGGGTAGAATCTGTACAAGACATGGATATGAGCCCTAGAATTTTAAGGGGAACTAAAAGAGCTAGGAGTACATCCAGTCCTAGGTACACACAGCCAGAAGATGGTGGTTCCATCTTTGAGGGTGCAGAGGACAATCATAGTCAGCAAACTAATGAGATGGATTATAAAAAGTTTACCGTCCAGAAGCTTAAGCAAGAGCTGACTAAACATAACTATGGTGATCAGCTGCTTCGGTTGAAGAATCCCAACAAGAAAGATATTATTGCCTTGTATGAGAAATGTGTTCTTCAGAAGTCGTAACAGGTTCTGAAAAAGACTTGTATTGGTGTGGGGCATGTAATCACTCTCTCTGGGTCTGTCAAATTCATTGATGCTGTGGTTACTGACCACATTGACTAGAAATATCGTGTGAATTTAACTTTTGTTTGAGTGGTTTTACATATGGGTTGTGTTTACTTGTGTTCGCTAGCAATGATTATCATATAGGCCATAGGAAGTTTTGATGGCACGATTTATATTTGTGGATTGCGTAAGTTATATTCAATTTAATACATCTGTATAGTAGTATTTAGCATTTTATTGTTTACTCTATTGACATTGTTTCCATATTAGATGAGCTAAATTGCTAATTGAGACCGGTCTTCTATGTATCCAACATTTTTGTTTCTTAAGTTTAGATTTGAAATAATATTGTAAGCCAATGCTCGTGTATTTCCTCCTCAAGAATGAAAATTTTGCACATAAATTTATGTAATATTTGCTGCGAATTTTAGTAGTGAAGTAGGAATCTCACTGTTGGCCGGACAACATATGCAATTGGTGGAGGAAATAGTAGTTGGCACGGATAAACTATCCTTAGAAGCTACTTTTAAAAAGAATTTTTCTATAACTTTGTGGTGATATTTTAATGTAAATCGTCCGGAATATTTCAAAAAGCAAATTTATTGGCTCTCCCGCACAGTCAAAATACTATTACCGCACAAAATTGTCATATTTATGATAATCCAAAAAGCTAAATTGTCCATTGCAAGGGAATAGGACAAAATCTTGTTAATTTCAAAGTGCACAATTGAATCAATTTGTCTAGCAAATTTACAATACTGTAGGAGGATAAAAATTGATGAACACATTAGGGAGGGCTTTAAGCATTATAAACCAAATAAATGTAAAGCAGTACATAGCTTCACAACATATTATGCATTTTATAACAGTTCATCGATGCCAAAAGAATCATAGTGGCCAAGATAACACGTATAGCTAGTGACTGTGAAATGCGTCCCTTGTCCTTCCTTATCACCAACCCTTCAATGATAGGGTAGTTGACTATAATGATAAAACCTGCAAGAGCAAGCTGCATGAACATTTTGTCCCAATCACCCACAATTATCACTCTAGAGACTCCAACTACAAAGCAAAATATGTTGACTGTGAGCAGGGCAAGAATTGGAACTATAAAGATATTCAATGCTCGGAAATCGTATTTATCTAATTGGTATAGCTGAGTTTGTTCATCATCCTCTGCTTTATTAGTAGGCAAGAAACTAGCTTCTCTTATACCAACTTTCTTCAGTAAAGCATCCAAACATCCATATAGATGGCAAGTAGTTGATCTCATCATCCAGATTCTCTGCTCATTGATCCACTTCTGTAGTGTTCCCCCAGTTAGGAAGACTTCTAGTAAATGTTTTGAAAGAGATGATACAAAGATGAATACAAAGATAATGAAAAATGGATCTGAAACCTGTCAAAAAAGTGGTAAAAGCAAATATATGTAAGAATCGATATTAGAGTATAAACTATAGGAAGTTGAGCTCATTATAGTTGTTACCTTGGGATACAAGGTTACTCCATTTAGCAGACAGAGCTGAGGGATGATAGCAAAACACCAAAGAGGCAAGCAATAAAGAGGGAAGTATGTGAGTTCTACAAAACATAGACTCTGGAGTAATGGCATCTTCATAGTCCCATATACAAGGGGACAGAACTTACTTATACCATTTTCAAACAAACCACTGTACCATCTAGTGCCTTGGATTAGTACATCATTCAAATTTGTCGTAGCTGTACCAAGGAAATGCGGCCTAGATGGATCGCTGTAAACCGAAGTCCATCCATTACAATGCAAGATAAATCCAGTCAGGAAGTCTTCTACTACACTATCATATAAGAAACCAACCTGAAACAGTTCAAAAATTATACATTTACTTTTTGTCAGCATAAATTTTGATGTAATATCTTTGTTATAAAGTCTACTTACATATTGTCCCCATTTAGTGCCAACATCATATCTACAAGAAGCCAACAAGTGGGATTCTTTGAGCAATGTATTCCGGCCCGACGAAAAAACACTTGTGTAGTTTTGTGTAAGTGATTTGATGAATTCATTAGATGAACCAAAATATTCTTGATGTTGTAGCAAATCAGTCCCTCCTAACATTTAAACATCAGAACAGTAAAGAATGTTATCTCATTGTCATAATATAAAGGCTATGTTCATATGTAAATGTTGTTAAAATCTATTAATCTAGTGCTTTAGAAAGCAAGCAACCTTGCGTTCAGTACCTTCGTTGGCGCGAATTCCATACAGTGATATCCTTTTTATATAAAAGCCTGTACCTGACATCACAGGTCCGTTAAGCCCGTCCATACCTTGCCATTGTAGCTGAAATTGTCCAAAAGATTTAGTTTAACATAGCAAACACGGCACCATCGGTATTCTAAAAGGTCAGTCAGTTTTGATGAGCTTACTGTAAATATTGATCTGAGCTGACTGTCATAGATGTCATTCTTGCTAATGTTATGAAATCTCTGAGGAAATTGAACAAAAGACAAGGAGGACGATATCTTTGGATCAAGGTGAAAACACATGGCATATCGAGCTGAAGTTGGATCATTGCAGAACATGTCACAATCTAGAACTAGGATGTAGGGAGAATTACTCATCACAGCTGATACACGAAGCTGAAATATTATTGTATAAGATGTGGAAGCATTAAATTTGATGTGTTTGTAAAGCAAGTTATAAAAATAAGTCTTACAAGGACATTGAGAGCTCCAGCCTTGAAATGGTGGGGATTAGAAGGCTTTTTCTCTCGAGAAACGTAGACTAGGAGAGGCATTTTGACATTATCCACATCATCATTTTCTTGCATCACCTGCAAAATTCAGATTAATTGTGTCCAATATAAAATGCACATGGCAGAACTTTATGCACACGTGTATAGGAATTTGGATTTGGTGCAGCATGCATTCACGAAGTCAATGAGTATGTGACTGTCTCTGACTCGCATGGAACCCATGTTCTCAGTATAGACCGGTTTATTTTGTCACGTAATTGAAATTTGTTGAGAATACTAGAAACTCAAAGTAAATTAAAGATGTCATGTAGAGTTGTTTTTCTTCAAATTTTTTGGGAATGTGTGACGTGCCAGATATCAAAGTCTCTCGTTGACTATATAATCATGATGTAAACTATTTTATCATTTCAGATGGCCAAACTATGTATATTAATGAGGCAGCCTTGACTACTTCATTTTTTTACAAGTTGAAATATTTTTATACTTAATTATTCTAATAATATATATATATATATATATATATTTATTTAATTATTTCAAATAAATTTATTTGTAAAAAATTAGTAAAAATAAGATAAAAAAGTTATCACTTGATTGCTAAACTTATCTATCATGTTGTGACACTTCTAGTCTTTACGTAACTATGGAAATAATTTTGTCAATAATAAAAATTATCAAAACAAAATTCAAAAGAAAAAAAAATGAAAGATGATTTTTTTACGAACAATATAATTGTTTATATTGAAATGATATTATTAGTCTATTTAATATAACATCAATTATGAATGAATTTAATTATTGTAATTTTTATCTTTTATGCTTCTTTAATATTATATAAAAATACATTATGATATTTTTGTTTAATAAATAAATTTAATACACTAATTTTAGAAATAGATATTATTATTTTTTATATTTCACTCCCTCCTAAAATTAATCCTAGTTTTTCCATTGAATCCGTCTCTCATAGTTTAATATGATTTATATTTTAACTTTTGTCAACATTTCACTAGTTAATGCTCTCCCACACACAGCATAAATTAAAGTAATAAAATCAAATTGATATATTGACACTGAAGTGCTATTATACCTCAATGACAGATGAGTGATCTCCAACAGTGGCACTATCTCCGGAAAAGGCACTAGCTTTTCTGAATGTCTCAATCTCTTCTTTAAAAGCATCATACTTTCCCTGCAAATTGTTGATTTCCATTAATCATTAAATAATAATGCTTCTAAAACTTCTGCAACCAATATAAATTCAATGAAGTCATCATAAACATAACATACTCTACCTTAATCTCTTTCTTATCTGCCATGTAAACACTACTCTTTGCAAAATCACAATCATCATTCTCCAAACCAGAAAAATAGGCCTTGGGACACCTGTTCTTTACTCTGTACCTTCTGCAGAAAGGAAGCCACCACTTTGCAAACTCAAAAGCTTTCCTCAAACCATAAAGTGTCATAGGGGAACAACCATCATCTGAAAGATACACATGAAGCTTCTCTTGAGGATAATCAAGTGCCATGGATGATAAAACAGTATTCATCACCTGTAAAGTGGGTTCCTTAATTGGGTCTGCAGTGCATATGAAAACATCAACAGCAGGAAGCTTGTCATCCTCTGGCAATCTTTCTGGAAATACAGACCGCAAAATGGGGCGCCATCGGAAAGCTTGTCCGAGTAACCAAATGAAGGAGATAATGATTTCTGAAGCAAAAACAAGGAGCCATGGTAATAAATGGCTTCCCCTGGTTACTGTGTCTTGGAAAAGAAAGCACACTCTGTAATAGAACAAGAAGCCTAAAGCTGTGGAATGAAGGAACATGTGTAACCTATTGATGATAAGCAACAGCTTTTGGACATGGTAGATATTGAGAGGAAGGGGACCTTGACTTGCCTCCATTTTTTCCTTGATGATAAGCATCCTCTGTAAGGTTCCATATATATTGGACTCACCAAAAGATAGGTCCATTTTGTACGACCAAAAATACTTCTATAATAATATTTTGGATACATACATAAAACATGTATCATTTAATTATTTGAAAAATATTTATCATTTTGATGCTTTTTCATTTATTTTTGTGAGTGTTCAGATTATAGTCAATTTACATGAAGTTGTGTTATTGTAGTGAAAGTTAATCTTCCTTGGCGTAAAATTGACTAAAATATATTATCAAATTTCCAATACTCTATTTAATGACATAGTAAAAATAGAATAAGATTGTTCAGACTGAGAGTCGGACAAATAACTGTTCCGTTAAAAGACAAGAATTGGACATAAAATCGGATAAAAACCAGATAAAATTGATAAAATCAGCAGTGACCGATTAAAGGTGGTTGAACCAATTGATAGAATATAAAATTTGGGACATGTGCATTAATATATGGGACATATGGGACATGTGCATGAAGCAACTCACTTTAATATATTTTTTTATTGATTAAAAAATATACGAGACTCGTGAATATAGTGTCGTCACCTCTCATTTTTATGTTTTGTGAATTATAGAAACGAATTTTATAAAAAAAGAAAAAAGAGGCAGTGCTCACGGATACCAGGATCTTCATATTTGGGGATTTAGAAATTTTGAACATTGGTGAAAAAGATAAATAAGTTATGAAATATAGCCGTTGGACAAGAAATCGAACAAAATGAGACCACAATTGAGACTTTTACTAATCAATCAAATGTCTCTCTATGATATGGTAGAGCCAATATTTCATTTAACTATTAACAAAGGTCTAAAATGAGGGAACGTTTTTCTATTCCACAAATTTGCGGTCCAAATTTGCTTAACATTTACAATTTTAGGTCACAAATTAGTGGTTTACTCGAAGTGATAAAATGGTTTGGTGGATAGGGGGAAGAACATAAGAATTAGAGTGATAAAGAGATCATATATTCGACTCGTTTATCTAACAAAAGTTAATAATTAATGACAATTTAAAAAAAAAAATCAGAGATTTACTCTAAATATTGTTCTTCTGATTATTGACCAAATGACATGAAGACGGATAGAATTATCGGACTAGTGAAAGACCCAAACCTAATGTTAGGAGAGTGTATGTCCGTAAGGTAAAAAAAAGAAGAATCATTCTATTAATGAGAGGGGAGAAAATTCTCTGAATTTTAGGAATTTCAATTACACATAGGGGAGTAAATTGAGGAGGGTAATCTAGCATTGATTATGCATAACTATTGTTATTATTGTATTACGAGAATATTATTTTCTCCGAAGAAGCTCTAATTTATATATTTTCATAAAAAATTTCCTCCTTCCATAAATAGGAGTGGGAATAGGCCAGGTCAGGCCAGACTTTGAAAAGTCTGAGTCTGAAATACGATTAAGTTTTTAGGCCTAAGCCTAACCTACGGTCTATCATAGGCTATTTTTTGGGTCTGGCCTGACCTTTTTAAAAATTTGGTATAGCCTAAAAGCCTATTTAAAAATCTTATTCACATTAAAACATTTAAATGTTATATTTTACATTTTTTTGAATAGGCTAAATTAAACAGTTTTATATAAGGAAAACTAATAAAATTATAATTAAATCTAATATAATAAAATAATATTAAAATAGCTTAATCGATAGACTTTAAAATAGGAAACAATAATATTAATAAATAATAATAAAAAATAACATTAATAATATATATATATATAGGCCGGTATGTCAGGCTTAATATGCTTTTATATAAGCCTGAACTATTTAAATAAATAGTCTTTAAAACTAGTCTGAACCTAGCATTTTTATTAAACAGGTCAGACCAGACTATAGGCCCCTGACAGGCCTAGCCTATTCTCATCCCTATCCATAAATTAATAAATCTCCATTTCACTATTTCATTGATTCCTATTTTGTGTGACTCTATCAAATACTATAACAAAAATTTATTAACAAACGTGAAGAATGAAGAAATTTTTATTCTAGGAGGACGAAGATATCTTTATCACATAATTTATTCTTTTTCACCTGTATTGAAGAATCAAATCTTGTACAACTCAAAAAAAAAAAAAGGTAAGTAATGATGTTATATTTCACTTATAATCTAAATAACATTATTACTTCCACCAGTGTTCAAACGTTAGTATCACAACATTAAAAGCCTAGAATCTATTACAGATTAACTAATTTGTTTTACCCATAATTTCTTAATTAAGATTGAATATGTTAGCAAGTCACAGTTTCAATCAATCAGGTTCAAATGGAAGAATAAACAGGCCAAACTTTTCCTTTCTCAAGATTCTTTATAGATTAACCTTCTTCCTTTCATCATACTATGATTCACCACACACGCACACACTTCTTACTGCAAAATGACAAAGAAGCTTACTCAACTGCTATGTAGGTTATTCTGACTTGAGAAACAACTTTTGCTAAAAAGAAAGTGAGAGATGAAAACTCCTCTTCCATATACCACAACCCAAATCAAAGACACAAGACAAGATAAATAATTTGAGATATGATACAGACCTCACACATCTAAAACATGATAATATGCAATTTAAAATGTTAGGCTGGTTGTATAATGATACATGTATATTTTATATTTTTCTACATTCATTCATTCAATAGTATATTTTCGCTCTATTTCTTTCTTTATATCAACTAACTCTTTTTATCTGATTTTTATCTCTTAAAGTGTATACACCAATAGAAATATTCACTAAACATTTTCCCAATTAATATCATAACAAATATCTTTACCATTTAATTTATGCAAAATAAACCCTGCAGTCTTTTATGTGTTATAAAACTAACAATTTAGTCTTTTATGTTTTTTTATAACAATTTAATCCTTTAAATTATAAAACGTTTACACTGTTACTCTTATTAACATTTTCTGTAAAAAAAACACACATGACTGTTAAGAGTTCGATGTGACAATTCTAATAAGTTAATAAAAAAAAATTAAATTATTTTTTATTAAAAAATAAAAATCTAGAAAACTCTAGAATGTTCAACTTTTTCCTTTCATCTTCCCACTTTTCATTCAAACCTAAAAATTTAAACAAAATTCAAAATAAAACCCTAAAAATTTAAACAAAATTCAAAATAAAACCCAACAAAGTTGGGTTTCATTATTTCATATATGTACAAAACAACACAACAAAAACACCACCCCACTTTCACTTCCCGCAAGTATATAAGATCCAAACTTTGACATTTAGAAATGGTTGGAAATCAAATACTAAAAAATAAGAGTGTGCAAAATATATGATTAATTACATTATATTTATAAAATAGATTGCACCACACAAAAAATTAAATCAATTAAATAGTTAATAAATTGAACCACATATTTAAAACAAATTAATTAATCAAAATTAATTCAAAAATCATTTTAACAATTTTAAAACTTTTTTAATCTCAATTAACATTTTTTTTCTTAAAAAATTTTCGTAATTGGTTTTTCTCAAAAAAAAAAATAGAAAATATGAAAACTTTTTTTTTTTGAAAAAATATTGAAATTATTTTTTTCTTGGAAAATTTAAATGATTTTCTTAGTTTATGTATCTTACAATAGTTTGAAAAATTGAATTTTGGTGAAAATAGTAAGGGGTTGAATTTTTACAGGACAATTAAAAAATGAGAGGAATATGAACAGAGCAATTTGTGAAAATTTTCATTCATTTCCCCCTTTTCTTTCTCCCGAATTTTTGATTAAATTTTTGAATTTATAATGAAGAAGATGAATATTATAAGTTTTTTCAAGATTTTTTTTAATAAAAAGCTAATATAAAAATATATTTTCATTACAAACTTATTTAAAAATTGCCATATAGATCCGAAATGGTCCCGTAATAGTCACATATGTTTTTTTTTTAACAGAAAATGTTAACAAAGATAACTGTACAAATATTTTATAAGTTAAAAGTCTTAATTATTAAAAAAAAATCTAAAAAATTAAGTTGTTACTTTCATGAAACTTAAACTATATAAAAGCTTTAGAACTTCCACTCAAAAAATAAGAAGAAGCTTAAAATAGTGATTTGAATAGTAAACTACATGTGAAAGAATTTAATGAGTTTACATATGCACATTAAAATTAAAAAAATAATATATATAAATACATTTTTTTGACAACTAATATATATATATATATATATAATATTTTTTTTTTACTTCGATCCATGCACTATACAACTCAGTTTTCGTACTCACAAAACATACGTGTATTCTGTATGATGTCATGTATTTGATATAAAAAAGTGTATAATTTCTCTTAAAATTAAAATAAAAACCACGGCCAAAACTAAGAAGAACCATATGCTTCTTGCTTCAACTTGATGAGGGGGTCAATTATTAAGATGGCCTCCATGGAAGCCAAATTTTATTTTCTCAAGTATAATTTATAATCTATATATAAAGAATATACTGTTATATTATATATAATTATAAACCATCAACGTATACATAATCACCACTGTTAATATAAATCAAGTTTTTTCATATAGCTAATTTCTGTCCAACCTGACTTTGTTTGCATCCATTGCTAATCGAATAAAAGAAGAGCCACCATCACCTTGCATAACCAAATTCGAAATAAGTTGTGGTGAGGTTTCCAAATTATGAGCAACATGATCGTAATTCATAAAAGGATCAGAATTATAGTACTCCATAGTAGGAACCACATTTTTAGATACTATATTATCATCATCTTGGACATTTCTTTGACTCATTCTATTTTCATAAGCATCCTTCATAATGGAATTACTATTACCACACTGTCTTGGTTGTGTTTGGTAGAAAACTTTTGAAACAGCTAATTCTCCATCTTTCTCTTCTTCATTATTGCCAAGGTGGTATTGATGCATCACCCAATTAGTTTTTTCAGGCTTCTTTTGCCTACCATAGTTAGTGTAAAGGACTAGTATCTTTTTGAAACCTTTCATAACACCACTAATAAAAATTGGTCTTGTTTTGCCTGTTTTGTGCCATCTTGTTTCACTTCCTTCTTCATCGGTTTGAACCTTTCTTCTTTTTCTTGTTCCTGTTGTGTATGCTTTTGAAGGCCGGTGAAAGAAATGACGGATTTGTCCATCTTTGCTTACACCTACATATATGAAAATGAGATGGAGCATAATGAAGAATACACAAAACACCATAAAGATCAACGTTCCTAGCAAATTCAAAAATAATTTTGGAATAGGTGTAGTCTATAAATCCATTGAATTTAAGAGAGAAAGATTTTGAACACTTCAAAAATTCAATTCAACGACCACTTTGTAACTAGTACTATAGTACATATGTTGTAGAAAATCTAAGATAACATTTATTAAATTATACATTGTATGTAGAACGAGAATTACTTTTTGGTCCAAAATATCTTTATTCCACATGCAAGCACAAGAATGAACCATAAGGATTGTGAGCACTAGATTATCATAAATGACTTGTTGGTCAAGATATGAAAAGCTTATTAAAAGAAAAATTACATCTCCAAGATTTTGGAACCATTTTTTTTTACGAGAAATATTTTGGTATGTTCTCTCGTATACTTTTTTCCCCTTTTTGATTGCTCTACTACTTGACATGTGATTAAAATGTTTAGGATGTTTTTGTGTCTCCTTCTTGTCTTTTAGTTTTGATGAGAAAAAAAATACACTCAGTTAAAAAGAAAGTTAACAATAATTAAAAGAAATATGATTTCCATTTATGTACATATGTCATATTTTTTAAGTATATATAGATGTTTTTTATATATAAATAAGTAGATATATATATAAATTATTATGTTGGTATATCATGTTTTTTTAATAGCCAATTATACTAATTAACTATATATTAGTGTATTTAATTTATATAGCTAACTAACTAATATATTTAATTAATAATTATTGATTGAGGTTGGAGGACCATTGTTCTCCCTTATTCGTTCCACTCCTTAATTGGTATATCATGTTAATTTTGGGGGTGGAATAGAAATATTGTTGCCCATTATTATCTACGTGGGTCATGTAAGATAAGATGCCATCGCATTGAGTTTGGTGGTAGTCATGCACTCATAATCATATGCATATTGACAAGTCTCTAATTCCTTGTAACATATATTTGAAAGATCTAGTTGGTTAAAAAATCATGTGATTACTCCTCTCACTTGCTTAATTTCTGCTAAAATAGAAACTCCTAAGAATGACACAATTTTCGATATTAGTAGTACGTCACAATTTACAAATTAATGCAAGAAAGAAAGACGACGCAAATGAGACGTTATTTCTTTGACTGGTAAAATATCTTATTTCAGCTGGGTCTTTGTTTAATTTCTCCACTAATTATTTTCACAAACCAGATGCACCTTGTGTTATTTAACTTTGAAAAAACATTGTTGACACCTAATTACTCATTTGACACATTGAGTGAAAGACATTGGTTCAAATATAAGGTCATCGAAGTAATCATTTTAGGTTTTCAAAAATAATAAATTTTTACTTAATAAAAATGCTTTATTTTATAGTATTTTCAAATTTTAAAATAATAAAATCTTAACTAAAACAAATAATGTCTTAACAAATATTACATTTATTAATTTAATTATCAATTAAAAATAAAATATTATACAAAATCAATTACACTAATTTAATAAATATATATATTTTTTTAATTTTAAAGTGTCTATAAAAATAATTTTTCATAATTTTTTAATAGTAATTTTACTGAAATTACATTATAGACCTTAAATATCTTATATTTAAATTCGCATTAGGCCTCTATATGTCTTAAACTGACTCTGAGTAGATAGTGATGTGATATTAAGAGAAATAAATAAAAAATTGAATAAATATATGAAAATTGTAATCAACTGTATATCATATTATATTTATCCGTTTGAGTATAGTATAAATCATACTTCGTTCGCTCTACAACGAGAGTCACATTTATAAAAAGATAATTTTATTTAAAAAAAGATCGTTACTTTTAATTTTCAATACAATATTTTTTTTTCAATTGTACATTTTAATTGATATTATATTCATTACTTACACTAGAATCAATTTTTTGGTTACTATAAAAAAAATTAACCAAAAAATATGAAATTTGTCTCTTATATTCATTTGTCACTAAATTTAACAATGAAAATATTAAATACAAATTTATTTTTTTATCTTAAATATTTTGATAATTAATTTTTTTATAGTAGTTAATAATACGGTATTTCCAAACCATGAATCAAACAAGAGAAAAAAGTTATTAGGAGGTAAAATGAAAAATGAAAGACCTGGTAGCTTTTCTGGATGTGTATAACAAATTCCATTCTCTCCTTCAAGTGTTGGTATGAACTCATCAATAAGAGGATGAAGTTTAGGCACATCAAACATAATCTTTGCTTCTAGATGTTGTAGTATCTCTTGATCATTTGGATCAAACTTCACTCCAGCTGGTAACCCAGGCAAATCATTTATTCCACCCTATTCATTTTATTCAAAAAATTAAAATAATTAATAGATTTGAGTGAAAACAAGGTTTTTGTCAATAGTTCAACTTAATGAGTTTGAAGAGTTAATATGCTAACATTTATCTATTTAAAAAAAAAAAAGCAAAAACAACATTTTTTTAGAAGACAATTAAAAAAAATACAAAGTAGTAATAATAATTAATCGCTCAAAAAAAAATTAAAATACCTGATCTTGGAATTCAATGTTATGACCACATGAGGGGCAAGTTAAGGTTCGAATTTGGGTTGGTAATTTTGTGTCATCAGTAACAAGATGAGTTTCATTGCTAATAATTGTAGGAATAACATTGGAAGTTATTAGTTGAATGCCTCTATCTTGATCATCTGAGTCATTGCACCATGTCATCTCTTAATCAATTTTGTTTTCGCAATTCTATCAACACATATATATCTTTAAAAAAACAGGGCCCTTTATTACTTCTACACCTCCCTTTTTCCTACAAAAATCAGATTCAGCTCCCAAAATAATAATAAACCAAAAAAAAGAATATATAATAAATAGTTAGATAAAAGGAAAAGAAAAAGGTAAAGCTAGTTCCTAGCTAGTAGCTTGTGTCATAAGGAACACGCTTTCCTTCAATTAGTGACCTCATATATGTAGTGTTGGATTTTTCAAAGATTTGCAGAGAGGTGGGCAAGTTGTTGTTTAGAGGAAGAGAAGAGGAATGAGGAAGATAGAAGAGGAGAGGGTGTAAGCAGCAGCGTACGTGATAAAGAAAAGAAATGTGGGACTTGAAAATGGGGTCTACATATAGACAAATAAAGTAAAAGGCTGCTTGAACGCCAAGTTTGCTATCTTCTATTTCTGTCCCTCTCTCTATATACGGTTTTTATCATGGAACAAATCACCCTTCAATCTTTGCTTCCACACTTCCTTCATTAATTAAATACACTATGTTACTTTGAAAAAATCACAATCACTTTTGTTAAATTTTTAAAATATACTTTTTGTGAAAATCACGTTGAGTTACTATTGTAATTCTTTTATTTTATATATGTGAATCGAGATATATATTTTTTTTCGTCTTGTATTGTTGAGTATTCCAATTAACAAAAATAAAAATATCTTAAACTAAATGTACATTTATATTTTTATTATACTATTAATTTGGTATTTTATTAAAATTATACCCTTAAATTGGACTATAATATAATATAATAGGTATTACTTTGAAGCTTATTATATATTTTACTTTACATATATAACACTGATTAACATCTAATAATTACTTTCGTTTCAAAATGAATGTTATTTGGTTATAAAAAAAAATGTCCTTTAAAAAAATATTGTTTTACGAATCTCATTTTTTATCTTCAAGATAGCTTTTATTATTTTTCTAATAAATTTTTTTTACTATATTTCTTAAAAAAAAAAATTAATAGTATCACTCAATAACTACTATATACACATATTTTTAAATCGTTAATTTTATTTTGTATTTAAGACAGTGTAAAACCTACCAACAATTAATAAGAGTAGTTTGACAAAATAATTAATTTCTTTCTTTTATTTATTTGTATTTCTTAATATATATTTAAAAAATTTAAACGACACTTATTTTAAAATTGACGGAGTAGTAATTAAGAATAACTTTATAAGTTTATTAACTCAATTCATTTATTTATAATTTTTTTAATCTTTTATGAATTAACTTCAAGTGATACAATGGAGGAGGTATTAGTGAACATAATAAAAGAAAGAAAAAAAAGTAGAAAAGGGTGGTGGGTAAGAGTGGAGATGGGGCAACCTGATTCTTCATGGGTGGACGTTTCACCTCTTTAGAGTTAGAGAGAGGATATGTGTCTGTGTGTTGGGAGTTCAGCTGCAGTGTCAAATTTGAGTGTTCTTAAAGCAATGTCAAATTTTAGACACCTACATACGAACCGATCGACATTTATACCATGGAAAAATTACGTCTTTGTTTTAGAGAAATGTATTTATCTATATATGCACACCAAGTTACCAACCAACAATTAATTAGATATTAAATAATTTTTTAATTAGTAATAGAATATACAAAATATATTGATATTTGATGTTAACAAAAAATTAAATAGAGATAACTTTTGAATTGATTTAATAAAAAAAAATATTACAATAGTAACATATAATGGAAGTTAGATATCTAAAATAGAACAACTAATTTTTAATTAAATTAATTAATTTTACATCTTTAATAATCCTCATTTCTAATTTAACACAATTTTACACGCCTTTTGTCACATGGACTTCTTATATTTAGTATCTTGTTAATCTATTTATTTTTTTGATAAATGCTATAATGAGTACTATTATTCAACATAGATTTAAAATTTTTGTTATTTTACTACCGAACTTTCGTGTTTTTTTTTCAGTTTTACTTACTATTCTTAAAACACCAATAATTTTTATATATTTATTTAATACTCCATTTTTTTTCTTATTATATCATTAACATATCACACTGATATTTTTATATTTTTATTTCTAGAATGATTGTCCAGATGTACACTAATTTTTTCCTTTTACTTATGCCGGAATTTTTCACAAACAGAATCTTTATAATTATTTTTTATAAAACTGAAAGTGATTATAATGTGGTGTATGATACTTGCTGCCAAAGTCGTTGAACGTTTTCACTGCTGTTCGGGTCACTAAAACATCGGTTTAGCGTTTTTGTCAGTTCACTTTGAAGAAATCTATATATATAATATAATAGACAAGTTCCCAATATAATATATTAATTCGGAATATGATGTAATTGGTTTAGAGTATTGAAGTAACGGGTACGAAGAAACGACACGAGATTAGTTTAACCCTTCATTAAGAATTGTGAATTAGTTTCATGTAAATAGAAATAAATAGTGCATAACAAATAAATTAGTTAATAAATGATGAATTTATAGTAAAAAAACAAATAAACTAGCTCATAATTGATATCAGATTAAGCTAACCAATATTAAATTTGAAGTATTTAAGAAAATTAGCAATGAAACTAATAGATAAATATAACATGACGTAAAAATATTTTTTTAATTAATATTTATATTTTTTAAATTAAGAAAAAGATTATTAAAAAAAATGAAAATATGATATACAACATGTTTAAACATTATTTAAAGTAGTACTACTATATAAAAAAAAAGTTAATATACTGACGGAAAAAAGTTATATACTATAAACTATTCATGTAAGTTATCTGTTTGGCATACATAGAAGCAGACAAGTGATTGTGAACTAGCTTCTCAAAGAAGCCACGCAACAAGAAACTTAGGCAATAAGTTCCAGCTGGTTTTGTTTGTATTTGTTTTATTTACTAACTTTAATAACATTTTGGGTAGGGTTTTAGGGCTTTTTGACGATGCTGTTTTCCCAGATACTATACGCGTACAAATTCATCTATCATTTTGAGGCTTTCCAAAATGTCCACCTGTCTTGCACCGCTGTATTTGTAGAGAGAGGGAATAAGACGGAGTGAAAGAAGGATATAGAACAACAAACTTTATATCAAAGACTCATGTTCTGCAGATAAAAATCTGCAATTGACAAGGTGAATAGTTTAAGGAATATTTACTACAAAAAATGGATAATTTAAATACTTGTTAATTAATGGTTACAATTAATCTATTAATATCTATATTAGTAGATATCTATATCTATCATTAAATTGATAAAATTATTATGTGTTAATGTATTTATATTTTTTATGATGAAATTTTATGATAGATTTTATTTATATGTTAATGTATATTAAAGTTTTTATGTGATAATATTTTTTGTGTTTAACAAAAAAAAAGAAAAAAAATTCTACATAATTACAATAATAAAAATAAATTTTGTACATAGATAACTTTTTTTAATTTAAAAGTTGAAATCTATAAATATCTATATGGATAAAAATAAATATGAATATAGTTTTATATTAAACAAATAGAATAGTAAATCACTATTATCCTTACTCGTAAAAAAACCCCTAACCAAAACAAGAGACGTGATATGATATATGTAGATACGCACAATCACATATAAGAATTTATATAATTTATTCGGAATCTAAAATTAAATTTTATTGTTGAAGTTAAAAAATTTAAAAAAATTAAATTGGAGCTAGCATAAGTTTGTGGCCTAAATAGCTAAAAAGAATTGGAGGTTTAAAGAGCAATGTATAGTTTAGTGGCTTTATGGTAGGTACGTGTAGTCTAACCCAAAACACATTTTCGTATCAGATGACATTTATATAGATATCTCATCACTTTAAAAAATAGATTAAATATAAATTGGTGAAGCCTAAATAAATTGATAAAAAGAAAATTAGGACCATTGAAAAATTAGTATTTTCTTTAATTTCAAATATATGTAAAAGTATGGTACTAAAATAATTGATATATTTAATTTAAATATCTTTTTTTACACAATATGCGAATGCATGTCTAAGACATTCGGGGTTGTTGCCCACACAGAGCAAGAAAGTAACATGAAAATGTTAAAACTAAATTATTTTATCTTTATAAAAAATAGTTATTGCCTCTACAAAATAATAATTTTATAAAAACAAATAAATGTAAAAAGTTACAAAATATAAAATAGAATAAATTGATACTAATTTTAATTTATTCTTCTATTTTTTCACTATAAGAAAAAAAAGTGATTTGACGGTTATAACCGCCTAAACTTTTTTTTCACTAATTTTAATTTATACTAATTTTTAAAGACACGTGTGGCGGTTATAACCGCCTACAATGGAAGATTGTGACGGTTTTTAACTGTCACAGATTCGTACTCGCGAGGACAGTTTGCGACGGTTGAAAAAATTGTCGTTCTAACTGTCGACAACATTTGCAACGGTTCTTAACCGCCTCAATATACGTTTTGCGATAGTTCAAATCGTCGCAAAAAATGTTATTTGTTTTTAAAACATTGTGACAATTATCAACTGTCGCTATATTCATTTTGAGACAATTTAAACCGTCGCAAGCCTAATAATTTAAATTAAAAAATTATGATACAATTTTTTCCTAGTTTATATTAATTAACATAAAAAATATTCATAAATATCATCCACATAATTTAAATACACAATTATATAACTATTGTAACTAAATTCAATTTATATAATTTTTTCAAAATAAATAACACCAATCCATACATAGAACTTAACTAAAATAATAAATAAAGTAGTTTAAATATTCAAAATATTAGTGGAGTGGCTAAACATACAAAACAACTCCATGAAACATAAAAGTTCATCAAAATATCTAATCAGTCCTTAATGATGTTGCTCCACAATCATCAGGTTAATGGTTAGAAACAGATGAGCGTCTACCATCTATTGACGATTCTATGTTTGTTGCCTGGAAAAAAAAATTATATTAACCTCAATGAATCTTGATAAACATTGTCAAATACTAATTAACTAAATTTCTCATATAGCAAATATCAATCATTGCACAATTGATATTTTTAACCAAAGACAAACAGTTCTCATGAGATTTTATAAACAGGTTTCCTAAGAAAACAATTTTACCTTTTTTTCTCTAGAATTTTGCATTTGCAACAAGAAAGCAATTTTCTCCTTCAACATATCAAATTTAGAATCCCTTTTCTTAAGCCTATCGATTTCAGCTTGCATTTTCTCCATCTTCTCATTAGCTTCGGAGGAAGACATTGATCTTACATAGTGAGAAGTAGATGTAGTGATTTGAGACGGTGTTATTCCAAGTCCCATACAACGAACATATCCTGGATGTTTTTTTCCAAACACATTAACAAATATTTCATTTGGAGAATGATTCTTCCCAATTTCAACTTGCAATTGTTCCTGCACAAGCAAAGGAAGCAAACTAAATTCCTCTTTGTAATAGAAAGGTCGAGAATTCTCAACCATTTCAACAAAAAAACACCATGTAGTACATTCAAGTATGTGTTGCAAAAGAACAATCAATTTGATATCATCTAAGACAATAAATAGATGAATTATATTGGTACAAGCACCAAAACTAACTACATCCAACCATAATGCACCAAATCAAGCCTATGTAACATTGAAGCAAGCACATCAATACAATCAATGTATTCAATGACCAAATTGGAACTAAACTAACTACATCTCATATAAGTAATGTTATAGTTTTATAACTTTGCAACTCACTATTACCAACTAAAATAAGTAATATTGTAACTTTGCAACTCACTATTACCAAAACTAACAGTTGCATCTTTGATTTATAAAGTGGTCAATAAGGTATAATTACAATTACATAACACTTCTATTCTTTACACTTATATATTTTTCCTTGGCCTCGTCATTGACAAATGACCCATCAGCCTTTTTATGACAAATTGAATACATTTCACCCCTGCTGTATTTTCGACCATTTCTCAGTTCCTACAAGTAAACATATGTAATAAGTAGTTGTTCAATTAAGTATGCAATCAATAGTAGATTGAGTGAATCCTACCAACTCATCCCTCTTCCTTGCAAGCGTCTTAGAGCCTAATGTATGAAGGATCGTTAGCTTTTCTCTATTTGCAGCATTTTTATCAACCTTCTCCTATAGTGAAAACAAATGACATCAAAAAACATAATAGTAGAAAACAAATGACAAAAGCATTGTTTCTGTCTTACGCCTATATTGGACAAAAATAGTCCAATGGTCTTGATTAATATAACGTGGATAATTTTGTAGGTTTTGCTCCAAAGAAAGATCCCACTTATAAATTTTCTTAAACAACCTACATCGTGCATCTCGCCATTTCTTTCCAAGTCTCGTAAGGATATATTTTTTGTTGTCTCCATCATCAACAACAAATTTTGACTAACAAAATCATAAAAAAAAGTTAGTTTACTATCAAAACAATAAATAAAGAATATTCAGTTGTTTATCATTGATACCTTTATTTTATTCCTAAAAATTTCATTGTTTCTTGCCGATGGAACTTGTTTCGAATTGTCGTACATTATAGGAAAATCCTTAAACTTCCTTGCAATTTCACCCAAAAAACCGCTTAACAAACCAGTAGCTGATCCTATCGGTTGCCCATCTGAATTCCATCTAGTTATTATTCTGCTAACATTAGGAGGAGCTTCAAGCACGTCTGATACCCTTAAGTGTGTCTTTGAAATATGTCAACGAAATATTATTCTACCTCATCTAACACATAATTCAACGAAATATGTCATACGTCAACCATGTAAAACAATTAAATTATATAAATATAATTAGACATTAGATAACATACTAGAAAGTGTAAGTGTTCCATCATAATTGTACACGATGGACAAGCAAGTCCGGTGTAAGTGTTCCACCCAGAAAGTGTACCCAACCCCATAAAATCACTAATTGTCCACATTAATGTTGCATGCAATGTAAACATCTCTTTTTTTTTAAAAGAATCGTATGTATCAACAACTGTTGCCCATAATTCCTTTAATTCTTTGACTAGAGGTTGTAAGTAGACATCAATATCATTTCCTGACATTTTTTTACCGAGAATTATCATTGACATTATAAAAGATGTTTGCTTCTTGCACACCCATGAAGGAGTGTTATATGGAATGAAAATAACTGGCAAAATACTATAATTTGTACTCATCATACCAAAGGATTAAAACCATCACTAGCCAATGCAAGATGCACATTTCGCGGGTCTGATGCAAACCAAGTGTGTGTCAAATCAAAATTTTTCCAAGCTTCAGAATCTCTAGGATGCCTCAACATTCCATCATTCTTACTATCGATTGCATGCCATCTCATATCCTCGGTCGACTTTGAGGACAAAAATAATCTTTATAACCATGGTTTTAATGGAAAATAACGAAGCACTTTTGTAGGAATTTTCTTTCGTTTATTGTCATCACCAGACACCCCAATTGCACCAAATTTTGCTTTTGATTTCCATTTGGAAGTGTTACAAATTTTGCAGGTCTCTCTCTCTTCATCTTCCTTATTACCCCAATAAAACATACAATTATTCGGACAAACAAAGATCTTTTCGTAATTTAAACCAAACTTCGTGATTGTTTTCTTGGCTTCATAGAATGATTTTGGTATATTTGCAAATTCAAATGCATCTTTTAATAACTCTAAAACCATTGTCATGGCTTTATCAGTCATTCCACATAAACATTTGATGTGATACAACTTTACCAAAAAAGATAGTCTTGAATATTTAACACACCCATCATACAAATGTTATTCTCCTTCTCTACTTAATTCATAGTACTCTTTGGCCTATTCAAACCTTTGCTGACTTGCATTTGGCACGATATCTTCATTCCAATCAATCTCGACATTTGATTCAATGGGTACTTCGTTTGCATGCTTTGCAACTCCAAAAGCATCGTTGATCATGTTCTGAATATGATCATCAACGACAACTGTGTCTTGAACTGTGACTTGAACTATATTTGAAACACTACTAGGTGAGATAGTAGTGATCATCAACGATAACATTGTTGACATTTTAAAATATAAAATATTAAATTGTCACTTAAAATTAAAATAAAGGACCAAAAGGGAAGAAAAAAAAAGATAAATAACTAAAACGGTAACTGAAATTAAGTTAATAGACCACGGGTGCTATTTAGCCTATATTTACACCGTTGAATATATTATAGACTAATTTGTGAGACTTTTGTTAATAAATTTGTATATTTTATAAAAGCATATAATATTTTTCTTTAATGTATATATTATAGTCTATTTTTGCCTCTATTATAGTTTTTTTTTTATCTATCACTTTGTCATTATTTTTGCTTATATTTGAGACTAAATGAAGTACTATATTATTGACCTATTTGAATTGCATTTTTCTAACTTAACAACGTTGTGAAACCATTTGAAAAGTTTCTAGAAATTATTGATGACATTTTCAAATACTTTGTTATATTTATAATTTTATTTCAATCTTTTAAATATATATAAATATAACATATACTTTAGGACTAATTTTTGGTCTAAAATCACTCATCCAATTCATTTTTTTTTCATTTTATATAAATAAATGGTTTCCACTCAAATTTAGTTTGTATTTTCTATTTTTTGTTGTGATTTCATCGTCTGAGTGCGACGTTTTTTTATTTTCATGTCTTTGTGTGGTGTTCGTATTGATTTAGATTGACAAAGTCATCGATTATAGATTTCAACCATTGACTTTGATGTCGTCAATGTTATATATCTGGTTGCATAGGCATTTCAAACACTTGAAATTTATTGTATTTGTAGGCATATTGTTGTTTTATGCTATGTTGTCGTTTTACGCTATTAACTGTGATGTTGTGAGTTTGTTTACAGATTCATTGTTTATGTTTGGAACAAATTTAAATTTGTATTACGTCGATGTATTCTATATATAATTTGAAACAATGAATATTGTTTTTTTTCAAGTAAAAAAATAACATAAACTTTAATGATTAAAAAAATTAATATATTTCATAATTTATTATGTTGACATCTAGTTTTGCAAAATTTCAAGGATATGCCTTCTCAAAAATGAACTACTAAGTTTAGAGTATTAGGTGAAATTAATAATAAATTAATATTTGATATGATATATATCACATACACAATTACACATTTTAAAATTAATTTACTATTATTTCTTATTAACTGTTAATTACTAGGTCTATTATCATTAAATTACTTTACTTAATCAATTATAGCTATTTTTAACAATAATTAACGACTTATTCGATTCTAATTAATTCATTATCACAATTGATTGTTATTCAGGTTAACTGATTAATCATCCCCAATTATATCCAAATCAAAACTTAGGTTATTCATAGGATTTTTTTATTCACTAATCTATTAATCTAAGTACATAACCAATTAGTTTATCATCTAATCTGCTAATTATTCAACTTTTTTTTTTTTAGCAACAAGGGTTGACCCCCAATAGAAACAGAAGAAACAACACAATTACAAACCCCTCAAATGAGAGGCAGCTGAACTATCCTCAAGCATTACTCAAATACACCAATCTGGTACGACATCATAAATTTAAAGTTGCATCTCTTGTCTATTAATTCTTCATATTAGTTAATGGATTAACGTATTGTTTATATCGATTTTATACTCATATAATCGATTAACAACCTAAAAATAGCAGTATAGGTGTAACATAAAAATATCATAATCATACTGAATTATCCACAATCGTCGATCATCATCAAGAGATATGATCACAACATTTAAACATGCAATCAACATTCATCACCCATCTTCAAATACATCAAATCATCAACTTTCACTCACTAATAGGTTTTTTTAGCACATTAAAGGGATGATAATATCCTACTTATCATATACAATACTACAAACACTATATTCAAGGGGAAATGATGTTTGGGCTTTCGAGAAACCCTAGCCGCTCAGCTTATTATCCTTTTTGTCTCTCTCCTTAATATATAATAGAAAATGGGTGATTTAGGGCTAGTTTTTTTATCTGAATTCATCTCTCTACATCAATTTTTTTCTATATATATTTATCTAAATAAGTGATTTTCACAAAAACCTATTTTGTCTGCATGTTTTTATGTTAAATGTGATGTTTGGTTTTTTTGTCTCGTTGCGATGTTCATTTTATTCAAATTGATAGATTAACGTTGATTCAGTATATATAGATTCAATTAAGGGCTTCAATATCCTCAACGTTGCAGCTTTTGAGGAATAGGTATTCCATTCACTTTAGTTTTGTCAAATTTATAGGTATTTTGTCGTTTTATGTTATTAAACTGAATGTTGTGAGATTGTTCGCAAATTCATCATTTCACTTTTTGTCGAAGTTGTATTTTTGTTGGTTTTGATCGACGTATTATCTTAATCTGAAAAAATTAATATTATGGTTCGTAAAAATAATATTTTCCGGGGGATATTAAATTTTGCCCTAGTGTTTTTTATTTTATTTCTTCACTTCAATTAAGCTATTTTAGGCTAAATAGCACTCGTGGTCCCTTAATTTAATTTCAGTTAACGTTTTAGTCCTATATCTTTTTGTTTTCTCGATTTGGTCCTCTATTTTAATTTTAAGTGACAATTTGATCTTTTATGTTTTAAAATGTCAACAATGTTGTCCTTTTTTTTACAAAAATTCAAAAAATTCATCAAAATTTTCAACCAAAACCAATAAAATTAATTATATTCTTTAATATAATACAAATTTCATCAAATTCGAAACTCAAATCTTCAAATAAACTCATATTTCCATCTCTAACAACATCAAATAAAGAATGAAAATATGAGTTTATTTGAAGATTTGAGTTACAAATTTGATTAAATTTGTATTATATTAAAGAATATAATTAATTTTATGGGTTTTAGTTGAAAATTTTGATGAAAATTTTGAATTTTTGTAAAAAAAGGGATAATATTGTTGATATTTTAAAAC
This sequence comes from Cicer cuneatum, assembly GCA_037974295.1. NCBI lineage: Eukaryota > Viridiplantae > Streptophyta > Magnoliopsida > Fabales > Fabaceae > Cicer > Cicer cuneatum. The sequence goes on along the minus strand of JBBPBO010000005.1, from coordinate 16,580,306 downwards.
ATAAAAGATCAAATTGTCACTTAAAATTAAAATAAATGACCAAATCGGGGGAAAAAAATATAAAAGACTAAAACGTTAACTGAAATTAAGTTAAGGGACCACAGATGCTATTTAGCCATTATTTTATTTACGATTTTCATCTCAACACATAATTAATTTTTTAAAAATATATAAACTTAGGGATATCAATTTTTGATGTAATAGTTTTTACTTGCAATTAATTAGTCAAATATTTGTGCACCCACACCGATCACGTGTGCGGGTCATGCAAGTTAGTTATAATATACAAATAATTATGATGACATATTTAATTAGAAAATATGGGTGATTGAGGAGACAGTGGCAGATCTTGACTAAAAAGTTTGGGGTGGCCGACATAAAAATATAATGTATAAATCAAATATGCAAATAATATTATATATCAAAAAATTAAGTTGTAATAAACACAAAGTAAAATATCAAATAATTTAACCACATGACTTAAGAATACCTTAAAGTAATGTTCTGCGCTATTTAATTAACTCGAAATCATCAATAATAGATTCAGAACTGATACTTGCAGCAATTTCTCTTTCAATATTAACCACCATGTTATCTGTTAAAAAGTCAGCTTCCATCTTGTTTCTTAACCTAGACTTAATAGTTTTCATTGCTGCAAAAGATCTTTCAGTTGTGACAGTAGAAACCGGAAGAGTGATGATAAGACGAAGTAGTCTATCAATCAAGTAGAAAATTTGCCCCTTTTCAGTTGCAACCAAACATGAGCACAATTCTTGGATAGTTGATAAACTCTTCAAATTTAAATCTTGCCGAGCATCAACCAAGAAATGTTGGAGTTGAAATTTCAAATTAATCTTCTCTTGCATATTGAAATCCACAGGGTAATATTTTTCAACTAGAGTGCAAATTTTTTCAATGTTATAATTTCTTCATCTCTTTCACTCTCACAAATTTTCCTCTTGAAAAAAGAATCGATTCTTTTACTCTTCTTCATTCTCACAAACTTCTCTAAATCAACAAATTTAGGAAACATAAAACATCTTTTTAGTAAAAATTAAATGGAAAACAAATCAAACACTTTATATGCAACCAAAAAAGAAGTCAAACACCTTATATGCAACAAAAAGTCAAACACCTTATATGCAAAAAAAAAAAATCAAACACCTTATGTGCAACAAAAACATGATCACTCTTAAGTAACACCATGAGTAAAAAAAAGGTCCAAAGTCTCATTTTTAAATATGCCCTCAAAACATCAAAAAAACCCAAAGTTCAAACTTCAAAGCAAAAACTGATCAATTTTTCAATCTCAACAAGTTCTTCTCATGTCTCTCTTAAATTTTGTTTTTATGTGGTGTTGTGTTCTTCAAACTCGCACTATCTTTGATGAATTCTTGTTTTGAGTTGTTTTTTTTCACACTCATTCACTCCATTTTTTTAATTCCATCATTTTCCTTATACTTTGAGTATGGTAATTGTGCATTTAAGCCATGACTTTGAGTATGATAATTGTACATTTAGCATTATTTTTTATTTCAAGCCATTGTCAAATAATGATAACCATAGACAGTGTATGCACCCAAAGGATCTAAATAAAATATGACAATACATAACTCCAAATACATCTCACAAGCAAGAAATGAGAACAACAATATTGAATCCAATCAAGCTTAAAACACATCCAAGTTCCAACATTCACCAATCTTTCATAATCAACCTTATATATAGCATTTGATGAACAACTATTATTATAAAATTGAAATCAGCAAGCATCCATAGCAAAATAAAACCAAATTCCAATAATGTTGAGGAAGCAAGTTAAAATAGAAGACTTACAAAAGGGTACTTTGAGGCTTTATCATTCCACACAGCCAATAATCCCAAAGACGCGAAAAAAAAACTCAATCCTCCAAAAAGCTACGCCAATGCTTCATACTGGTAACAAAGTAAAAACAATCAACTTCATGCATTCAATTTATAATCATTATATCCTAAATTTCACTAGGGTTTACCTTTCTAACAGTATCAGCAATACGATCTATACAAGGTTCGGAAAATGGAGTACCGTTGTCCCACAAAAGTTCCTTGTTCTTGCACAAAATCTACTATCACCCCATCGATTCTTAATCAACAAAAATTAGCGACGCCAAATTGAAATTCAAACTCCAAACTCCAAAATCAGCAAAACTCCAAACTCCAAATCAACAAAAATCAATGAAATTGAAATCCAAACTCCAAACAAAACTCCAAAGCAAAACTCCAAACTCCAAACATCAATTCTGAATCTGATGATGAGTGGAACAAAAACACGAAATTGAAATCCGAACCTTTTGAGTTTTGACGAACCACGAATGGCAAGGAGGCGAGGCGAGGTGGATTATGGAACTTGAAGCAAGATCAAAATGGACCGATTCTGGAACTGGAAGAGGGAGAGAGAGGAAGAGGAGAAAGACTGATTTTAGAGTTTAGATATTATTGTAATTTTCTAATTTTACTAAGGGCAATTTGGTCATTTTACCTATATTTTTTTTTTCTTAAGGTGGACGTAGCCTCCCTATCCCCCACAATGCTCCGCCCCTGTGAGGGAGTAAAAGTGATTTAATTAAACAGCTAAAGTAATATTCAAAATCGTTTACAACACTATTATATTGTGTCTTGCTAAAGTTTCAAATAATTTTTATTTTATTTTTATACAAAAGTTTCAAATAAATTTTAATTAGTGTATTATAACTTTTCTCGCATTTTTATTTATAAAATAAAACATACATTTACATTTTTTTACTAATTGTCTTGTTTATGATAATCTTTTAACTATTTAGTATCATCGATAATTATTTACCATGTGTGTATTTGTTTAGTAATTAAATTTTTATCTTTTTATACATCAAGACAAACATTTGTCATATCTTTAGTTTATATAATAAATTATAAATAATGTATTATAATTTTATTTACACTTTCATTGATAATATATTAAAAAATGCATTATAATCAAATAAAAACCGTCTTTTGATAAGTCCGTGATAGTAACATACTAAACTTGAGGCTTGAATTTTTTAATTATGACTGATTTAAGTCTTGCAAAATCTATCTTTGCTCACTCTTAATCGTGATATTAGCTTCCTCTTCTCCGTGAAGTACCGAAGCCTTCTTGCTTCCCCAGCTGCAATTTTGGCAAACAAAAGAAAGAATTAAGGGTAGTAAAAGTAGGGGGTGTTTTTTTTTTTTTAAAAGTGCGGGTAATTTTAGTTTAAAAACTGTATTGAAATGGATCACTTTAGTTTAGTTATTGAAAATTATTTTCATAAAAATTAATTAATTTTTGAATCAGTTTCAGTTTAGTTAAGAACTAGTTCATATTAATTTATAAATATAAATTAATTTAATATTTTGAATTAAGGTTAAAAAAGTTTTAAAATAGTTAAACCGATTTTTGAATTAAGTTTTATTAGCTGATATATTTTAAATATGTGATTTAGTTTTTGTGTAATTAGTTTGATTTTTTTTTATGCAGTTCAATTTATCAATATAGTTAAATTAACCATATATTTTTGTATACTCCTAACTAAAAGAAAATGATTGGGCAAGGATGAGTTAGAGAGGCTATTGTGGTTTTTTGTTGGTGAATGATCATATATCCTCTTGATTTTGCCTCCCCACCATCAAATACACTATTGAAAGTAAGGATCTAATTGTGTATTTTCCATCGTTGAAAGCTAGAATTCCTTCAATTTATCAATATAGTTAAATTAACCATATATTTTTGTATACTCCTAACTAAAAGAAAATGATTGGGCAAGGATGAGTTAGAGAGGCTATTGTGGTTTTTTGTTGGTGAATGATCATATATCCTCTTGATTTTGCCTCCCCACCATCAAATACACTATTGAAAGTAAGGATCTAATTGTGTATTTTCCATCGTTGAAAGCTAGAATTCCATAAAAAGTAGAAAAATTAGAAGTTGAATGAGTATTCACTTTTATTTTTTCTCCACTTTGATGTTTTTGCAAAACCCCAACCAACATGTCCAGTACCATGTGACGTTCCTACTTTGGAAAATTGGATTTCATACTCCCTCAGTTTGACTTATACCCCCAAAATAATGAAAACTCCAAATTATCCATTTGAATTTCATTTGACCTAAGGATAAAAAAATTTACTCAAAATCTACCCTCTCTCAACTAAATTTCCAGTACGTTAATTTTTTTCAGAAAAATCTAGTATGAAAATTTAACTACCGAAAATTTCATTTTGCCAAATTTCCAATAGGACAAATTACCGGAAATTTGGTGATTTCAAATTTCCGGTAGTTATAATTTCTGGAAATTTCAATTTTCTAATAATTATAACTACCGGAAATTTCAAATTGTCAGTGTGTATTTTTTTTTTTTTTACTTTTTTGTAATTTTTTTATTTTTTTTTCTAATTTTTTTTTCAATTAGTAATGGAGACAAAAATATGTAAGATATGTAAAAAAAATTATAAATAATGCAAACAAACAAAAAAAGAGAAAAAAGAATTTTAAAAAAATGAAGTTATTGTTCCGGAAATTTCCGGGAACTATCCGGAAATTTGAAATTTTCTGTAGTTCATTTTGTGTAAGGAAATTTCATTGGGATGCCAATCGGAAATTTAAAATTTCCGGTAGTTAATTTTCAATATCTGAAATTTCAAATTTTCGATTGGCACTCCCAGAAATTTCAGATTTTAAAATTTTCGATACACAAAATGAACTATCAGAAATTTGAAATTTTCTGTACAGAGAATGTGGGGTATGGGGCCGTGAATATGTTTTTACTGAATGATTAGAGATGATTTAGTAATTTCAAGCTCAAAATTTTTATTTAGAGGTATAAGGTTAATTGAGGGTATAAAATCCAATTTTCCCTACTTTGACTTGCACCCGTGGGGCTTTTAAATTTAGTTTCCCCCTATTTTTGGGCTTTTGGTTTGCCTTTCATGTGAGGTTTTATTGAGCCTATATACTCTTTGCTTAGATGATAAGATGAAGACGCTTATCGGACTTTCTTCTTCTTTTTTTTTTTTAAGAAAACATAATCTTTTGGTTTTTTCACTTTTGTTCAATAGGATCAAGTGAATACTAATAATCAGTTGACAAAAATATAAAAATAATTCTATTAACTTTTTTTGTCAATTAATTATTATAGAAGTTAATGGAATAAGAATTCTAACAAATGAATGTATTTTGTTTATATTTTAAAATAATAAATAAATTATAAGAGAGACGTTAATTTATTTTGAAGTCATAAAAATAAATTCATATAATATAATGATAAAAAGGTCTTTCAAGATTTATGCGAAACATTTAGAAGAGTGGCGCTATAGAGTATTATACAACTTTTTGGAATAACAATGATGATATATGGTACAAAAAAGTCACTACAAAGGTGGAAACCACCTCCCGAGGGAGGCAAACTGATTGTGGTGGCCTCATTCGAGGGATCAGTGGTAAGTGCGTTTGTTGTTGAGCTTTTGAATGTGTTTGAATGTTTTCATTGTACTGGGAGGCTTGGCCAATTTGTGTTGTGATTTGGGTTCTACTTTGATTTTTTAAGAGCTGTAACGCTCATTTGTCCTTTATTGTTACTTGATATTTTCTGTAGTGTTTATCCATTTTGATGTAGAACATATATATACTCAAAGCGTTTAAGATTTTGAGAAAAGTTGAAGTGTATAAAAGTCTTTTAGTAATTCTCATGTTTGGTCTATTGTTGCTTTCCATTTTAAAAAATGATGATTTAGTTATAGTTTACAGAAGTATACGTTTAAGCATTTTTTTAAAACATAAATACCACAAAAGTAAATTTTATTTCTTAAGAATTATTTTTCTTGGAATAATAAGATTTTATGATGTTTAGAACCAAACATGGAAATACTCAACCTTTATTCATTTCTTTTGCGGATGTGATGCTATGAGTATGACATGATAAATAAACCCTTCCAAATTCACATACAACAATTGCCCTACCATAGTACCATTATTACAAAGTGTGTTTGCTTTGTTAGCATCATAATATTTTGTTATCGGAACTATAACTATAACTATAACTAGAATGGAAAATATCGAGTATTATATAAAAAAATGGAACAAATAACAATGACAATTAAAATGATAGTTGAAGCAACAATAATATCAATTAAAGAATAAATCTAGAACATATGTATAGGGCAAACAAACAATTAAACCAAATAACAAGATAAAGAAAATAGAGAAACAAATGCATCAAAATTGTTTATCTAGTTTGGTTCATATTAATTTACATCTAGAGGAAAAAGTAACCTTGAGATCTACTATCAATAAGTATTTATAAGAGATAAAAAAAACTTATAAAACTTTCAACGTTCATAAAAGACAAATCCTAATTTCTATTATTTCTCTTTATCTCAACGCTGAATGATTTTCACTTACTCAATGTGTTTAAAAATGTATTTCTCAACTCTAATCACTCACTCAAAAACCCCAGTTATGTTTCCTAATTTTAGAGATATGAAAAATGATAAAAAATTATTAATTTATCCATATAATTCGAATTACTATCATTAGAAAAACATTAATTCGAATTATGCTACAACAACTTTGAATTGCAAAAAACAGCGGGGTAATTTGAATTACTCAACTGTGATGAGTCTTTTTTTATTTTTTGGTCAACACATTGTGATGAGTCAAGGGAACAAAATTGCGGTAGTAACTAGTAGTACTAGTACATGCAACCTAAACAATTATGACCCATATATGCATTTGGTACTGACTCACTGCATTCGCTGTTTTCCAAAAGCCACATGCATCTGCTGCTCCCTTCGTATGAATTGTGATGTGATAACATTTGACAGTAACTACAAAGCATTAAGCAATAAGCCACAGGACAATAGCATATACTGTATTAGTAAATAAGTAATAAGAGTGTACCATTCATTCAATCGAGTAGTTAAAAGGCTTAATCTTACATCAAGCTCACAATAATTTCTTTTATATTTCTTCAGACAATAGAGTAGTTGACAATTGACATGTAAATAACCACTGGATTAAATAAGAACTGTCAAAATTCCACTGCTATGCTGCGAAAAGATCAATCAAATTCCAAAAAGATGTACATAATATCCCATCACAATTAATCACATACAAAAGTAGAAGGCTGTCCTAATGGACGGATAGAACCTGCATTTTAAAGATATAGGGCCCAGGGAGGACAAGGCCTGCTTAACAACCTCATTCACTCTGATTTCAATTTTTAATAATAGCTGGTCCCTAGCACACATATCTTTGAGAACTGTGACTGTGAGATGATAATTTTCAAAGTTAACATTCAAATGCATTTAAATTGGAGCGTGTAGAAAATTCTAAGCATCGAGTATTACATCATACTTCATGATCCAGTGAAAGAAAATTACTAGTTTGTTGCTTAAATAATTACTACTTTCTTATACTCAAAATATGATTAGGGTTCTCATTTAAACTTTATATAAGCTTTACATGGATTTTTTAAATAAAAAAAAAATAAGTTGACATTTATTAAAGGGCAGAGTTATTAGTTATGTAGTATTAAAGATGGGATTCCACTTCAAGATTCCCTTTTGGTCCCAATAATAACACCCTCCCAGAACCCAAAGGATATGAAAACAAAAACAAAGATCACAATTTTGAAGCCACCTACCTAACCCAAGAGGCAGGTAAAAATCTTTTAACAGATGTACCTAACAGAAATTGACAGAATTTGTTTTTAGTATTGGAAATATATTTCGTGAATACAAGAGTCAGTAATATACTAGCTAACACCAACTTAAATTTTGGCAGAGATGCCCCTTGATTCGGACCTACTTTATAGGGTAAAACATCAATATCAACTCCTCAAGCCTCTAATTTACCCCCGGATTAAAAAACAAAGTCATCTCTTTTTTTTTAGTCGACTTTGTAAAGCAAAGAGCATGCTTGGAAAACATAGAGGGAAGTTGGAACTTATAGTAAAATAAAAAGCTTAAACTCCCCATTTAGAATCAAATAATATCCAACCCTTGCAATGACTTGATTCATTCAAACAACACTTCCATGATCTGAGGCGTCATCATAGTAATAAGGGGACAATTTTCCATCTTTCTTGGCAGGTTTCGTTTGTTTCTCTGTTCCTACCTCTTGCAACATTTTCACCACTCTTCTCATTGAAGGCCGGTTGATTGGAAGAGGACTAGTGCACATGAGACCAATGTTGAACACCTTGCAAATTTCTTCTTTGAAACATGAATCAAGCCTTGAGTCAAGTACATGGTCCACACCCTTTTGATCCAAGGTAGTGCAAACCCATTTAACCAAATCTTTCTCTCCAAATTCGGGATCCACAGGGCGTCTTCCAGTAACTAGTTCAAGTATGACAACACCAAAACTATAGATATCGCTCTTCTCATTCACTCTAAGCGTGTATGCATATTCTGCAGTAGAAACGGAACATGTCAGCTTGTTTTCCAAATATACATGAATACTAAACATTGTGAAACTTTTAATATGAATCATATAAAAGATGCTATATAACAATTACTTTAGACCATGTAATATCCATACTATAATAATACTAGTAAGATAAAGAACTAGAATGCCAATAAAAACAGACCATTTTTCACTAAGCAACAAAAATAATGAAAGTATTGCCCATGAATGAGACTATCATTGTAATTTGTAGTGTCTGCAGAGGAATGCATATACATACATCTCTAAAGTAGCAGATCAACAATCGAATTGCTCTAAATAACCCACAAATAAAACCATATACTATGAGTTAAGCACAACCTCACAAGTATTTACAAGTAAATGTATCTCAGGTTCATAAAAATTAAATTAGAATCAACATAAGGGTATAAAAATGAATGAAATAAATTTTAACAACAAATTTTTGCTAACCTGGTGCAATATACCCACAAGACCCAGCTATGATGGACATGGATTTAATTCCTTTCCCGGTGGTTTCCACAACCTTAGCTAGTCCAAAATCTGCAACCCTTGCACCAAAGTCTCCATCCAACAAGATATTGTTAGATTTAACATCTCTATGAACAATTGGTGGAACACAATCGTGATGGAGATAAGATAATCCATCAGCAGCATCAACGGCTATCTTGTATCTTGTTGGCCAATCCAACAACAAACCTCCTTTAGTACTATGAAGCAAATCACCAAGACTCCCATTTGGCATATACTCGTAAACCAAAAGCTGGCAATCCCTAGTGGTGCAGCAACACCATAGCTTCACAATGTTCTTGTGTCTAATTTTTCCAAGAGTTTCAACCTCTGCATCAAAAGCATTGTCTTGAACCCTACCCTTTTCAACATCTCCACTCTCCACTTCCTTTTTAACCCCTCCCCATATCTTCTTCACAGCAACAGCTTCTCCACTGCCAAGTACAACCTTGTAAACCTTCCCAGAAGAACCACTTCCAATGACATTATCTTCATCAAGACAATTCAAAATCTCATCTTCGCCAAAACCCAGTTTATGAAACGACATCAAAGTCCATTTTGATTTATCAAAAGCTTTTTTCGCTTCCTTGAAATTTTTGTACCTAAAGTAAAACCAGACAACACCAACTAGGAACACAAAAATGGTAACAATGAAAATTGTTCTAAGCAACCAAACATAACCCAAGTTCCTCATTTCATTCCTACTATCACACAAACCTTTCAAATCACCACACAAACCAGGATTGCCAACGAAACTAGACCTGTACATTTCCTTAGCCAATTGAGGAGGAAGTTCACCAGAAAGACGATTATATGACAAATTGAGCTGATTCAGCTTTAGATTCTGCAACCCATGAGGGATTTTCCCAGAAAACTGATTCTTAGAAAGGTCAAGAAAATTAAGTACGGATAAACTCCCAATCCCATCAGGAATTTTTCCACCAATTTCATTGTTGGCCAAATTCAAATCATTGAGCTTCTTCCAAGAACCAATCCCCTTTGGCATTTCACCAGAGAGTTTATTGTTATGAAAATCAAGAATCCCAAGCTGCCCAAGATTCACTATACTATCGGGAAGAGAGCCGGTGAACATGTTATCACCAGCCGAAAACTCGACGAGATTTTCCACCCACCCAATCTCATCAGGAACCGTTCCGGAAAAGTTGTTCTCCGACAAAATCAACAACGAAAGGTTCCCCGCACCGGCAATGGTCTTCGAAATAGAACCGGTAAACGAGTTATGAGCAAGTTCTAACAGATTCACATGGGGAAGACCCCAGATCCCCGCCGGAACCTCACCGGAAAACCGGTTATAACCGAGACGTACACGCGTCAAGCTCTGACAGGTTCCCAGACTCGCCGGAATCTCACCGGTGAACAAATTATAAATCATAAGAAGCTCCTCCAATTCACCAAGATCACACAAACTCGCCGGAATGATCCCCCAAAACTGGTTACTCGAAACATCAAGCCACCTCAGAGGAGAACGTTTCCCGAGATTTTCCGGCAACTTTCCGGTAAGCCGGTTTCCAAACAACCTCAACTCGTAAAGATTTGGCGAGTCAGCAATACTCGCCGGTAACTCACCCTCAAAACGATTCTCATATAGATTGAGACTCTCAAGCGGCAACGAACAAAGCTCCGCCGGGATACTCCCCGTCAAATGATTCATCGACGCGTCAAGAAGCCTCAACGAAGTAAGGTTCCCCATTCCCCGAGGCAACTCACCGGATAACGAGTTATTATACAACTCGATCTGTCTCAAACTGGTTAACCCAGTGAGCGAACTCGGTATAGAACCGTACAAATCGTTTAACGCAAGGTCCAAATCCTTAAGCTTCTTAAGTTTCCCAAGTGAGTCAGGAATCAAACCAACGAGGTTACATTGTGTTAACCATAGAACCTCGAGGTTAGTTAAATTCCCAAGCTCCGACGGGATCCGACCCGGAAAAAACGGGTTGTAAGAGAGGTTAAGCATTTTCAAAGTAGTGAGGTTGCCAAGAGAAGGAGGTATAGTACCTTCTAGAAGATTCGAAACGAGTGAGAGAACTTCGAGTTTCTGGAATGTTCCGAAGGAGAAAGGAATAGGACCGGAGAAGTTGTTACCGGTGAGGTCGAGGTAACGGAGGTTAGGGAGAAGGGAGAGAGTTTCAGGGAGGGGACCAGTGAGGAGATTCTGGGAAAGGTCGAGGTGAACGAGGTTGTTACAGAGGTTGATTTTGAGAGGGAAGGTTTGGTTAATGGAGTTATTGAAGAAATTGATGGAGGAGAGGTTAGGGAGACGGCAGAGAATTGATGCCGTGAATGGACCTTGAATGTTTGTGGCGGAAAGGTCGAGTTCCGTTACGGAGGTGTTAGTTGAGTCGCAGCGTACACCATACCAGTTGCAAGGTGTGGTGTCTGTTGGGTTCCATGAGGATAACCGTGAGTCAGGATCGTCTAAGGTGAGTTTGAATTGGTACAGATACAACCCTTCTTGGTTTAGAGATGCTACGTTTGTTGCAAGAGCAAAGAGTGATAGAACAATGCAAATTAATTTCACTTGTTTCAGCATTGTGAACTGTGAATTACTCTGTCTCTGTCCAGTGAATAAAACTTTCAGTGTCTCACTTTATTTATCTCAATGGGAATTGAACGACATAGAAAGGGTGAGAGAGTATTTGAGTGTAGTGTGCCACGCATGCTACTAGTCTATTGAGTACTGTGTTGGTTTTTTCAGGAACAAATACAACACAACTAGTGCTGACTTGGCACTGGTGGAAACTTGGAATTTCTTTGCACTATCAAACAAAACATTAGTTGCAGGGGAATTTTAATTGTTAGTCTTTATCTCTCAAATTTGATTATAAGATATGCTCATTAACTTTCTTGTTCAAAACATATTGCTATGTTGTTAAATTTTACTCCTAAATAATTAAGTGGTTAGGAATTTTTGTGAAAATCTAAATTGAACTATATCTCACACTTAATGTCACACTTAATGTGTATATAAATGGTGGGTAACTCAATAAATAGATTATGATATTATTTTAATTTTTATATTGAAATTAATCAATCCTAATAAAATCAATTTATAAATCAAGAGATGTCATTTTTTTTATATATTTTTATAAAATTTTATCTATTATCATTTTATAATAACTTAAAATAATTTTTAATTGATTTTATTTTTTTTACAATTGATCGTCGAATTACTCTAATTCATTATCACGAGAAGGTTAAAAACCAAAAAAAATTTACTTCCAAATAGCTCAATTGAAGAAAAACTACATTAACTAGACTCATATATAAATAAATATTACTAAATGTATTTTTTTACATGAAATAAAAATTAAGTACACTTAACTATATTGTGTAATTTTAATTTTTACTTATATTTAAAATTAATAGAGTATATTTTAAAAAAAATAGTGGTGAAACTTGCAAATACTAATTCTGTAATAAGGTATTTAGGCTTTTTGTTTACAGTAGGTATTTAGGCATTAACATTATTTAGTGTAATGTTGTTGTATATAAAAATAAGGTATTTGTTGTATATATATTTCTATAAATGTATGTTAAATATTGTTACTTTTTCTGACAGAGTTATATATTGATATTGTTAACCATATTTGAGAATGAAAACTGCTTTCACGGCTTCACGTTGAATTGGTACATCGTCTACAAACTACCAGTAGCTTTTGAAGTTATTCAACACTCACTGTTATAATAAATAAAGTCTTTTATTTTTATTATTATTGAGTTAAATAAAATTTTAGTTCTTATTAAATTTTATTTGTAATTTTTATAATTTTTTATATTATTTTTAATTTTAAAAAAATTATTAGTTTTATTTTTTATCTCTATCATTAAAGTAATTTAAGTTTATCGTTCAAATTTTTAAATAGTTTTTTCATGCATGTTAAGATTATTGTAAGAGTTTATCTCACAAAAATTTAAAAATTTTAAAAAAGATATGAGTTAAATATGAATATTTCAGTGTCAAAAGCTTAAAAGTTTGTATTTAATTAATTATTTATTAAAAAATTATAAATTATTTTAAGAGATATTATTATGACGATCCAAACTTGTATAAAAAAATTGTTTCAAACATTTAAATGATAAATATTAGTTGTCTTGAAAATACAGACAAAAAACAAAATTGAAATTTTTTTAGAGCTTAAACTAAAAATAAAATATTAAATTTTATATGAACTAAAAATTTATTTAATTTTTTTTATAATATAAAATTTTTTTTAAACAGAACTACCCAATTACATGTGGATTTATCATATTAATATATATATATATATATTATAATATTAAAAAAATTGATACTTTATTGTAGAATATCATTAAAAATTTCAAGTGAAACTTATTTTTTAACAATAATATTTTATTTTATATTTTTAAGTAAAATATTCATACATGTATAATTTTATTTATATGTACATTTTATACAAATTTTTATATAGAAGATATTCAAATTATATTCTATTAATAAAATGTACATTTATTTTTAACTAATTTATTAATGATGAATATTTGTCCTCCGTTGTTTTATATGGTTAAAAATAAAAAATAAAATAGTTAAAAATATTATAAAGATAAAACATAAAATGTCAAAAAATTTATAAAGATTAAAAATATATTTAATTGTTAGGATAAATAAATTTTTAGTCTCCATAAAATTTTAAAATTTCACTTTTAGGCTCAGCAAAATTATTCTACAAGTTGTTTTAGTCTTTGGTGGAAAGAAACATCTTTCAATTTTATATTTTTAAATGATATTTCGTAAGTATGTGTAAAACATTATTAAATGTTCATCTCCACAAATTTAAAATTTGTTAACTTGAAATGAATTAAATATAATTTTTTTAAATATCATGTGTTTAAGATAAAAATTTGTAAAATATAGATATAGAAATCGAATTTTGAGTTTATTTTTTTGTAAAAAAACTTTTTATAATGTTGCAAACATGTATACAAAAATATATGTTGATGTTTCAACAGAGACTATAAATACTAATATAATAATTTCTTAGGAACTAAAAAACTGTGATTTTTTTTATTAGAACTAAAAACGAAATTATAATTTTACATAAATTAAAAACTTATTTAACTCTTAATTAATTATAGATAGATAAATCATACACCCACACACAAGGTGGTCACTAATCAATTAATTAAATACCATCATTTACATATCAATTAATTAAGAGATAAATGTATATATAATTATTAACGTTTCATTTAAATATTTTGTAAATTACGATAGTAAAAACAACACTCATGAATGCATGTGCACTCAACTAATAGACTTTGTTTTTTTAAACATTATAACAATATATAAAGAAAAATAAATCCTCATCCCGCCTTATAATACATACAAAATATGTTAAATAAAGTTCATTTATTTGATTTAAATTACCAACTTCTTTTAAGTAGTTTTTTTTTTTTTTAATTTCATAATTAAGAGAATGTTTTCTCTGATTTTAAATATAAAAGAAATTTGACTCTATTTTTTTTTACAGGGACTACTCTATAATAAAGATTTGACACAACTCCAAACCCAAAGTTTTGCATATGGTGACAATGAATGACAGGCGTTCAAATTAAGGTCTTGTGTTTCCTTCATTTCGGTCTTGTGTTTCGTTCATACATGTCTTCCAGAAAAAAGAAGACCACATTGAGTATTGAGTCTAATTTACAATAGTTTTATCCATATATCTCTTATCCACAATAGTTTTTTTTTTTTTTTACTTATAAAAGAATTCTAAAAAATAGTT